>ML675647.1:6509964-6577166 GCA_007922155.1 Mesoclemmys tuberculata
GGGGGGAGGGGCAGGGATGGGGTGGGGGAGGGGACAAAAAGGAAATGGGGGGGAGATAAGGGGGAGGGGAGGGCAGAATGGAAATGGGAGGGGGATAGTGGGGCAGGGGAGGGGACAAAAAGGAAATGGGAGGGAGATAAGGGGGAGAGGAGGGCAGAATGGAAAGGGGAGGGGGATAGTGGGGCAGGGGAGGGAGGGAGGAAGGAAAGGGGGAGGGGATTTGGGGTAGGGGAGGGGGAGGGATGAGTTGGGGGTGGGGCGGGGGTACTGAGCACTCCAGTAACGCTATCTGCAGAAGAGATTTAATGTAGCACAAACGGGGGGATAAGGAAGCCCCCCGCCCCCCCATGCAGGTGCCCCCAGCCCGGCCGCTTCACCCCGACAGAAGAAGGTTGGGGGCTGTTTTTCTCCGAACCGGTCACCCTGCATGTGAACACGCAGACCCTGACGCCCCCGTTTCCCCCAAGGGGCGCGTTCCCGGTGTTGGGCAGGAGCGCTCCGTTGCTCCGTGTCGGTGGGCCTGGATGTCGTCTGGGCCCCCTCGGTGCTACTGCCGTGCAAACAGTGTCAATGGAGGGATCAGCTTACGAGCCAGCTGGGGACAGTATTAGGAAGATGTTGCACAGGGGAACACTTTAGCAAGAGCCCCATCTTAGCAGCAAGGTTATGGGGGGCAGAGCTAGAGGCAGGCTGTGGTCACCTTACCTGGAATTCCCTGCTTGGGAGGAAATAGGGATTAGCACCCACTGAGACACCCTCCATGCACAAAGCTTTTTTTATGGGGGAAGGGTCTGTCTGATGCTTTTTAGGGGGCCCTGTACATGCACAGGGGGGTCCTGCTAGGCATGCCCAAGAAGGTTTTTTGAAGGGTGGGGGGCATAGCACTCCCGGGGCTCTGGGTGGCGGCCCCTTATTCACTGGGCCCAAGTAGCCTTTTCCTTGAAGGATCCAAGGCATGCCCTTCCCACAAATCCAGGCCCTTTGCTATCCAGGGGGCAGATGATATGTACCCAGAGCCAGGGCAAGTACGAGGCACCGTGGCTTCCGCTACGCAGGGAGCCTGGGATAGTCCCAGGGCAGGCACGCCAGGGAATGGGCTGCGTGCGTGTCTCCCGTGCTCTGGTAATCGCCATTCACCTGGGCTCTTTGGAACTGGGCTGGCGTCCAGCACCATAGCAAACTGGTGCCAGACCACTGAGTCAGGCTACGCCTGCACCTTGCTTGGGCAGTGCTTGTGCCGTGCTGAAACAGATGGGCCAGCAAGGAGAGCACCAGGGAAAGTACCTTTTTGACTGAAGCCCCAGGCATGGTTCCACATGCAAGGCGGCAGGGATTTTCCACCTGCTGTTTGAAGACTGCAGAAGTGTTGCCCCTGAATGACACCCCTTCCTCTCTGCGTGCAGAACCAATCTGCTGAGAAGGGGCAAGTAAATCCACCCATTCGTTTACAACTTAATTAGTTTTTAATGGGCCCTTTAAGAAACGTAGCATGCTGAGCCAGCCCACCATTTTCATGTCCTGACAGATCTTAATAATGAGTAGCGTACCTGCTACTTCTGGCCTATTATACCTATTCTATTATACTGCCCATGACTGATATATACCCCCCCGTTGCTACTATAATCTGGTCCTATTACCCTCTCCTCTCCCCTGTTCATTCACCTCTCCCCTGTTCATTGCAATATCCCAGTTTGTGAGTTCTCTGGAGCAAGGGCTGTCTCTGTGCTATTTGGTTCTAAGGTGCAACCGCAATGCAGATGACGATGACGGACACATGGGTCTTTCTCTGAACATCTCCCACCCAAGTATTGACCCAAGTCAACCCTGCTTAGTTTGGGAGGGTCACTAGGTCACCGGCATGGGAAAATTCTGGCTATTGGCTAGCAGCCTTAATACAGGTTTCTCTCGTCCACCCCCTTTCCAGGCCTGTGCTGCATGCAGAATCGTCCCGTTCAAACTGGAGTTACAAAGTGGACAGAGCTGCCTTCAGCTGCCTTGAGATGAGAGATTGGGGAGTGGGTATTTACTCACTTCTGAGCTGATAAGAACAATCTCTATCTAGGCACCAGCTTGTCTATTAGACGCCTGTTACTGTGAGGCCTGAGCGCCCCATAGTGGCTGAGCTCCGGGAACGAAGAATCAAAAGTCCTATCAGGGACCAATTCCTCATCCAGCCAGTCTATAGCTCCCCCTGAGCTAGACGCGGGCTGTGAAGCGACACCTCTGCACACACGAGCACAGCTCACAGCCAAGAGGAGGGGATGTGGGACGTTCACCTCTAGGTCGCTGGCTCAAAGCCAAGCCTGGGGCACTAGCAGTGGAAGCCATCTGAACTGGGGGGCTGTGGGGTGGCCGTGCCCTGCCAGGTGCCTGTCTGCTTCTGCGCAGAGAGGTATCCACCCGCCACCGCAGCTGTCCCTTATTCCCCCCTTGTCAGTGACGTCTCCGTCTTGTTCTTTGTGGCTGCGGGACAGGTTTTGCCACAGCAATTGTTCCTTGCTGGCTGCCTCGGTGGAGGCTGTGGTCTGAATGGGCTTAAGATATAGGAGATGGGTCGGATCCCCAGCTGGCCATCACAGCAGGACAAGGACAAGGTCTCTGCCAGCCAGGAGGGCAGCCCCAGGGGGGTGAGAAATCGGGCTGGTTGTTTTAAAACCTCACCTAGCGCATCTCCCGCGAACCAGCTCTCAGGGCATCCTGCAAGCACCAGGGAGGGCACAGCTTCCCGTTCTGCATCGACAGCCTTATTCCGACACCAGCGCTGATTATCACGGGGGGGAGGGGGTTTAGTGCAGTGTCTAGAGGCCCCAGCTGAGATCGGGACCCCCCCCGCGCTAGGGGCTGCAGAGACACAAGGTTCCAGGCTCGTCCACTCATGCAGCTACGCAGGGGCATCTATGCCTGAGTAACTGCATGTGTGGACAAGCTGTAAGAGATGGTCCCTGCCCTGAGGAGCTTGCAGTCTAACGAGATGAGCCCACGGAGGAAGGGCTGTTCTCCCCAGCATACAGGTCGGCTGTTGCTAGGGCGCCCGGTGTGTGTTATCACTGTAGTTATCACTCAGACCTCAGGGTGGCGCGGCTGTACCACGAGAGAGACCCCCCAGCCAGGGAGGTGTGGGGAGATGGCCCTCGTTCCCCTGGATTTGTGCCGCTCTACCTGTGATGTTCTACGCAATGTATTTAAGGAGCTCATTTAGCAGGAGTAACTCACCCTTGGCACAACTGAGCAAGGGCCTGGGGAGTCTCCGTCACTGAGCCGCTGTAAATCCAGACCTAAAAGCTCCACACTCGGGATCGTTTGGGGGCCGTTCTCTGGCCTGTGCTGGGCCGGGGAGGGGGTCACACACACACACTGGATGAGCACAATGGTCCCGTCTGGCCTTGGCCTCTGTGAAAAGGGCATGGAGCTGCCCAGGGTGAGGGGCAGTTAGTGGCTGGTGGGGTTAGGGGGGCCAGGGACTGTCATGAGAGGGGGGGAGGGAGAGGGTGCTGGCTGGGACAGGAGCTGCAACCTCTCTGGAGGAACTGGCTGTGGCGTTTTTGGGTGGCCAGAGGCCAGGGATCTCTCTGGGGTCTTTCTGGAGCAGGCGTCTTTCGGGGGCCTGGCCAAGGCCCCTGTGGAGCTGGCACAAGTCACTTTGGGGGCAGACTTCTCTCGAGGGGGGTTGGCTGGGAGGCAAGGTGTTTAGTAGGGGTCACTCTGGCGGAAGCAGGTACTAACAATCAGGCCCTGCTGCTCTCACACTCTCCGCAGGTTCCCCTTTCCCTGCTCAGATCCAGAACGGATCCCGCACCCCAGCTCAGCCCTGGGTGCAAGAGTCTCTGGCAGAGCTGTGGGCAAGCTGATGACACTGCCAGAGATGTCAGCGGCACGTGAGAAGGCAGAGATGCGGCTCGCTTGATTGTGCAATCCCACAATTTCATCTCCCCCCCTTTCCCGCTGCCATTCTGAACCACGCTTCGGTTCCCTTTTAACCTCAGCACCCGTCTCTAGCGTGTCCCAGTGCAGCATCCCTTCCGCATGCCTAGACAGCTCTTTCCCAGGGGCAGGGTGTTGTTTCAGGCATTGCTTCAACCCGGCCTTCCCCCAAATCAACCCCCACGACACGAGGCCAAAGAAAAAAGCCTGCCAAAGGACACAAACGTTCCCCTGGCCCCAGGGCTTGTCCACACTGGAGCTTTAGTTCCCGGCTGTGCCACGTTCTTCCCTCTAACCCCTTCCCGTCCAGACACAAGGTACCCTCAGCGCATTGCAGAAGGTCTGGGCGACTCACACAAAGCACATCGGCATCTTGCACAGCTTGGTCATGAGAGACCCAGTGGCAATGCTGTGCCGCAACAACTGACGTGCCCTTGTCCCCCGCGGCCACCCCCACATTCTCAAGATTCCCACCAGCTGCTCTGTCTTTGCCTGGCGCTGCCAGCCCCGCAGATGGAGTCAGGAATCCTGATTTTTGCGATGCCTGGAGCTGGCAATGCTGCAAGTCATTTGTGGGTGCCTCCGATTCTGAGCAGCCAACTCGCAACCCCTCCCAGGGGATTGATTTTCAGAGGGCAGAGGACTTGGTAACTTGCTAAAAACCAGGTCCCTTTAAAATGTCTCAGGTTGGGACGTCATCTCCCTCGTCAGGTTGGAAAATCTTGGCCTGAAGCAACAAAAAAGACAGTGAAGATCCTGCTATGCTAATGAAGTGAGTGACAGACAGAGGCCGGGGTGGGACAGAACAAAGATATGAAAGCCAGGAATGGCGAGGCAGCCCAGTCCGAGACCCAAGAACCCAGCAGAACAGAGAGCCAGCGGCAAGCTCTTTGGGGCAGGGACTGTCTCTTTGCTCTGTGTTTGTACAGCACCTAGCACTGCGGGTCTGAGCCTGGGCTCTGAGGTGATACCGCCGTGCAGAGAATAAATAATAATAAAAGCAACGGCGGAACCTTCTCTGGAGTCAAAACTTCCCCTGCCAAGGCACGTGTCTGCCAGGTTCCTAGATGGCACGGGCTGACCTGACCCCAGCTAGAGCAGGTGAAGTGAGTCCGGAAGCTAAACACAGCCACCCACACGCCCCGAAAGAGAGAGCACAACTTGGCGGCGCAGCCCCTGTGCAGCGCAGGCTTCCCTCTGGTGACAGGCAGTGCTCTCCTGTGGGGAGGTGCCTACAAAACACCCCGGATTAGCTCTGCTGGTGAGCTGGGCCCACTTGTACGCCCCTCCCTGTATGTCTCTATCCGTCATCTCTTGGACGGCAAGTGCGGCCGGGACTGGCTCTGTGTTCTGTGTTTGTACAGCACCACGGGACAGGTCTCCCCACGGCTTCCTCTTCCCTCAGCCTCCCTGCACCACCTCCTCCCCTACTAGCTCCCCCCACCCCATTCTCCCTGGCTTCCCAGCCCCACTGCTCCTGGTCTCCCTGCCTCCATCCCATTCCCCGCAGCTTCCCCTCCACCCCCCAGTCTTCCCCTTCGTCTCCCTGCCCTCGTCCACTGTCCCAAGCTGTGGGGAGCAGGTAGGGGCTGAGGATTTTTCCTCTGGCTCCAGATGCAGAGATCCAGGGGCAGGAGCGCATCTGCTCTCTGGGCGTAGAGGAGGCCCTGGCCGGTAGCTCTGTGCTCCATGCGTTGCAAAGGTCAAACCGCTCACGTTAGCTGCGATCACCAGTTCCTGGACTGGACTCGGGCTCTGGCTGGCCCAGGGCTGGAGGAAGTGGGTGTCCAGGCATGGCTGTCCGGCTAGCGGGGCTCCAGGCCTCCCAGTGGGGCGATCCCCTTTGCTTCTGCTGAGCTTCGCTCTTGTGGCAGATGGAGGTTTGGGGAGGGGGAAAGAAAGAGGAAGGAGTTGGGGGGAAAGGATCAAGGGGACACGAACGACGAGGCACAGGAGGTGAGCGTGGACTGAGGGCGGGGAGAGAGAAATGCAACCTGTGCATCGGCGGTTGCAGAATCCAAGATCAGCAGGTGCCTGGCTTTAGTGGGCATCTCTGGAGCCCGTGCTGCCTCCCCGGTGCTGATTTCCCTTTGCCCCTTCCCCTGGCAGCCCTGAGATTGGGAACAGGTGTCACGTCCCACACCCAGTCATCAGGCCGTGGCACGAGAAAGGGGATGCAGCACCCCCTCTCCCTTCCTTGCTAGGGACACTGATAGGCCACTCGCCAGGGACGCGAACCAGAACAGGCTCCGGTTCCACTCGCACGGGGGAGCCTGGCCTGTGGCCAAAGAGACCACGGGACCCATCACCGCCCGGAGCAGGAGACTGAAGAGAGCAGGACCTGGACGGCGCAGAAAGCTACGCCAGCCATAAACCTCAGAACGACGCGGCTCCAGCAGCCCGCAGCTCGGCCAGCTTTGAAATCCCCGCCCTGGGCTGGATTCAGACAGGGACCGGCTCTGTCGGTTAGTAGCAAAACCCCAAAACTGCCAGTTCTCGTCACGAGCAGCGTTTACACCTTGGAGAATGAGGCTCCCCGATGGCTTTACATCAGCCTGGGAGCTGTTTATCCTCTGCCTCTAACTGAGGCCTCCGCTTACCCTAAGGGCTCATCTACACGTGAGTGAGGAGGGCAGGAAGCCAGGCTGTAAATTTACATTGCAGCAGCTTTCTGCACACTCACTGGCCGTGCCCGCAAGCCCCAACGATAGCGCCGCTCGGAAAGGGGAGCGTCCTGTGAGTTACAAAAGGGGCTGGCTCGGGCAGAGTTAAGTTCGTTAAGGGGAAGACTTACCTCAGTGCTGTATTTCCTTCCTTTGCTTTCAAACGCTGACATTTATTTTCCTGTAACTCTTTCTTTCCTGGATTTCACCACCCTCCGTCGTCTGGAAGGGGCCAAGGCTGCTCTAGGCAACCGTAGCTCTGCGTCCCTGAAGCCTTCGGGGAGTCAGTGGACAGTTGGTGTTTTTTGACTCTCTGGCTTTTTGTGCTGAAGTCCTTTCTTCCAAACTGCATGGCTGTAACCTCATGCATGGCTGGCTCTGCCCACCGTTTATTTACAACTTCCATCTTCTCCTTGGCTGGACACAGATGCCTTTATATCCTGGCAAAGGGAACCCCACCTCTGACCCCCAGCGTTTACATGGCTATTTTTACTGCCAAAGCGCAAGCCCCTGTAGACTGGGCTCTGAGACTCGCTGCTGCGGGGTTTTGGTGTTTTTGCCATGTAGACGTGCCCCGTGTCAGGCCAAAAACTTGAGATTCCAAAAGGGGCTGGGTATTTATCTGGGTCTCGAGAATAGCCTGAGTGACCATCACAAATTCTGGCAGGGATCTGAGACCTCTGGCTTCAGGGTTTAAACCAATCTCTGACTATCAGAGCCAGGGAGGAGACCTGTGGGTGGGGTCACATTAGCCCACCTCTGCTACAGCAGTGTTCTCACACCGGCCTCTGAACCAGTTGGTGCCAGCCGTGGGATGCTGGGCTGAGCTGCTCGGGTAATTCCTAGGTTCCTCCAGCTGGCGTAGTGAGAGCATTGGCTGGTCCTGGCTTTTCCTGATTGTTTTGGACAATCCTTACCCTGCTTCCTGGGCCGGTTCAGCTGCGGACACATCCTTCCCAAGCTGGGATCCGTTAGCCTTCGGGGCATCCTGTTGCATTTTTGCTTTGGGACCGTATTCTTCTGTTGCAAGATAAAAAAGGAAAGCGTGAACCGCCCAGAGGCAGATCTGGCCCACGAGGAGGAGGGACAGCTGCACTCCCTCTGGGGCAACGCACAAGGCAGGGGGCATGTGAGAGCGGGGCAAAGCATGGTGGGGCTGGGGTGGGAATCTGGCTGCGGAACAAACTTTCGGAGAAGATCTGGCAAAGCCGGAGTCCCCGTGTCTTTAGCAAAAGGCACAAAAACCTTTTCCCTGGAAAAAGCCACTGTGGCAAGAATGCTGCTTGCGGCCCGGGCACCAATGCTCTCTGCCATCCCACCGACACACAGAATGAAACCGGCTGGAGGGGGAAACAAACGGACGAGCTGAGGTCCAGTGCAGCGGGGCTGATCAAGTGTGGGCCCAGAAATGCCACGGCCAGAAGCCCTAGTCCTGCAGCCTGGGGTTACTGTGCGGTGCAGACATACCCTGAGAAACCTGGGGAGGGCGACTGAAGCTGCCTCCTCTGCCCCGCCTGGCATTAACCCAAAACCTCAGGGAGCTGGGACTGGCTGTTCCCCTCCCCAGCTCCCATCTGGTGCCTATCTTTGCATTGGCCTCCCAGGCAGCTCCCGGCCCCGAGTGTCTATATGAGTCTAAAAGCCTCTGCTTGTTACTGTCACGCCAGTCTTCCCATCCCCACTTAACTCTGCCAGCCCCTCCGCCACACTCCGGGCCTTGTGCCAGCCTCACCATCTGGCGCTCTCTCAAAAAAAACAACCTCTCTGGATTTGTACGACCCATTAAGGGAGGGTGGGGAAGGGCAGCTCGCATTCCCTTGAATCCAGCTCACCTCACGTGCAATGCTGTGAGTATGTGTGTGTGTGTGAGAGAGAGAGAGACTGCTGCCCTCTGCTGAACAGAATCAGAAATGCTCATCCATGTGTCATATGCCCTGTACTGCTGTCAGCTATTGGGGATTCTCCCACAGTGCAAGTGGCAGTGGCTGCAATTTTGGGAGCAGAAGGGTCTGAATTTTGTGCTCCCTATGGCCCAAAAAGTTCCAAGTGGTCACAGCCACCAGCTAACAACAAAGGCCAACCCAGCCACAGGACTGGGAGCCGGAATCTTTTCCTGTGAGCCCTGCAGGGCCAGCTCAGCTCTGGGAGAGGGATCCAGGTTCTGTTCTGGCTCATTGATCCTGCAAAGGTTTGTTAACTAAGTCCCTTGCACCCCCGCCCTGGCTGCCTGCCACGCGTGGCCAGTTCTGCAGGAGAGCTGGCGGAGAGCACCGCGGCTGGCGTGTGCAGAGATGTATTTGCTCGTTTGCTGGCAACCACACGCATCCTCCCGCCTGTGCCTGCGAGCCCCAGCTGGTAGAATAGGAGCAAGGCCACCTCAGCCGTCTGAGGTGGCCGTCCCTGGGCTCCACGACACACTTACCTCGGGGTGGGTGAGTGCCGGGGAGCTATTTTAGGTCAGCCGCGCTGGGGCCCATACAAGCCGGCTGTGGTTTGAGTGGCTCACAGCTCGGGGGCGCTTGGCCTTTCACTTTGCACATCACCGCTCGGCTGAAAGCTGCCTGTGCGTACGCCAGGCCAGGTGCAACCGTCCCTCGCCCACCCCCTAGCTCCCCGCTTCAGCCTCGCAGTGTCATGCTGCGCCCACGGGCCTCCACAAGGTTGCATGGCTCGGTACCCGGACAGGCGATCCGCACCTGCCGCACAGAGCACTAGTGGTGGCATGTCCCAGGAGCGGTCTCCCTTCTGACTCTGTTCGTACTGGATGCAAGACCCAGGACGGTGGCTTATCTCACCCACGGAAATGCAGCTACCTCTGGGGTGTGGTTAACAGCAGCTCCACACAGCAGTGACGCGGGAGCCCAGCTGAAAGCGCCGGCGGGAGAGGAGGAGGCAGAACACAGTTGCCCGAGCTAGGATTTTGCTAGGACAGCAGGATTCACCCCCCCAACTGCGGCACATAGACATCGGTGCCCCTCGGTCCCGTGCGATCCGGTGCGGAGCCGCTGGGGCTGGTGCTCTGTGGGGACGCTTTTTGCTGGGATTGTCTCTCGGGAAGCAGCACGTTCCAGATTGTGGGGGAGGGGGCCACACGCCCACTTCGCCCCCTTACAGCTATGGCTGGAAGCAGAGTGGGTGCAGCGCCCTTACGTCGGCTTCCCACGGGCTGGGAGGACCCATGAGGAGGGTGAATTCTCAGGGCTCAGAGCAGCCTAAAGGAGCCTGAGTGTCATTGAGGATCAGGCCCAGCCCAGGCTGGAGCCATGCAACGGCAGGTGCCCAGAGTAACTCCAGTCTCCAGAGCAGACCCGTGCCTGCGGCGCTACCTGGCACGTGGCGACCCTAGCGAAGAGAGCGTCGGGGTGGCTGGGGATCCCACAGCATACCCTGGCACCGTGCTCATGCCCATCACCAAGCTGTACTGAACAGCGCTGTGTGCACCGCTGCCCTCTGCTGGCTGGGATCCGGACTGCTCACCTGTGTGTCATAGGCACCATACTGCAACCAGCTAGCGGAGGTTCCCTTGATAATACCACAATCCCTGCAGAATAAGGGGCTGGGGAGAGGAGAGGTTTGGGTTGAAAGAATAGAAGTCTCCCAAAATCTGCTTCTCTTTCTCCTCCTTCAAGGATCAGGCCCTCAGCCCCTGTCCATTACCCAGATCGATTAATTGCACCCGAGCAGCAGCGCAGTGGGTAGGCGTGCCTCCCGCAGCTTCCCTCCCACCTGGGCCTCAGTTGCTCGCCCCTTCCCTTCCTGCTGGAGCACGGCAGCGCTTTCTCTTGCACGCACACGCCTGTGTGTGTGCATAGCCACACGCACTCGTGCACCAGCCCCCTGCCCTACCCACTCCCCATCAGGTGCAGAATCCGGCCTTTGCACGCACAGTTATTGTCTGCCTCGCTCCCACGGTGCAGCTGGGCGATGGCTGGCAGCCAAAGTGCCAAGTTAGCAGCAGCGTCCTTGCAACAGCAGGGGCGGTGGGAAGCAGACGGCAGAGGGGGTTCCTCTGAATCCGCCCCCATCTCCCCTCGCCCTGCCTTCCCAGCAGGGATCCAAGGGCTGGTGCTTCATTTCTCTTCCATGCTCCTCGCCTCACATGGCTCTCTCTGTCCCCCGCCCCCACGGACACCCGGCTCTCTCTGTCCCCCGCCCCCATGGACACCCGGCTCTCTCTGTCCCCTGCCCCCACGGACACCCGGCTCTCTCTGTCCCCCGCTTCCACGGACACACGGCTCTTTCTGCAGCCGAAACACTTGGGGTTGGTGCTGCCTGCGTGGGATCCCTCAGTGCCCACGGCCAGTGACAGATTCCAGCGCTGTGGCTTTGCTTGTCGCTGGGTTAATCCTCCTATGAAAAACGCAGACCACGGGCTCAGGACGCAGCCCGGTGCCACTGAACTCCCATCTCCCGGCATCACAGCGGCTGCCCTGCTAGAGAGGAAGGACGACTCAGTGGTTGGGGGGCTAGCCTGGGATTTGACGGACCCAGCTTCACTGCTGCAGACTCTGTGTGACCTCGGGCAAACTCATCGAGGCCCTGATCCTGAAAAGGTATTGAGGTGCCTAACTCCCCTTGACACCAATGGGGTCGATGCCTCAGTTTCCCCATCTAAGAAATGAGGCTCAGCGCAACACCCACCCTCGCAGGGGTGTTGTGGGGATAAAAACAGGGAAGACTCTGAGGTGCTCAGATGTCACGGGGGCCGTACAGGTGCCTTAGCTAGCCAGATCCACGCGTGGGGGATTTAATTCCTTCCTCAGGACCGGAGGCCCGGCGATCCAGAACAGACCACTAGCCCATCTAGTCTGGTCCGTGAGGAGGGCCAGGAGTGGTTGTTTTCATGCTAGGACCCAGATTTTCTGGGCCATCTGCAAATCTGGTGCCTAACGGGGACCCGGTCACGTGTGTGTTAAGGCAGGGCTAAATCAACAGCTACAGAGTCTAGATCGACAGGCTGCTTCTTACCAAGCCTATAATCTCCTGCTGCTGTGCTCCGAAGTGTCTCCAGCACCCGCTGCCCACGGCCGGCCCGGCTTTACCCGCCTATGGAGTGTGACTGGGAACTCGGGATTGAGGCTGCTGGACACAGACCGTGGTTCTCTCTGGCCTCCGGCTTGTTTAACACAGCCTGGACTGCCTGCGTCCTGCCCCGGAGGTCAGCGTCGTGGAAGAGACTGTCTTGTCTAGGACTTTCTGCCATCCAGCGTTGGCTGGGACGGGCGAGGGGCAGCAAAGCCGGTCACGGGGCTTCGGTCCCTTTTTTGGCTCCTCCAAGGTGAATTTACGTGCCCAGGTGGCTGAATACAAACTCCGCCGGGGGAACGGTTCACGCACAGTCATTCACGCCGCTCAGCCACCAACGCACTGCGGCTCTGTCACAGATGGCAGAGAACAGACTCTCTCGGCGGGGCAGGCGGAGACAGCAGGGCCTAGCGGTTAGAGCGCCGGACTCCTGTGTTCTATTCCCAGCTCCGTCCCTCCCTCACCATGTGGCCTGAAGCTGGTTACAGCTCCGCACTGCAGTGGGGGGGGGAAAGGACGTGTGTGAGCATACGTAAGCCACCGGTGGGGGTGAATTATACGTACCCCTCTGGGCTGGGTCCACAGAGGAGATGTCTGTTTCAACCCCCAGCTGTAGCGGCCTGGCTCCTTAGCTCAAAGCTGCCCCAGCTCGTGCCTTTAGCTGTGGGGGTCCCTGGTTCAATCCCTGGCCCTGGTGGCCAGCACGTAAGCACTAGGCAGGTGCAGGGGTAGCGTCAGCCTGGGCGCCCGCGATGGAGAAAATCTCTAGGCTGCTCCCCCGGCTTGGCCAGGCCCTGGCATGGGCCAGAGCGGCACAGGAGAGCAGCGAGGTGAAGCAGAGGCTGCTCCAGGTTAAATGCCTGCGTCTCTCCCCTCTCTGGGCTAGGGGTGTAAAGAGACTCATTGCTTTGCTCCAGAGGATTGAATGCGGCTAGCCAGACCGTATCTCGTGGCCCTGTGGATTCGCCTGTAGTGCCCTCTCTCAGCTCCGTGGGGGTTGCCGGCCCCCTGCACAGCCAGCGAACCTCCTATAAGGCACCCGTGGGCTTCTACACACCCTTCTCTGCTCCCCACCCGGCGACCACGGCACCCCTCCTGCCCCAGCCTGCAGCCATGCACGTCCCCAGCAGCCATCCAGCTGTAGCTCGCTCACTAGGACCGCAGCCTCCACCGCCTGCCGTAACCCCCCGGGTCTTCCAACCCCCCCACCTCACCTCCAGCAACGCCCCCCGGCTCCTGTTCTGCAACCCATCTGCCACTGCGCCCGCGCCGGCTGGCCAGACACAAAGCCAGCCCTGAGGGGGCGAACGTCCCTGCTCAAAGAGGACGCCGCACGCTGTCCTGAATGGGATGGGGAAGGTGCATCCTGCTGCCAGCTGGAGGGATCGGGCCCCTGCCCCCCGTCCAGCCCAGGCCAGGGCGCCAGCAGCTCTGCTTTGAAAGGCCGCAGCGCGACAGCAGCAGCCGACGCTCCTCCAGCCCCCCCGAGGGTGACAGAAGCAACGGGACAAATAAAAATAAACATCCATCGGTCTAAGGCCAAGCCGAGCCCGGAGCAAATCCTGGCCCGCTGCTAGCGCCTGCATGTGTCCAGCCCTTGCAAGGTCACTGCAGTGAAGAGCCAGGCATGGCCAGCCCTGGCACGCTGGCTGGGGGCCGCTGTTTGTCCCAGTTTCCAGGTAACTGCACCTGTGTTCCCCCTCCACGGTCCCTCGGGGCCACCTGCTGCAGGGTTTCCAACTCCCTTTGCTGGGCGAAGACCCACGTTTCGCTCCCTCCTGACTGGGGGCTTTAAGGCTGCACAGCTGCTTGGATCACACTCCTCTCCCCCGCGAGCCGATCTGCCAAAACAGACCGGGCACGCGTGCGCTCGGCTTTCTCTCCCCGGCCGTGGGTAAGTTCCCAGTCACCACACCGCCCCTTCCAGGGAATCATGTTTATTCTTCAGATGAACGCGTTACATGGAAAGCAGATGAAAACAATCAAATAACCAAGACAAAAAGCTTGCCAGAAGGCACCCGCATCTCACGCCAACTTTGGGCGCTGGTGAGGTCAGTTCTTCAAATCCCACAACTGAGTTTTCCCGTGGTTACAAGTTCGTCTGTCTTAGAAACCACCAGAACAGAGAACAGGCAGATCAGTTTTCATGTCACACGCTTGCTGCAGACAAAGTGTCCCTTTGAAAGGCTGGGTTTTTGCATAAGCAGAGTGGGGGGAATTCACATTAACCTCACCCTGGTGTTCCCCAGGAAATCCACTTCACGTTTCTTGTCCCAAAAGGCAGTACGTGTCTGGCCCATTTTCAGCATGGTCTTGTGAACTCCAGGGTCTCCCCTCTGCCTGAGCTCCCCCGTTGAGAGGGGACATGAGTCCTGCTCCACTGTAACACACACATTTTCTGCCAGAAGATCTCTCAAGGACACTGCAGGAGAGTGCCATCTCTGCCGCACTCCTCTCATGGGGCTCCTACCTGGAGACAAAGCAGACAGAAATGAACATGTTTTGCATGGTCACCATGGTGGGGGGCGGGTGGGGGGTGTGTGTGAGCGTGTGTATCTTCTGCTCAGGAATCTCAAAGCACTTCAGCTGAGATTTACGCAGGGACGTCTCATTAAAAGGAAGCACAGAGGAGGGGAGCGTTAGCGGGAAAAGAACCCCGGAGTTCTGGTTGCCATTCTAGTCCTGCTGTAACCATTAGCTAACACTCCTCTCTCTTAACTGGAATACAACCCAGGAGCCCTGGGACACCTTGTCCTCCCCCTGTAGACCACATTCCCTTCCCCAGAGGTGGAGACAGAACCCAGAAGTCCTGATTCCCAGTCTCCTGGTCTAAGCTCTGTCTCTCTAGCACTAAAGGCATCTCTCCTCCTGCCGAGGAGCAGATTTGAGGTTCTTTGAATGTGTGTCCCCTCCACTTGGCATTTGCCCCCTGAAGGATTAGACTCCCAGCAATGTTGGACTTCACCCCACATCCAGGATTGTTTCTGGGCAATGGGAACAAAAGTTCCACGCCCACTTGAAAGGCAAACATTGCTGAGATGTTCCCAGGCCCTAATCATGATGGATGGATTTAGCACCCCACTGCGATTTATGGAGAGGGAAGTGAACAAGGGACGTTTGCAGGGACGACGTGACACGCTCGGTTCCCACAATGTTTCCAGTGCTAGGGAGCTAGAGAATTCAGCGAAGCACCGACATTTTGGGGGGTGCTATTTCTCTGAATCGTCTGAGAAATCCCTGCCAAACGACCTAGCGGCCTGCTTACATAAGGGGAAGTTATTCCAGATGAAGGTAGGGTATGAATTTGAAGCACTATGGCTCCCTGAAAGGATACAAATTAGCTTAATCCAATTCCAGAGCACTCTTGCCCTTTTCAGCCAGCCCGATTCGTAGCATGCCTTCCACCGGCACCCAAAACTCTCCCAAGGGTTCAGACCGAGGCCAAACACCCTTTCATACGGCTGGGCTGATTGCAGGGCTAAGCTCCAGCGGCGACTGACCACGTCAGCCCTAGCCTGGCAGGAAGGTGCTAGGCCGGGTAATGGCACAAACGCTTCAACTTGTCGCCTGCCCACGGCCAGCTCACAGTGCACTCAGATGCCTTTCAAAGTCTCCCACAATGCAGTGCGAGATAGGTACCCAGGGGGCATCGCAGCTGGACCAGCAATAGCGTGGACAAGCCTGCCATCGTTCAGCACCGAACAGACTCACGGAGCGGTCCGCTCTGAAACCAGTTCCACTCAACTAGCTCCGGTAGGAATGCTTCGGTTCTGTAGTGTGGACCCACCCCTATCCTAGCCCTCACCTGGCTTAGGAGTGCTGCCTGGAGCAACCAGCTTGGGCTATTCGGACCTCATCATAGACGGTGGTGATTACTGGTCTCTCGCGTGGGCAGCCAGAGTCCTAAGAGAACAAGAAAAAAACCCATTTGTCGGCCTCTTTGCTGGTTAATTAGCAGAACTGGAAATGGCTCTTCATTCATTGGAGGCCCTGAGGAGCTGTCTGTGTCTCCTTGCTTCAGTAGCTGCCTGGATCAATGCGGAGGGAATTCCACAATGAGTTAGTCATTTATCCCCTTGCCACAAACACAGTAAGAATATTTTTGTCTTCGAGGAACAATGTGTCTAAGGGATCCGTGGGCAATGGGAAATACCCTCACTCAGACTGGACTCGATCTTTGCTCAGTCCTCAATCATTCCAAATCCTATTGCAGTGGGAGTTTGGGAGTTTTCCCAATGTAAAAATTCTACAGAAATTCCAGTTCTGCCTACCACTGAAATGCAGCCACCTCTGGTGTAGAGCTGTTTCTCATTACACAGCAACATAGTACAGGGATTACTCACTCAGCTCTGAAATGCAACCACTTCTGGGGTGGAGTACCGCAGCTGTTTAACAGTCACATGACAAAACTGCTCAGTAGTTTAGGACAGGAAGTGAAGAAGAAACCCCTCCCTCTGAAACTTCAGAGAGCGTTTGGGAGGCAGCACGGAACTACTCAAATACAGCAGCACGGATTCAGTAAATATAACAAGAGACGGGAAACAGGAGAGACTGACTCCCTTCCTGGTGTGCCACGGGGCCGCATTTACCAGAAGACACTATCTCTGTAGGGAAACAGCAGCTGGCAAACTGGACAGCAGCTCGCAGCAGCTCCAAATGCTGCTTCCTGGCCAGTCATTCTCCAGCAAACGAGGCTGATTAATACGGTGCGAGGTCCCAGCTTGCTAAATGCCGTTTCCTGTGGTTACCAAGGTTCCAGCTTATTCAGAACACAAATGACAAGCAAAGCAAATCGACGTGAAGGCTGGCGCGCAGCTGCTCGGGGTCACAGAGTCAGAGCAGCTGCTGATTGCCCGGGGGGGGTGGCCGGGTCACCCCGAGATCAGGAAAATATGTGCCGCTGCACAAGTGTGGTGCGAATCCACACACTGTTGGCTGATTAAACGGGGTTAAACCCAGCCCTGACTTGGCTTTGCCCTGGATATGCCGGGGCCCTGAGGGAGAAGGCTGCGGAATGATTCCCCTTACGGCAACTCACCGGGTCATCACCCTCCGGCGGGCTCCTCTTCAAAACCTCAGCGTAGAGGGGCTGTGAAAGCTGTTCTTCTTCTGGGACTGTGGGGACGGCAGCTTAGGAGAGAGCGTGAGTCAGTTCATTCTCCTACCTCAAGAGGGGGCGGGGGACCCTGCCTGGTCTGGCGCTGCAGCCGCCATGTTCCACCTCGGTCACTGAGGGTCATAATCCCCAGGGAGGGCCAGATAACAACGATCCCGTTTTACGGGATGGGGAAACTGAGGCACAGCGGAGGGCAGTGACTTGCTCGAGGTCACCCAGCAGGCCAATGGCAGCGCCGGGAAGAGAAGGCAGGTTTCCTGAATCCCAGCCCAGTGCTCTGTCCGCTAGGGCCACGCTGCCTCCCAGATCCTGCTCTCCGTCACACTGGCCTAAATCTGGAGTCAGGCCAGTGCCGCAGACGCATTGACCCTTTCACAGGCATCAGCACCGTCACTGCAGATATGCCCCCGTGTACCGAGATCAGAGCTTGCCTCTGTGCTTTCCCGCACCGGAGAGCCAGCCGGGTCTTGCGTGTGCTAGGCATGGGGGAGTTTTTCCCTCTGTGCAGTGAGGAGAGCGGTACTCACCCAGGCTGTTGTAGCCTCGTCTGTAATGGATGTTTTGTGTGGCAGCCGCCAATTTGGCTGTTACACCAGGCATTGAACCTAGGGCCTCCAGAGCTAAAGCTGGCATTACTGCCAGTTCATTACAGCGCCCATAGTGGGTCAGCCCCATGGTTCATCTAGCCCAGCGGCCTGTCTCTGACAGTGGCCCGGGCCTGACGCTTCAGTGAACAGAACCAGAGAACTGTTGGGTGATCCATCTCTGTCATCCAGTTCCAGCGTCTGGCATTAGCTTGAGCTAACGCTCTCCACGGGGAGCTGTGACACTGAAATGCAGCCACCTCTGGCGTAGGGCTTGGCAGCTGTTTCCCATCACACAACAACATAGTACAGGGATTACTCGCTCAGCTCTGAAATGCAGCTACCGCTCGGGTGGGGTGTGGCAGCTGTTTAACAGCCACACCGCAGAACAGAGTCTGTAGATGCACAGAGAGGGCCTGGGCTCACCCTGCGCCCTGGGGGGGTTACACGTACAAAATGCTCCAGTGAAACGCAAAGTTTTAGAAGTTTAAAGAACCCTTGAGCTGAAATGTTAACACAATGCAATGCCGTTACTACCAGCTGTAACCCTCGCGTGCCCCATGGGCTATGTACAACTCCTCTCCCCAGGAAGCATCACACCGTGCAACAAGCATGTGTGTGTCAACCCCCTCATGGATTGTCAAGCAGCTTTGAACCTAGGGCTTTCACCTCCAAAACACAATCTTCTCCCACTTGAGCTAAAGGAAGCACTCCCAGTAGCTGTAGCAGTAGAAAGCTTTTATCAACTACATTAGAGAAGGATGCAAGACACATTTTACATGTATGTGGCATTTGCCAGATTGGAGTTTTACTGCATAACATTAAGGAAAAGAGAACACATCGTGTAACCAGAAAATACAGAAAAGAGGGAGTGGCGGGGTGTGACTTTCCTAATTTTCTGATGTCAGTGGCTGGCAGAATTGCTAATGAATTAGTTCATTTGCAGTAATCATTTGTGACCCATCAAGTGACTAGGTCCATTGGTGTTTCTGGAAGAAAGAAGTTACCTACCTTGGCCAATGGGCTTTTTCCTCCTCTTCCTCCATAGCCAGGTCCCAGCACATGCTGCTATGATGACAAGCAGCCCAATGAAAATGAGCCACTTCCAAATGCCCGTGTCTACACATCAGAAAAACAGGAGACATTGCCACGCTCGAGGCCGACGGGGAAAACACAGGACAACGCAGCAATTCCAGAGCACCGGAGCCGGGCCGGCTGTGCGTGGGAAGGAGGATTGATGGCTCCCATGCCCATGGTCCCCTGTCCATTGACTCCAGTGGACTTTGGACCCAGACCATATGGCCAGGTGCTTTATAAATCAGACACCAAGGCCCTTCCCTTAAAGCGCTGGCAATCTAAATACATGTTTGAGCCGTAGGCTTTAAGGCCAGGAAGGACCGATGGGATCGTGTCATCTGCCTTCCTGAGCTGTGACCTAGAAGTCGGGCTTCTTAGAGCACGTCCAGACCGAAACAAAGAGCCCTGCAGCCCGCACCCACGATCCTGCGCCAGCTGGCCCGGGCCAGCTGCGGGTTTCTAGCTGCGGGATAGACGTGCCCTAAATGCCAGGCAGCCCTGCCTTAGCTGAGGTTCCTGCAAGAGGGGGTGGTGGTGCACCGTTTGTGACCTCCTCCGTCGGGGGAAACGACTCGTGTCAGTGGCATACCAAGGGGGGGGGCACACCCCCGGGCGCCTGCCTGCGGGAGACACCGGCCTGGCCCATGGAGGAGACACTCCCTGTTGCAGGCAGCCAGGACGTACTCCCAGCCCCTCTGCCCCTGCGCTGGGTGCCAGGAAGGAGCGTCGGGGACCAGAGCCCATCACGTCCCCTCCGGCAGCGCAGCCCCTGCCACCCCCACAGCGGGCGGGAAGGGGGGGCAGGAAACTGGCCCGCGGGGTGCTGCCGTCACTGCTTCCACCAACAAGCGCAGAGGGTGCGGGAGTGGGGGAAAGCGGAAAACAGGCCCGCAGACCCTCCTCCCCCGCAGGGCATTGCTGCCAACTGGGGGGAGTGGAGGTGACTGGAAAACAGGCCCACAGACCCCCCCCCATGGGGCGCAGCGAAGGGGGGGCGCCAATGCAAGTGTGGCCCCGGGCGCCAGAGACCCACGGTATGCCACTGATTCGTGTGGAGTCTTTAACCAAGGAAGTTACACTGGAAAGTACCCAGACCCCGCCACATCGCTTCCTCCCGCAGCAAGACGCTGCCCTGCCGGGCCCTGAATTCTGCTGCGTCTGGCCAGAGGGGCGAGAATACATTGAGCAATAAAAAGCAACACTGGGACTGGCTGTAAATCCCTCACCTCCGCTTGGGCACACGCTCCGCAGGTCCAAGGAGACGCTCTTCTGGCTGGCGGGATTGCTGGCCGTGCAAGTGAATGTAGAGTCCGAGGGATTGGGCTGCAGAAGCAGGCAGAGGGTCCTACCATCAGGGGAGAGCTGGTGCCACTCCAAATCGCTCAGGTCTTGGGGCGGGTTCCCTCTCCACCAGGAGACATTCACGTTTTCTGTGCTAGACGCGTGACACTGCAGAGAGACATTCCACCCGGCTGACGTTCTGGAGCCTGAGACGCACTTTATCTCGGGCACTGGTGCTGGCTCTGTGTTTAAAATCACAAAGAAAACCCTTGTCATAGAATCTGAGCAATGTCAGGCTGGAAGGGACCTCGAGGAGTCACCTAGGCCAGCCCCCTGCACCGAGGCAGGGCCGAGTAAACCTAGACCAGCCCCGAGCAGGGTTTGTCCAGCCTGTTGTTACAAACGGCCCAGGATGGGGATTTCACAGCCTCCCTTGGAAGCCTGATCCAGAGCGAAAGTGCCCTTAGAGCTAGAGCGTTTTCCCTAATATCTCACCTCAATCTCCCTTCCTGCAGATTGAGCCATTGCTCCTTGTTCTACCTTAAGAACATAAGAACGGCCACACTGGGTCTGACCAATGGTCCATCTAGCCCAGTGTCCTGTCTTCCGACAGTGGACAACACCAGCTGCTTCAGAAGGAATGAACAGAACAGGTGATCATCGAGTGATCCATCCCGCCGCCCATTCCCAGCCTCTGGCAAACAGCAATCCCTGCTATCCTGGATAACAGCCGTTGATGGACCTCTCCTCTATGAATTTAGCTAGTTTTTTTTTTAACCCGGTTATAGTCTTGGCCTTCACAACATCCTCTAGCAAGGAGTTCCACAGATTGACTGGGCGTTGTGTGAAGAAATACTTCCTTTTGTTCGTTTTAAACCTGCTGCCTATTAATTTCATTTGGAGGCCCCCTTTTTTTTTGTGTTATGAGAAGGAGTAAATAACACTTCTTTATTTACTTTCTCCGCACGAGCCATGATTTCATAGACCTCCATCCTATCTCCCTTAGTCATCTCTTTTCCAAGATGAAAAGTTCCAGTCTTATTAATCTCTCATTTGGAAGCTTTTCCATACCCCTCATCATTTTAGTAGCCCTTTTCTGTACCTTTTCCAATTCCAATATATCTTTTTTGAGATGGGGTGACCAGATCTGCACACAGTATTCAACATGTGGGTGTGCCATGGATTTATAAAGAGGCAATACACTATTTGTATCTATCCCTTTCCTAATGAGTCCTAACATTCTTATAGCTTTTTTTGACTGGCGCTGCACATTGAGTGGATGTTTTCCGATAAGGATCGACAATCACTCCAAGGTCCACGATTGAGTGGAAACAAGTAATTTCTAATTTAATTTTTATATATATAGTTGGGATTATGTTTTCCAATGCGCATTACTTTGCTTTTATCAACATTGAATTTCATCTGCCATTTTGTTGCGCAGTCACCCATTATTTTAAGACCCCTTTGTAACTCTTTGCAGTCTGTTTTGGACTTAACTATCTCGAGGAGTTTTATACCATCTGCAAATTTTGCCACCTCACTGTTTACCCCCCTTTTCCAGCTCATTTATGAATAAGTTGAACAGCAATGGTCCCAGTACAGACCCCGCTCTCCATTCTGGAAACTGACCATTGATTCCTACCCTTTGTTTCCTGCCTTTTAACCAGTCGTTGATCCAGGAGAGGACCCTCCCTCTTATCCCATGACCGCTTAATTTTCTTCAGAGCCTTTCGTGAGGCACGTCCTGAAAATCTAAATACACTCTATCCCCTGGATGGAGACCCTTGTCAACCCCCTCAAAGAATTCTAGTAGACTGGCGAGGCATCACTTCCCTTTATGACCTGTTCTGCCCTTCCGATAGATATTTGTACCCTGGTATTACTGTGCCCCATTC
Source organism: Mesoclemmys tuberculata (assembly GCA_007922155.1). Classification (NCBI taxonomy): domain Eukaryota; kingdom Metazoa; phylum Chordata; order Testudines; family Chelidae; genus Mesoclemmys; species Mesoclemmys tuberculata. Next base: position 6,531,527 of record ML675647.1, read on the forward strand.
AGTCAGTCTCTGCAGGGGTGTTTAATTGCCGTGTAGACGTTCTCTTCTGGCTCAGGATCCGGGATCCTACCACCTCACAGGGTCCTAGAGCCCGGCCTCCAGCCCAAACCCAGACATCTACGCTGCAGTGAAACAGCCCCATACCCCCAGCCCTACAAGTCCAAGTCAGCGGGCCGGGGCCAGGCGCGGGTTTGTAATTGCAGTGTGGACATGCTCTAGCCCCAGCCATTCCACGTGTAGGAGCCCAAGCGGCCAGTGGGGCTGGGGAAGGCACCGTTTGATCAGCCCCAGAGTGAAGGCGTCCCAGGGGGAGAATTTGACTGAGGGGTCAGTGGAGAAGTGACAGGAGCTGACTCGTCCCATAAGCCACATTGGCTTGTCCCAGAGTAATTGCCCTAATTGTCCTAGTGGGGCAAAGCCCGGGGCTCTGTCGGCACGGGACATTTGGCTAGGATGGAGGGGAAGGGTGATTGTGGCTCTCGCAGAAAATTGGGGTCAAATTCATAACCCAGCTCTACGCCCAGCCGCTCTCCCACCTGTAAACGTCAGGCAGGGCTCTGCTCATAGAATCGGCACTGCACAAATGTTAGGGGCTCAGATGATGGAGGAATAGGAAGTAACGATAGATACAGAGACAGATCGATGGATAGTCACAAGTACAGAAGAAGCCCCTACCCAGATGATAAATGGGTAAGTACACTTTTCTGTCCCCTTTTCCTCGCTGCAGTGAAGTTTTATTGCCCATCAGGAGACGTGTGTCGCCTCCTTTCACAGATGGCAGGTGTTGTTCTACATTTAATAAACCATTATTTAAATATTTGTGGTATGGAGACCGGTAAGCTTATTTGCACAAGACAAATACAGGAAGATTATGGAGGCGTTTAATGGGGAGGAGACATAACCTGATCCCTGAGGCTGAACCCTTTGAGTTTCGGGGACTGGAGGCAGCTAGTGTGAATCGCTGGATTCATCCTTGTTGCTCAGATTTTGGTTCTGGGTTGGACCCTATTGCGGGAAGGGGCCGATTTCCCAATCCTGATTCAGATGCAATCAAAATCCATCAGGAACAGCCATTCCCATGAGATTTGGGCTCAGGATGGCAGAAATCTGTCGGAACGTGTTTATCTCACTAGATTTCATCCAGGTTCGACTGAAATGTGGCGAGAACAGCCCGCCTGAACGTCCCATCCTGATGTGACCCTGAACCTGTCGTGCCTTTGTGGGACAGAGGAGACAGGACTGGGTTGTGAGGGGTACGAAGGGGATATTTTAGTCAGGCTGCTGCTCTTAGACAGACCCTATTGTCCTCCTTCAACCCTACTGGGAAGACATAAGTGGTGCATAGACCTCGCACTGGGGTGAATTTCACCAAAGTGCACAAAATCAGAGCTTCAGCCGCACCCTTCTGCCCCTTTGCATTACTGGAAAACTAAGACATCAATTTATCATCACTTACCATAGACCGTGAGGAGAAAGGTCTGATCCTCAACACTTGCTGGAAATATGTAAATCCGAGCTTCATAAACTCCGCTATCGTTCAGCTCCAAAGCCTGGATCCTCAGTGAGGTCTCGTTGTACATTTCTAGCCTCTGCTTAAATCTGTCGCTGGGATCGGGTCGCTCAAGTTTGTTCCCATCGAACACGGCCAGCTGATTCTTCACACCTGTCCCAGCGTTAAAACTCCATTCGATTTTTTTCACCTTCATCCCAGGGGATGGATCCAGAGAAAGCAAGACCGATGTTCCCAGAACCCCATTTACCTGGCGGCGAGGAGTCTGTGCTTGGCTAATTACGATGCCTAAGAAATTGCAAAATAAAAACCCAAACAAACTAAAAACAACCAAATCCTCCACCAAAAAAGTTTGTGATATTTTTTCATAATGGTGCTTACTATGAACAGATAAATCTGTCACTTTATTTTACAGTGCTCTGGAACCAAACACAGGGTTGATAAGGCACGTGGATGCAAGAATGTAGGAGTTAACAGGATATCAGATCCCTTCACCAGGTATTTATTACGGATAAGGCACAGACAGTTTGCGAGTGGTGAGAACATTTCATTTAACACCCACCCACATACTTTCACATTTATGTAACTTAGGCTGTCCCCATGTGTTTAAATTGTATTTGCTAAGCAGGAATAGTTTATTCTCTGCAACAGAACCTATATTTCTTATACGCCAACACAGGTTCTATTTATTGCAGCCATCCCACAAATGGCAGGTAACCAATAAAATAGCCACATTTTTCACTTGTTGTTTGTGGTATCATTTGCGTCTAACTTATAATTTCATACCTAAGATAATTCTGCTCGTGTTAAAAACACCTCATTGCAAAAGGTGTAAAAGGCCCTGGAGGTGTTATTTTGCTACACACTTTTGTTCTTTGTGGTGTGTGGTTGTGACTCATTCATCTGTAAGGCGATATCATGCACAGCCTCTTGAGATGCAGAATGCAGGACCTACAAGTGCTTTTCAGTGTCTGCTCCACGTAGCTGGAGTTGTTCTTCCACATGCAAAGAACCATCATTCACTTCCAGGCCCAAATGACCTTGTGCTTTAGACTAAGAGAGAGGACAGCTAGAACGAACACAAGTAAAGTCTCCCTGGGAGGGAGCACAGGGTATGTCTCTCCTCAGTAACAGGCTGCAGTGACTCTGAGAACAAAATGGCTGCAGTTTCTGGAAGAGTCCTTAAAAACGTCCAGCTGCTGGAAGTGGAGAACCAAATCCCAGTAGCTAGATCACAGCACATAACGAAATGCCCATTCTTTGAAAAAAAGTTTAGGGATGTATTTTTATAGACTAATGGGCTTTGCTCTGTGTCACTGGAGCATCTCCTGTGTAGTAATTCATGTATTCTCTGACACATCATGTGAGGAATGGAGGTGGCCAGGGGAAAATGACAGCACAGAGAGGCAAGGTGGCATGCCTAAACTAACACGGCAACTTGAGGACAGGGCTGGGAACAGAACTCAGGACCCAGCTTGCAGCCCTGGCTTTTCCCACTCTCTCTGCCCTCCACGCTGTCTCCCTAATTAACCCCTGCAATTCCAGCTAGAAATAGATGCCGCCTTCGCTGACTTCCTGCCCTGAACTATGGCTGCGTTGCGATGTGCTGTTGAACAGCTGCCCCGCCCGACCGCAGAAGTGGTTACCTTGCAGTGGTGGGTTATTCAGCATTATTATTTCTATTTCAGGAGCACCTAGCATGCTCAGCTGAGATCAGGGCCCTGTTGTACGAGGTACCGTACGTAACGAGACAGTCCCTGCCCCTAAAAATGTGGTGACTGGGCGGGAGGGCAGATTTGCAGAAAAGCTCTCATGAGAAATCCAGTCATGTGCACCCTGAGGCTAGAGCCTTCCTCAAACATCTCCCCTTCCTCCCTGGAAGGAACAACTTCTACCTACAGGCCCAAATGGTGTCATCCTTACACAGGACAAGCTGTCATTAACTTGCCTCTTAATGGGCATTTTGCCTGTGTAAGAACTGCAGGATTTGGCCTGAATTTCATAAAGATCATTGGGATGAAACTGGCTGCATAAAAAGTCAGGTATGAATGAATTTCCATGTGATCTGAGCCAGCATTCTCTGTCTGCCATGCTGCACTTGGAGGGAGAAGTGACAGATGCTATTGCGTATTAAAAGGAAGAGCAAGAGGCCACATCACAGAGTTTATTCTGCATTAATTCTTCCAGTGGCCAAAATTACCAGCTGCTCATTTCCTGTATTGCAGAGACATTTCCACCCTGAGTCGTGCTTTTCTCCCTATTACTGGCCACAGGTAATTTCGTCTCAGCCTTAGCTCAGTCTCTCTCCCCCCTTGCAACTGATCTTAATCTACGACCAAGGCTGATTTGGTTTGCAAAGCACAAACTGAAATGGCTAGCCAAATGCATGACCAAACAAACCGCACACACTATTGTAAATAGAAGCACACCTGAGATGCAGAGATCTACAACTTGAGGGACTGCAAACCGTTTCCCCTTCTCTGAAATAGGCATTTAGCAGTCTGAAAAAATGCCAGGATGTGATTCTCATATAAGGCTTGCTCCTGCTGCAAAACATCCAGCTAGCCAGATATAGGCATATAGCAATAGAAAAATAGATGTGTTTTTAACGCGGCTTTTAACGCAGACACAGCAGCTCGGCTTTCAATTCTGGTCAGCAGCACGTGCTCAAACTCAGGCTGCCCTCCCATGCTTTAACCTCAAGTAAAAGCAGAATTGCCACATCTTCGCTGCTCTTTAACTGGCGTTAGCTCAGTGGAGTTAAGCCCACACCTGTCTGTGCAGTGAAGACATACGCTTACACTGAAGCAACTTTATGCTGCGCCAGAGATGGAAAGAGGCCTTTGAGTGGGTGCAAATGTAATTTACACTAATTGTAATGCCTCTTCACATGGCCGGAGTGGTGTACAGGGCCTCTCGTGTGTCTACACGGAAGGGGGTGTCATTTCCAGCTCGGGTAGCCGTACCTGTGCTAGCTCAGATCAAGCTGTGACACCCAGTTACATACCTATGATTTCAGACGAGAGCCTACCTGGGCTGCGACCCCCTCCTGCCATCTGTGGAGCTGTGGCTTCACGGCTGCTTTTGTGCACCAGCTTGATCCTAGCTAGCGTACACCCATCGACCCGAGCTGGCAATCACACCTCCCGTGCAGGCGTACCTGGGGCCTGTCTACACAACAAACAAACTCCAGTGGCAGCAAGTCTCAGAGCCTGAAACAACCGACTTGGGCTCACACGGCAGAGCTAAAAATAGCTACGTAAATGTTTGGACTCCGGCGCCGAGACCCTGCCCTGGGTGCGTCTCAGAGTTGGGGCTTCAACCTGCTCCTCAGTGGATGAGCTGCTTTACCAGCCACGGAGCGTGAGCTCCGCGAGCCTCCGTCAGTTACTCGGGTTCTGAGACCCGCTCCCCTGGGTCCTTTGTTTGCTGCGCACACCCTGACTGTCAAGGAGAACCAGGCTCCAGGTTTTTAGGGTTTGAAGCATTAACAACAACAAGGGGCTTGATTTCGGTGATCAGAGACCTTTCCTCGCCACATCTGCCCTGCACGCATGGAGCGTCGGTATCTACGGTCTGTTTCAAAACAGGACTAATCCAGAACCATTCGCTTAAACGCCCTCAAATTCTGCCACTGTTCTGAGCCACAACCAAATTTCACAGCGTGGGGCCCTCCGTCAGTACAAAATGGATCGGAACCAGATCAGAACCCTTCCTCATTTTGCAAAAGTGAATACACAGCCCTTGGCTTGGGCCAGATGTAGATCTTATCCTTAACAATTAATTAATTAACGGTTAATCAGTAGTGGGTTTCTAGGGAGTCGTTACATTCATTAAGCAAAAACATTTCTACAAGCCCCTGGAGGGAACGCAAGCGCTGATCCACCAGCAGCTGTTATTCAAGGATCTGAACATCTGCACTTCCCTCCAGAGAGGATGGAATTTCACAGGCCCATCGATCAGTTGGTTTTTTTGCAGCCATAATTACAGAGAGGCCCAACCAAAGTCCAGCTCCAACAATCCCTGAACTCTCGGGCATTCAAATTCCAGATCCAGATATTTCTAACTGGGGCCACCTACATCCAAAGTGAGTGGTTGCTGTTTAACAGTATGTGCCCGCACACTGACGACAGGGATAATCAATAATCGTTACATAAGCCCTAAAAGGAGGCAGTTTTTACACCCGGCTGGATACCACGGTGATGGGCAGCATGTTAAAATCAAAGAAAGCAGCCGAGGAAGATGTGTCCATGCCAGTCAAGCCTTTGGCTGGATACATAATCCTTTTCCTAGTGACATGCCTCCCTCGCCATCGGGTTACACAGAGCTTTAAGTCTGCAAGAAGCAGGGCTAGGGCCGGAGGCCATGTCTACACTAGGTGTGCTTTGCCGGGACGGGATACCGGGACAGACTTCCAGCAAAGCGTTCCTAGTGTGGACACAGCTTCAAGCAGTAAAAATGCGCTTTTACAGGGATGGCGTATTTCACCACCCCTGAACGAAACTAGCTGTACTGGTAAAACTGTGTCTACACCAGGGGCTTCTGTACATCCAGGATCATTCCTCCCACCCCTGAGCGACAGAGCCACGTCCGCAGATGTCTGCAGTGTAGATCCAGGCAGAGGCTTTGTCTGCACTAGGGCTTTGCCCCAGCTTCAGTCCCTGGCATAGATGCATCACCACAAAGCTGCTTCTTGCACCGGTAGAGTTTAATCCTGCTTGGAACTGGGGTAAATGGAATTGGTGTAAACGGTTCGTAGCAGTTTACCAGGCTACGGTCGGGGTTTGCACGTCCGCAGTCACCCTGCTGGAATCAGGGCAAATCCCCCAGGGCGAGCCAAGCCTGACTTTCTTTTAATGAAAGAGCAGGTCTCCAGCAGCCATTTCACCTGCTATACTGAGCTCATTCGTGCTGGTAACACATGGCACTATTAACACTATTGAAATAACTATGTCAATTAGACTGGCGCCAGTCAAAGACAGGGGGTGAGACGCTAGATCTCAGTGAGGGGAGTCCAGCAAATGAAGTTCTATTTCCCCCTCTCTCTCCTTTCGTGCTACGAAGTGTCAGAAAAGAGTTAGACTTGGTTTTGAACTCCAGCTCTGTTATTAGGGTGTCCTAATTTAAGATCCTCTTGTCCAATTTGCTTCCACTTTGGCTGAAAAATTCTACCTCCATCCCCAGAGCTAACTTGCCTGGTTTGAGACCAATAGCATTTTCTGTGGATTTCACAGGTGGGAAATGATATTGTCACAGTTTTCTACTATCATTTTTGACCATTTTTACTCTTATAATTTCCCCTTGGAAATTGGATCGATGGATGGGTGGATGGAAGAAAAATAAAGAGCTTATAATGGAAACTCAGTTGTAAATTTAGCACCTATCAATCCATAATCCAGAAGACCAGATAATCTTTTCTACATTAAATCTCCTCTTCCCATGTACTGGGAACTCCTGTCTCATTTAAAAATATGGAAAGGGCTGGATGGCCAGAACCTGAACACTTAGAACCTGTGATTAGACATTTGCCAATCTCAGGGGGGAAAATATCCTTCATCAAATGAAGAAAATACTTCGTTAAAATTTCTCTTTCTTTCTCAAACATTTCTGTGACCAAATTACAAGAACTTGAGAGCAACATTAATCCAACAATATATTCAGAAAATGTGACAGTGACATTTTAAAGCCTTTATGAATTATTTCATAAGTCCCCCCCCCAATCAGTTCCACACACATCTTTGTGCTCCAAGGAGCAATTTTAAGACAAAATACAACAAAATCTAGGTATACTAATAGCATGAGAGTGGCTTAGAGAATGTCTTTCTGTCTCTAACAGTGTAACGTCCAAATCCTTTAAACTTTTTTTTCCTATAGCTCTTTCCAAATAGCATTATTCTGACATTCTACAGAAAATTATTTTTAAAGGGTTGCAGTAGAACAGAATAAAGAATGAATAAAACACTGCTATGACTTTTTGCCTTATTTTTGGGTCTCTGCTTACTATGTCTTGTATTGCAAATCTCTCCAGATTCAGTGTCTATATGACAGCATCCAAACCTATAAATTACCTAGTGCTTTTGAGCACATTAATGCAAACAAAGAAGTGAATTAATAAATCCACAGGGAAATTCAAATGGGTTACAGGCATGAAAAAACTGCACAGACCAACCCCTTTTGTCCTCAGAGCCAGTCAAAACATGAACAATGCACAGAAATCCAGGTTTTCAATTGCTTTTGTCTAACAATTGTGGGAAGATTTTTTGGTTAATAAGATTCCAGCTTTTCTCTCCATTTCATCCCACTTGCCCTGCCAGTTTTCTAAATTCCTAGCACTGAAATTCATCCTGTGATAAAAGAGTTGCAACCCACTGAGCATTTGAAATATGTTTATTGACTAGCTAGATATTATGTGCCAAATACTTATTCTGACAATATTCAGCTAATGTTCACTAAGCATTCACTTCTCTCCCATGGATGCTAAACAACTGCATATATGACAGGGTGTGTGCAGGCCGATAGCACAATTTGCTAAAAAATCGAGTTACTCCCTGGGTTCATAACAAGCCACTTTTGAATCTCCAGCAATTTACTGCTGGAGACAGAGTCCTGCTTCCCTGCCCACATGCGGCTCTCTCCCCGGGTTGGTAGGATTTAAGTCAGTGGTTATTCCCTTACCAGTGAAGAAGGAGCTGATCAGGGTCAGTAGCCATAAAGGGGCAGAGGGCCGTCTGCTGGTAAATGTCACCTCCATTTCAGTTGCCTGCAGCTTGAACAATGCTATGGAAGCTGCAAAGAGAGGGGGCAGTCCAGTGCAAAGAGACACACCTGCCATTCATCTTCTCACCCATTAGACACACGCTGGGGGTGGTAACCTTGGAATATGCTTGCATAAAGCAAATGACTAACAAGTTGTTAACTGCGTGTGCAAATCAGCATTTCAGCAACCCAGCTAATGGGACCTCACACTCACATCCCATTATTGCACCCTGCCTTATGGAAAGTTCTCCCCAGTCTTATCCAGCCCTGGCCAAAATAGCATCTCAGGCTTTCACATCTTGACATTTCCCCTCAGTAGAAACGTCGCCCGAGTGGGCTCTATTTTCATCTTTTCGGGTCTCTGAAGATCAGGTGAATCCAAAAGGCAGCCAGTCTTCTCGCTGAAAACACAATAGTCCAAAGGTAGTTTTGTCTGTGTTTGCTTTCCACAGAGACACTAGCAGACGTATTTATTGGCAGTAGATTTATGCTAGCTAACAAAAATATTATACAGCTATGGCTCCTATCACCCCAGCCTTACAGTGCCTCCCACACATAGATTAATTATCCCATCAGGCAGGGACCGCGTTGTCTCCCTTGTAGCTGCAGCTCTCTTGTGATTAGTCAGGTTTAAACCTGAGATCTTGGAGGGCAGACCTCTCTTGAGCTAAAAAGGCCAGGGGACGATGATACCAACCTCCTTGGTAAAGTGCTTGTAATCTACTGAGTGATAAGAGCGCTGTGGAAGTGTGTCATCACTGCAAACGCACACACGCAGATAGGTAACTCACATGGGTTAGCTATTTCACGGTACAATTCCAGTGGAGACAATCCTCTGTAGCTTTTACCCACTGCTGCCCGTGTGCGACCTCGCCGAGCTACATCGTAGGGCAAGCTGCAGATCACCGTAGGATTCCACAGCAAGAGAACCAAACCAAAGGGGGTGGAGGAAAAAATGACACCTTTTTTGGGCAGTACAGACAGGGCCTGTGTGTTGGCCAATAGCCATGCTCTGTGGGCCAGCCTCGCTGGGGGAAACATGACACGCTTTGCCTGTGTGTCACCGACCACACGCCCACCTCAGGTGGGGGGCTGAGACGAAGTCGTGTGTCCCAGGTCCCCCAGACGTGACAAAACTCAGATCGCCCACGTTCCAGGCCAATCACTGGGCCACAGGATCACCCCCCTGCAATCTGGCCTGAAATGGGGAAAGCGCCCCCAAGTGCTTCTTTGGGAACTTTTTAATCAGCTTCATTTGACTTGAAGTGGAAAATCTACAAGGGAGGGGAGGGGGATGAGGGTGGTTGAGGAAGGCGGCAAGCCATTTGCAGCTGTCTCTCGTGCTCTCGCACACGCCTCACTGCCCAGTTACCCACCCCCTGCCTACGGGCAATAGCACTTGCAAATGCAGCTGATCTTTTTTTCCCCTATGGAAAACTCTGGTTTTCAGTGGAAATTCGAAACTAAACAGCCGTGGCCGACCCCCCCCCATTTCAATCTGGAAATGCAGCCGCTTTGCCTGATGGGGGTTGTAGTTTGGTTGCCTTCAATTCCCTTTGTCTGACATAGGCCAGGTTCCCTGGTCAGACGCCCTAGCCCTTTACGCACCATGACGTCCCCTCTTCATCACGGGAGTAACTCGCCCTGATGCATTGTGGGAGATGGAGGCATGTCAAGGCGCACCCACCCCCACAGACAATGGAGACATGAGACACCCCAGCTACGATTCCCATGACTCACCGTGGTCCCATTTCCAAAGCAAAATCGTTTTTTCCAGACAGGTCGTTTTTCCGACGACGAATCAACGTCTTCTGCACAAAGCAGCCTCCTGTCCTGAAAAACGCTGTTTGTGAAAATCCCACTTTTCTGGCAGAAGCCTGTTCGATGGGAAAAGTTTTGACCAGCGCCAGGTAGAAGGTTCCTTCCGTCCTGACTCGCACCGCCGGCTGGGGAGTCGCACGAGGACTCCACGTAAAACCAAACTGCCTCGTTATTAAGAGACCCATTTGCCGTGGGCTGCACTGCAGCCCCGATTCCAGCCCTGTGCACACAGACTGACTTTTGCCACGTGTGCCTCTCCCAGCCCCTTCCCTCCTGCACCCTGCGCGCCTCCCGCCGCCGTCCGGGCAGGTTCCTACATCTTTCCTTTCCACAGTGTTTTGCTGCCGTTGTGGCTTTTGGGCTAGCGTTTGCTGACTTGCTGGGGCCAGAGGTTGTTAGCGGGAAGATGGCCTGTACTGCCAGCCCTTTGGACTCTGCATGGCCTGTTGCCATTTGACGGCCGGCCCCGGACCCGCTCACCTGTGCGTAGCAGCCTCTTGGCTTCTTAGCAGCTGCCGTGACCGACCTGTTGTTCCTCTGCGGGCTGCAGCAGATGACCCCTCACGAGAAGCAGAGTCTTGGCTTTCTGGCCCCTCAGTCCCTGTGCTGGGCTACGGACCGGTCCCCGGGAGGGTGTTGGGAGGCAAGGGGGGGAGAGCAGGGTGTGGCAGAGGCCCAGGAGAATCGGAGACGCAGACGCGCAGACGCTGAAGCCAGCCGAGCGAGCCCAGGAGCTGCATCTCCCAGAGATGGGGCAGGGAGGGTGACACCTGCCGACGCCCCCAGGGGCAGATGCCCAGCTGTGGGCATGGACCAACAGCACAGCAGGGTGGGAGGCAGAGGACCTAGGGCTGCCAACTTTCTAATCGCTGAAACTAGAACACCCTGCCCCGCCCCTTCTCCCAAGGCCCCGCCCCCTGCCCCACCCCTCTTCCCCCTCTCTCCCCCCTCCCCAGAGACTCACCTGCCACCTGCAGAGCTGGGCTGGGCTGGGAGGAGCTGACATGGACCCTGCCCAACTGGGGCGCAGTGGGGCAGGGTGGGGGTTAGTCCCCAGAGCGAGGGGTTGTGGTGGGGAAATCGAGGCACAGCGGGGCAGATGGGAGGAGGGGCTCTTCCCATCCCACGGTGGAGGCACGGCCAGGCCGGTTCCCTTCTCAACTGCACTTCCCGGTCAAACACCCCCGCCGCATGTCCACCCGGTGCTGCCAGGCGAGACCCAGGACCTAGGAGTAAATGTCCCCTGTAGCCTGTGGGGGTGGGGGGGACCTTGCTGCGACCCAAAGGGGGCACTGAGGGGATTTCAAAGCTGCTGTTGGGGGTGGGAGGAGCAGATTGGGGACAGGTGCCCATTCAGGACTTTCAGGGGTGCTCCATGTTCTCACAAGATGGGGGGTCCCCTCAGAGGCACAAACCCCCACACCAAACATGACAGCAGGAGAGACCCGCCCCGGGCACCAGAAGAGTGGCAATGGGTCGGTTGGGCCAGGCTGGCGTAGGAGGAGGGGAGGCAGGGCTGGAGGGGCCATGAAACCCCCCGAGACTCTGCCCTGCCAGGTGTGGGCTGTGCGTAATAAGGGCAAGTCATAGGACGCGGGAGGCGAGCGACGGAGACATGTCCCCTCTCTCCGTCTGCCCATTGAAGAACTGGAATGGCGTTAGGCCACACTGGCTGTGGCCCTCACTGTGGTGTCTGGGCATTGCAACTTCTCCCCTCCCCTCGTCCTGTGGAAAAGGCAAGGCCTGAGCGTCCTGCGGCCAGTGCGGGACGCAGGCAGAGGGAAGCAACGCGAGACCTCGCTCTCTTCTCCCAGAGCAGGAATCCTCGAGCCGTTTTGTGAGCACATCACAGTAAACACCGGGGCTGGGGACCAGGCGAGGGTGAGGATGCTCCCTGATCGGCCCCCGCCTCCACAGACCCCGTTGCTCCATGGACAAGGGGGCGCAAGGGGGTGACAGCAGAACCCGTTGCCATCCACTGCCCACAGGTGCAGGCAAAGGCCCATCACCCGTTCCCACCCCCGTCTTCCAAGGGGAAAAAGTAGCGGTGGGTTGTCAATGTGCATACATTTCCTTACGACTGCATTGATACAGGCACAAACCATCAGATGCTTTATTGGACAGAATCGTCGAGAGGGGGACGGAAGCCAGGGCAAAAGGAGACTTTGAAACACTTCAGCACAGGGGGCGACTTCTCCACACACACAAATCGCTGCCAGGTCTCCCGGGAGATGGCCCTGCACCGTCATTACGCTATTACGAGAACGCCTGGAGACGCCACCTGGGATAAGGACCGCCGGGGCTCGGCTCTGCCACACGCTGGGACAGTCCAGGCCCTGAAAGATTCCCAGAGACTGAGGACAGACAGGAGAAAGGAAGCGTCGCTATCCTACCACCACCAGATACCCACCACCTTCTGCCACCGGAGCTTTTTACAGTAAGCGTGTGGGGGGAGGCAGGATCACCGCGGGCTGCACATCCATCTCCCCCTCTTGCACGTGTCGGCTACGTTTGCCTAGGGAGCGGAAGGGACCTGACCACAGCTGCCAAACCAAATCCGGCAGCAAGTTGACGTTTATCTCCCCCTGCTCCCCTGAAAGATCTCTAGGCTTTTTATGCCAACGATTTCCCCTCTGAAGAGCGGCACTGAACGTAAAGGGGAGCTTTCCTGGAAGGAAGGACCATTTTATGCGGGGCTTTCAGCTCCTTTGATGGTTGCTTAGCAGCTGCCAGAGACGGTTTCCATGGGGTGAGTTACTCTGCACCGACGCCTAACCACAACTGGCCCCTTTGATGCGACAACTGTGACGCCAGGCTCCCAGGAACAGAACATCTGGGGACCAGCTATGCCTAATTAACCCCGCACCTCTGCCATTCACCCTCTGCCTAGAAGGAACCACCGTGTGTAGCATCTTCAGGCCAATAAGGGACACATTCTCCTTCCAGTAATTCCCTGCTGCTAGACTGTCCCCTTCTCCTTGGCCAAGCGGGGGCCAGGGGAACCACAAGATCTTCTAGACCCCAGGTTGCTGCTCCCTAGATGTTACCCCTAGAGGCAAAGGGAGAGATGCTCCCTTGTAGGCACCGCAGTAACTTACCTGCCCCCAGAGCGAGAAGGACTGGAAATGACTCACGACTCGGATTCCTTCCTGAGGCTGCTCCTGACGGGGGGCAGCTCCCCTCAGCCGGTACATCAGGGTCCTCCCACAGCCAGATGCTCCCACCCTCGCTCCCTGTCGCTGGCGCTTTGCTCGGAGCAATCCTCGCGATCCCCGCAGGGGCGGGTGAGAGTGGCAGAATCTGGCCCTGACACTTTAACCTGGTCAGTCTGTCCCTTATTAAATATCCTTGGTACCTTCCTCACCACGCCATCTCCCCGCTTCTTCCCTGGCCTTAGCCACAATAGCCCTGGGAAGAGCAAGCCGTGGGCCTGATAGTCCGCGCTGCATTTCTACGGCTGCTGCGCCCTTCCACCTCGCGGTGTTAGATATGCCAGGATATTTTGCTTTTATTTCTCCCGCAGGATCCTGCCCGTGTGGCACTCTACTGCAATCTGACTGCCGTTTACTCAGCCTGTTTCTACCGATCAGTGAAACCCCGCTGCCCTCAGTCAGCCGGCCAGCCAACTGTTGTGGGATAGGCAGTTCCTTTGTAATTCAGACCCCCTCATACCTTCCTCTCCCTGACTAGAGTCCTCCCTTCTATCCCCCGCAAGCTACAGCAGCATCTGCTCCTATTTTTTCTTTAGGAAACTTCCCTTCCTCCAAGGATCACAGAGAACAGGCCCCGGATCCAGCATCTCACTCACACTGACATCGACCTGGCAGGGGCACCGTTAGCAAACAGAACAGAGAAATAAATACGGCGCATCCAATCCCTCCGCCCACGGCTTTGCAGGATCACACAGCTGGAAGGGAGCCTGGGCCCGGGGAGAGCCCATTTTCCAACTCAGGCTTCTCCACGGTCACGCAGCTCGCAGTCCAGACTCAGAGGCGAGCGGTTTCCTTCTCGGGACGTGGCTCTCTGTGCCGTGGCCTGGCCACGGGGACATCTGGGTGGCTTACGTCCTGTGACTCTCCACCTTTCCCCTGGCACGCAGCCCAATGGTAGATGATGCCGCCTTCGACCCAACGGCCTTTTCTTTCACGGGCACCAAATGAAGCAGCGTGCCCTGCTCCTCCCACAGCAAGCTCCTCTGCCTTAATTCGGGCGTCTTCTTCCCAAACCGTCCGAGGGCTTCGCTCACAAGGTTCCAACACAACAAGGGGGTGGGGACGCTTCACGAGGCTGGCTACAACGCTGGAGAAGGGATCTTCTTCCAGCCAGGTTCTTAGGTGGAACGGAGAACATTCAGCGAGAGAGTCTGACGGGGGCAGCCGGTGCACTTCAAAGCCCTTGTTAAGCTCTGATACTCCACCTCATCCGCTTCCTGTGGGAGAGAAAGAGAGAAATCCTCAGTGCCCGGCCAGCACCCCCTCCCCACCACCCTGTGTCCACAGCACTGAGCAGACGGCCCCGACTGTCAGCTGGTGCAAAACTGCCCCGCTACGCGGATTACATCAGCCGCTTGCAGTAGGTCCCTTTGAAATACTTTGGCCTAATGGCTCGTGTTGCCAGGAGTGGCCTTTTTTGTTTTGTTTTGTTCTCTTCCTCTTCTTCCCCAGGGGAAGGTTGAGGGGCGAGAGTTGGGTGATTGGCCAAGGGGGACGGGAGGGTCTGTTCTCTTCTCCCCCTCCGTGGAGGAAATATCCTTCTCTCTTACGCTGGGAGCTGCCATGGGGTCAGCATCTCTGAAATCCATGCTCTGGTGGCCAGGTTTTCCAGAGCATCCCACGCTCAGCAGGTCCACTCTCCTCAGGAGGCGGGGGCAAGGATTCTCTTTTATTCTCAGGAAACGAGGAGATTTCTCCCTTTTCTCAATGGCAGCGATTGAGTGCTGAGCTCTTTGGGAAACCAAGAGCCTCGAGCTGGCACCCAGCACCTGCCGCAGTCCAGGAGGGAGGCAGCTTTTGGAAATTTGGGGCGAAGGGCTCGCTTGTTCAAAGCCGCAACCGTTGGACAAAAGGAGCGATTTTAAACCAGCTAAATTAAAAGGATGCAACCTCTGTGTGGACGCTCTTATTCTGATTTGAGCCTGGTTGGTAGTGAGTGAGTGTCAGGTCCTCATCCCGTTCAGCTAAATCGAGAAATCAGATTTAAAGTGAATTAAGAATGTCCACTGGTTTAACTAAAATGGGTTTGTAAAGCGATTTAAATTAAGCCACGGTGACTTTGGCTACAGGCAAGGCCGGCCCATTGAGATGATGGCCTTTGGAGGAGGCAGTGTGGTCTAGTGGCTAGAGCACTGGGCTGGATCTCAGGAGATCTGGGATTCCTGGCTCTGTGGCTGGACAAGATCTATGGATGAAAAGCGCTGTGGAAGAGCTAGGTCCTACTTTATTATTCCCATGCTGCAAAGCTTCTCACTCACAGAAGACTCTAAATAGCAGCAGCTTGGGAAGTGCAGCTCAACTTCTGGATGCTTTCTCCGAGTCCAGCCCTCTCTTCAAAACTTTCCAGATCCTCCCACCCTCCCTGATCTCCCTTGTCCACTTTGCCTTGTGCAAGTCCCTTCTTAAAACGCATGGACAGAAAGCAGCAGCACCCTCACCTGGGGGCCTATGTGACCTCCTCGGATGTATTCTCGGGGCTCTTTTGGATCTGGTCATAAATCGTGGTGATTAGAGGCTCTTTCTGTGGGCTCCGCTCCGTGTTATTTTCCAGGTGACGCAGGGCCTGAAACAAAAGCAGACACGTTTGTGTCTGGAACAGCTTTGCAAGCCATTTTCTCTGCAGATGAATTTGCGAACAGTTCTCTCCAAAAATCAGCAGGGGTTGAACCTGTCAAAGCACAGACTTCTACCTCGCTAGCTAGCAGAGCAGTTCCATTAACTGGTAGCAGTTGTAGGTTGTTCTCCTCTAGGCAGACCAAAGGGATACACGACACACACTGCTGTTACACTCACAGCAGTGGACGTGGATGAATCCCAGCCCTCCAAACTCTGAAATCTGTACATGAAATGAGGGAGCACTGGTAGCAACATTGTTTGTATGAAGTGTTTGGTCCTTATTCCTTGCAATGGTGCCTGTAACGACCCCGCCATGGGTCATCAGCAGGGATAAACCCAGCACCGTCAGCCTCAAGAAGCACAAACCACATCCACTTGAGCTAAAGGTGCCATGCCATTAACCGATAGCAGAATTAGGTTGTTATCCTCTCTGCATGGGAAACATGGCACACTTTGGCTGCTGGTTTCACATTCACGCAAGGCTGTTTTGGCGCAGGCATGCCGCCCCATGGCTGCACCAGGGTATTCTGGGATCCTGGAGGCACCGATCCCATAGTGCCTTATACTTCTGCTGGCAGAAAAAACTACTGGCGAGTAGTTTCCACCCTACATTGTTTGACAGGATACATCGGAACCCTTGGGGCTCCCTGTCCGTGTGTAGATAAAGGGTGGAGCCGTCATGGCACCTCTCCACCTCCCAACCTGTGCAGTGTGCAAACACAGACAGATGGCTGGCAGCCCTTCCTCAAACTAAACAAGGAACAATAAACAGGCAAGTGCAGAGGTGGTGTTAGATGACACACTGACACGCCCAGGGCCTGCCGTCACTGCAGAGTGCACCCGGGTTAGCCTCCCGGGTGGGAGAAGCCACCTTGCAAAGCCCTGCCCACGTTACTGAGTCCTCACCGGTGCTCAGCTCCCGCGTGTGTCGCTAGGACTCCTGGGGACACCCCGCGGTTCTTAGCACTGCCATGAGCCCAGCTGCTCAGGTTCTCTCCCAGGAGTTTGTGGGAGGACTTGTCCGTCCTTCTGGGCAGGTAGGGGATTGTGGGAAGGCGCTGGAGGGCTAGGAGTGAGGCTGTCTGCGGTGACCCTGCGAAGTGGGCGTGCCCAGCCTGAGTGAAAACAGCTCGCCGGCTCTAACCCATCTCCCGTGGAGCCAGCTAGTCCAGGTTTGAAAGCATCAGAGGGCTGTGTGTAGACAGGAGGGGGTTGGGGCAGCTTGAATAAGAGCTTAGGCCCGCTCTTCAGGGAAGATATACCAGGCTACACCCCAATCAGGTGCCCCCTCTCTCCCACACACACTCGAGGGAGATCAACACCTCCAAAGGGCAGAGAAGAGACACACACAGCAGAGAGCGCTACACCCTTCCATAAAGGACACATGCCCCCACTGGAAAGACAGCTCCCGTCCCCAGAACAAAGCAACACACAGAGAATCTGCAGACACACCCCTTAGCGAGAGCATCAGCCCCAGGGGAGATGCACAAACCGGACAAAAGAAGAGGCTACGGCAGAAAGGAGCCCTGCACACCCACCCCAGAGAGAAGCGATGCGTACACTTCTGCAGCCGAGAGAACATCCCCTGCCTCCCCAACCCACAGACCCAGCATGACACTCCCCAGAGGAGACGCACATACACAAATCAACACCCAACTGACAGAACGACGACACAGCAGACAGAAAGGAGCAACGCACATGCCGGAGAAAGAGAGACAGCCCACCCACTGCTCCCTCTCCTCTGTGCACCAGGCAGCTCATGGTTGACAGGCCTGATCATACAGCAGCAGCTGGCATCGTCTCACAGCAACAATGAAGAGGATGCAACTTCCTGCTGCAGCTTTCCAGCTGACAACGTGATAAGGATGTTTAACAAAGGAGCCATCTGGCTGCGAATGAAAGTCAGGGCCTTCACCTTCCACACGGCAGGGGCCGGAGCTCAGACTGCAGGTTAACCTCAGATCAGAGGGCTCACCTGGTCATTACCTTCTGGCGGGCTTCTCAAGATCTCTGCATACTGGGGGTCGGACGGACTTTCTTCCGCTGGGCCCGTGGGGGTGGCAGCTGAGAAAAGAGTGGGAGGCTAAGGGATGAGCCAGAAAAGCCAAGTTCCAAACAGCCCCGAGGTTCAGGATCTTTGACAGTTAAACCTCACCTCTGCCATGAGCGGAGTCCCAAACGCTTGGCTAGTCTACAAAATCGAGAGCAGGGAATCCACGCGAGTCTTTCTCTGAAGAAGCCACAATCGAGCGTGTTTTGTGCTAACACGCTGGATCTTGGGTACATTCAGATCATAAGGGGGTCTCAGGAAAAAGGGGGTTAAGACCTAGAATATGTTTCGGCATTGGGCCTCATTTCCCTGGGGCCTGCTCTCGTGATTTTACCATAAGCCTCATGGTACTCAGTGGATTTTGTAAAGCCGCACCTCCTGGAGTCATGTGATTATGGGAGAGTCTCGGCGCTCATTAAGAAAAAGGCAGATTCTAGCCCCCTTCACAGAAGAGAGTTCTGATTACAGCTCTGCACAGAACTATTTTTTCATCCCACTCACACCGTTATGGCAGCGGGTCCTGCGGGACCCCAGTCCTGCTGCAGGGTCCTGGTGGAGTCTGGCCCTGGTGCAAGCGGTGGGTTGAAAGGGTTTTCTTTACCTGCGTCAGCTGACTTCTCGTTGTTTATCCTCCAGCACCACACAGCAGTCCCCAGGCTTAGTGCTAACAGGAAGAAAGTCAGCACAATGTACCCTGGCTTCGAGAAAGACGTGCCTGCATCTGGAACCGCAAAGGTTGGAGGTTAACGGCTCATTGCCCTAGCCCTCAGACACCGCTCCTGGGGAACCTTCAGTGGCTGTGGGTCAGACCATGGGGAGAAGGGGAGTTTAGACTCTATGCCCAACAAGGCTATTAGGTCCCAGTTATGGGGTGTTACTCGCTAACACGGGCTCCTCTCTGAACAGCAACTGGACCTAGCCCCACAGAGTGATAACTGAGCTGGACCCAACCCAGTGACCCGTTCTATACCAAGTCCCCTCCTACGCTGGGTAGGGCTGTTTCTTAGGGCAACCCCTCAAGCATCCCATCTCTTCTGTGGCTCCCAACACCACAGCATCTGGGCAGCACTCGTGAACGTAGCATCATGACATTGCAATGAGGTAAAGCAAATGGGGAAACTGAGGCACATGGGGGTGAGGGGAACCGGCTGGACTAAGGCCACCTAGCAGGTTAGTGGCCGAGCCAGGAATAAAACCGAAGTCTCTTGAGCACTGAGCCAGTGATCTAACCAGTAGACTGCACTCTCTCCCTGAAACCAAGGGCCAGGCATTGCATCAACGCGAGGACAGGACACAACCCCCTTACCTCCACTTTGGCAGATGCTCTGCAGGTCAAAGGAGACAATCCTCCGATCGACGGGGTTGCTGGCCATGCAGGTGTAGGTGGCATTCAGGGAGCTAGGCCGCAGAGACAGGTGGAGCGTCCTGCCGTCAGGGGAGAGCTGGTGCCGACCGGAATCCAGCTCTTGGCCCAGGTTCCCTTTCCCCCAGGAGATGGTCACATTTCCCTTCCCCAAGCCCTGGCATTGCAGCGTGACATTGCACCCCTCCGGCGTGCTGGCGAGCAGCTGACTCCAGATCCGGGGCGGTGGCACTGGTTCTGTGTTCCAAAAAAGCAATACCAGAGGAATCAGAGAGGCTGTGGTCACCGAAACAGTGGGGGCCCAGCGGGGAGAGAGCCCCGAAAATGGGGCTCTCCAGGTGGTTGCTGCTGTAACTCCTAGCTGAGGCTAGCAAAGTCTCTCTACGCTGTGAACCTGAGAACTAATAAACCCTTCTGACTTTCATGCTGGCTGTGGATCGCTTCTGACTGCAGGGCGGGGTGCATGGCTCTTTGGGCATGGAGGAACTCCCCGGGACCCATCTACAGGGGGGCTGAACCCAGCAGGGCCAGGGTCAGGAGGCAGCAACACGGATGTGTGGAGACCCGAGGAAGACGCCAAAGCACTGGAGTCCTGACTGGCTGCGCCCAAAGGGCTCAAGGGCACAAGCCCTGTGGGACTCCGTCACGCCCTCCTGGATGATTCCCTGCTGATAGGCCCTTCTCTTTTTAAGCCGCTGGAGCTGCAGCACCTCCAGTGACCTCCCTGCCACAGATGGCATTGCATTGTCACAGGCCCGCTGCTTGTCTATCGGGGAGCTCTCGCGTCCCAGAGAACTGTGACACAGCTCTCCACTGGCTGGGCAGGTTGGATTATATTGTAACGAGTGTGCCTGTGTGGTCCTCACTGCTAGATAAACTGTCCAGTTCCTGTTCACCTGGGGAAAGCAGGGACAGGTAATGAGAGGTGTCTCGGTGCCCTTCGTGCTGTGTGACGTCTCATGCAAATATAAAAGCACAAGAGACGTTTACATGAAACATTACACAAGCGAAACCTATGTTATCTAAACAGCACAACCCCAAACATGCACACACAATAAACTGCAGCTGCATTTCTCTGCAGGACTCTGTATTACCAACCCCAACCATTAAAAAACCCCATGACTCAAGCCCTCCGCACTCCCCCAAATCAAGAGGGATGATTTTAAAGCCAGAGTTGGGTTTTTTAAAGCTAACCCATACACTTTCTTTGCCTTTGGGGGTCACTCACGTCACCTTTTCAAGCTTTTCTCTGCAACCAGGAGGATGAGAAATTTATTCTTTTTTAAAAGGAAAGCTGAGATTTTCATACAGTCTCTTGATTCCAGCAGCTGGGGCTTTAAGAGCCGTGCCAGTTAGGGCGAGAGGTGCAAGAACAGCGTGAGCATTAGCAGCACGTTCCCATGCTCAACCTTGGGAGGGGAAGTCATTGGAGGAGGGGCCGGTAGCTGCCGGTAGGCAGGGCTGAAGCTCTGACCTTGTGCATCCTGGGTAAACTTCAGGTGCATGTAGGGGGCTAGTGGTGGGTCTATATGCTACCTGAAACCTTTATTGAAGACTTAAATGGTGCAGAGCCCCCATGTCGGCCCCTCTGCACAGGGGAGAATTTCACCACAAATGCACAAAATCATTTGGCAGCCTGGCCTAATGGCTCAAGCCCAGGATCTCTTCCTGGCTCTGCTCCTGACCTACTGGGTGACCTCAAGCAGGTCACGTCCTCTCCCTGTGCCTCAGTTTCCCCATCTGTAAAATGGGAACGATACTGACCTCCATTGTGAATGGCTTTGAGATGTACAATGTACAAATAAAAAGAGTGAGGGATTATTGTTGATATCAGCACTTCAGCCACCCTGTTCAGCTGGAAACGCCATGAAATACTGATTGATTGTTACCTACCATAGACGGTGAGGAGAAAGGCCCGATCCTCTACAATGGCTGGAAATAACTTAACACGAGCCTCATAAACTCCGCTATCGTTCAGCTCCAGAGCCCGGATCCTCAGGGAGGTCTGGTTGTACATTTCTAGCCTCTTCTTAAATCTGTCACTGGGATCAGGTCGCTCAAACTGCTGCCCATTGAACTCAGCCAGCTGAATTTTCACACCCGCCCCAGCGCTAAAGCTCCATTCGATTGCTTTCACGGTTTTCCCAGTGGATGGATTCACAGACAGCAAGACCGATCCTCCCAGAATCCCGTTCACCTGGTGGCGAGGAGTCGGTGCTTGGGCATTGAGGATATCTAGGAAAGAGGACAAGACAGAAGAGTTACAGCTTCTCTAGCCTATAAGAAGATAAACAGAAAAGCAGCAGGCAAGAGGCAAATTGAAACATGGTTTTTAAGTTTGCAAATTTCCCTTCCAGGCTGCATCTCTTTTAAACACCCCTCTCTGTGCTCTTGAGAGAGCATTAGGTTACGTCTACACTGCAATCTGGGGGTGTGATCACAGCACCGAAGTACTAAACTAGCTCCGTATTAAACTCCGTACTAAACTAGCTCCGGGCAGGCTTGCACAGTTCATGCCACTGCTACTTCACTGCCGCTGGCACGTGAGAGCTAGCTAGGTTAAAGCTAGCTTGCGTATGTCTACATGTGCTGCAGTCATACCCCCTGAGAAGTGAAACGCCCCCTGGGCAGAGAGCTAGCCCTAGGGATTGTGCACCACTTGAATTCTCAATATAGGGTTTCAGAGGGAGCTAAGGAGTGCCTAACTCCTCAGTAGTGGCCCTTTGCATGGGGTCTAGTCACCCTGCAGGAGTTTTTCCTGTGCCTGCAAATCTTTACTCAGATGAATAGCCTTGTAGGCTCAGACCCACAGAAGTATTTAGGCTCCTGGCTGCCCTTTGGAAGCCAAGGGAAGTTAGAAGTCGAGATGCCATCTATGATCTGGATCATAGTTCTTAGATTGGGATGGCAGGGACTATATTCGTTCTGCGTCTGTACAGCCCCTAGCACAGCAGGATCCTGGGCCAGCAATGGCGCCCCCCAGTGCCACCACAGAACAAATAGAGAATTGGAGGGCTTGGATCCACATGTGGAAAATTTGGTCAGTGCTATGCATTTCCCAGACCTAGCTTCCTGTTTGCAGGAAGATTTTCCTGTTGACAAAGGAAATCTGCAGAGATTGTGAGGCTTTCTGAGCTCAGCTGTTTCTCTTTAGCCCGTGTTTTTCAGAACGGTTTTGGTCTAAAAGAATTGGAGTGGGAATCTCTTCAGAACAACATCCCCTGAAATTTTGGGAAAGGCTCCCCAGAAACAGGCAAAGTCACCTCGTTTTCCTCCTTTGCCATAGTGCCTGCAGAAAGATTGACAACAGCTAGGCAGCTGGTGAGCTGAGACCGCCCGTACCCAAACTGTGTATGTCTCGGCTGCCATCAGATGCCATTGAAATTCTTTAAACAATTTCTGGGTCTGGTTGCGTGATCCTCTGCTAAATCCGAATGTGTGGGCACATCCTAGCTCTGGAATCACCTTGGGGGCAGGAGGAAAAATGAATGTTCTAGATTTTGTTTCTATAACGACAAATGCCAGCCTCATTAAAAGCCAACTAAAGCCTGCTGAGAAATCTGATATTTCTTTGGGATTAAGCCGTGGGATCCACCAACCATCTGGTGCATTTGAAAAACGTGTGGTGAGGCCAGGCCAGCACGTGCTATGCAGAGGAGTTCGATGATCTAGGTAAAGATCTGGCCCTGTATAAACAATAGTTAGCACGTTTCACCCCTTAGGAACCCCCAGACCCAGAGCTCTTCATCAGGGCAAACCCAAAGTAAAATAGCACCATGTAAACCCAGCAACTCCTTGTCTCCAATTCATGGGCGTCCTTGCTGGAGCCACCCTATGTCACGCAGCTCTTCCCTAGATTCCCCCCAGGCCAGCAGCTTCCTGTGTGTGGCTCCTCTCCCCACAGCGGCTCTTTCAGCCTTTAGAGGCACAGCTGCACACCAGGCAGACATCTGGCCCCTGCCCCGCCGGCCGGCTCCCAGGCCCAACCCCTGTTCCTAATGGGTGCCTGGCTCAGGACAGGGCGGGTGGCCCACTGTTACACCGTCTAGTGCGGCAGGTCTAGTGACCTTGGGACTCGGTGGCCCTGGGTTCTAAATCCTGGCTTTACCCGCTGGGTGACCTTGGCATGTCACTTCCCTGCCCTGTGCCTCTGTTTCAGTAGCGCCAAGCTGCTCGGAGTCCGGATCTCACACCGAAAACCCTGCTGCCACCCACCTGTGCTCATTGCTGGCTGCCTGCGGCTTCGGGTCAGTGCTTCCTCCAATGCCCCAGCAAACAGGCAGTCTGGGCCTTTTACTAGCCCCCGCACCTGCAACCCTGCTCATGCCTGAAGTGGGGAGAATGGAGGGGAAAGTGGGGGGGACAGACCGAGGGAAACAGGGAAGGCCGATGGCATGTGACATTTGCTGCAAGGGTAGGCCCAGTGGTTAGGGTCTGGGTGAGCTTTGGCACGTCATTTAGACCCAGACTGAAATCACAGGTGCCTAAGTATCTTTTTCAACATGGGCCTTACTTTCTCTGTGCCTCAGTTTCCCCATATGTAAAATGGGACAGTAGCAATGTCCTGCTTCACAGGGATATGGTGAGGACAAATCCATTAAAAATTATGGGATGCCCAGATAATATAGTGATGGGGGCCAGGAAAGTACCTAGGATAGATAGTTTTAATGCAGGTGCCCTGACCCAGTTGGATACGATCCTGTTTCACTTTGTTGCTGTGTGCTGCCATGCCCCACCCCAGAGGTGGACGAAATTACAGAACGTCTGTCTAGAACATGTTAAGTCTTTGGGAGGAAAGGTGCCACGTTACTGAATATAAACCTAGTCACACAAGCTGTGACTTCTCTCAGCGCCAGCTTGGAGGTAGAAGAAACAGCTGTGCCTGCGTATTAAAGAAGATTAAACACCGACATCAGAGAGTTTACTTCTTATAAACCTTCCTGCAGCCCACATTACAAGCTGCCTCTTTGCACTGCTTTGTACACATCTCTGCATAAGAAGAGCTCAGCATCCGTGTGCCTTTTGTTATGCTCATCCTATTTGTCTGAGACGGTCTTTGATTTTTTTTTCTTCTGTGCCTTAAACTCTTTTGAATTTCACTCTCTCCTGGCTTTCCTGTGCTTTAGCGCCCACTGCATTTCACCCAGAGCATGTACAAAGAGGAAGCGCTGCCCAGTGGTCAGGGTGCTAACGTATAAGCTGGGGGACCAGCATTCAGTTCCTCGCTTTGTGACCGTTAACACACAAATCGTCAACAGCGCATGTGAAAAGATACAAAATCAGTAGCCTTAAATCAAAGTCTACTGGCGTTAAATAATTAATGTCCCCCCCGTTGTGTGAGCCCCACGCATAACTTCCAGCCACTGGGAAAATTAAAATGCATTAAAATTTTAAAAGCCAATAATGTTCAAGTGAAAATATAAAACTAAACAAAGATATTGATGTCTGCCAAGCCTAGTTACAAAGGGGCACCCCCCAGTTTTGTGTGGTTTGGTGGACTCCGATCACTCACTACTAGAGTAGGCTCCACATGCCACTTAGGTGCCCCTCCGCCTGCTTCCCCAGGCTCCTGGCTCGTTCTGGGGTTTAAGCAGCATACAGCAGGGTCCCGGCTGCCTAAGGAACTTTTACCCAGCAAAGAACAATGCTGCTCCTACTGCTGACACAAATGTGCTGAGTGGCACCAGGTGTCGTTGGGGTCTTCCCAGTGACTCAGAGTCTGGATACATTGTGAGCGTAATTGGTTTAATTTACACCCATGTGCCAGTCCTAGGACAGAGACAGTCAAACAGCATGCAGGGCAGTCATTTCTCCCAGGAGTCTCAGCCCAGCACCAACGTCTGAACAGGGCAACTCTGCTGGCAGAATGGACTCCAGCCAGAGCCCCCCACAGACAGCAAAATCTACCTCATTATGGAGCTTTGCATAACCAAAACTAACACCAAGCAGCAGGTCTTCCCAAGACTGAACCTTTGCTCACACAGAGAGAAAAAAAACTTGGAAGACTACCAGCCATTTGACTACTGCGAATTTTGTACTCCAGCTGTGCCTAATGGCTCAACGAAAATCAAGGCCGCCTTGTGCTGGGTGCCCTGATGTGCTCACAATCGAAATAGACACGACAGAAACAGGGCGGTGGAAAGGGCTAGGACACGCAAGCCAAATGAGCAGAGATGAGCCACAAGCGTCACGTTAGTTCCATGACTTGGGGGTTCTGGAGAGGGTTAGGTTGTTTTGTTTGTTTTGGGTTTTTGCAAATACTTTTGGGTGGATCTGGGTTGATTTTACACTGTTACTGTACCCATTAAATACATTAGAGGGCCAGGGCAGGTGGGAAGGGAAGTGAAGAAGGGATGAGCTAACAGGCAGAATGAAGGAAGGGAAGAGAGATTGCGAAGGGTCAGAGGTAGTGTGAGTGTGTTTATCTGAGGAAGTCGAGCCCTGATTCAGGAAAGCAGCTAAGCATTTGCTACAGGATCAGATTTTCTCAATAGCTCAGAGCCAGATGTCAAAGCACCCAGCACCTACAACGGGGGCCGGATTGTCCAGAGGGCACAGCGCCCAATGGGCATCCAACGAATCTGCTCCCACTGACTTGGCATTTCCCGGAACTGGGGCCCCCAATCAGCGGTTGACGGGAAGCACACGGAGTTGGCTTTGGCTGGGGGCCATTTGTCAGGAACCCCCAGGAAGGCAGACGCGGCCCAAAGACCCCAATACATCAACTGAATTTGCCTCGTCATCGTTTCCAGACTCTTGGGAGAGTTCCACAACTGGAAAGCCCCAACAGCGGAGCTTCTCCTGCTCGCGTCAGGTACCTCTACACCCAGGTGTGTCTTTTGATGTTTCACAACAAACAAAAAAACAACATGAATTAACCACGAGGGCATAACAGGTCCAACCAGCCATGTTTACCAAACACACATGGCCTTGCTACACGCACGTATCGCTCTGGCCGGTTTCTAAAACTTAGAGCACAGCGACCACCATTAGAAGGCTTGCAAACTATTTAATATGATACTTACTACTCTATTCCTGGCTACTGCAGCTCCCACTGCCATAGCACCTGAGTGCCTCAAATCTTCTGTTTATTTATTCTCAGAACTCCCAACGAGGTAGGGAAGGGTTGGTTCCCCTGTTTTACAAATGGGGAAACTGAGGCACCGAGCAACTAAGTGTCACATGGGAAGTTTGTGGCAGAGCAGGGAAATGGCTCTCCAACACAATTTGACTGGTGGAAGTTGGGTGAAATCCTCTAGCTTGTGTTATGCAGGAGGTCAAACTCGATGATCAGATGTACCCTTCTGGCCTTAAACTATATGAATCAAAGTTCCAGGCTAGTTCGCTAACCACTGGATCATCCTTCCTCATCTCTGGAATACTTTGTTTTAATTAATGCTTCCCACTGTATTTAATTTTAGGGCTCACTGTCACGATCTTTGCAAAACCTAACATGTGCTAGCAAATGGCACAGACACACGTCAGCAATTTGTTGCTGTATCCTCCCCAATTCTTTCCATTGTCCCCATCCGTTCCCAGACCAGTTTACCAGGGGCCAGCCTGGGTCTTGCTATGATACCAATATCTGCTTTAGAAAAGGTGGTGACCGTTTCGTAGGCACATATTTGGTCTCAGTGGCTCAGATTCCAGTTCCCATTGCCGGACCATTGTTCAGGGTATGCTAAGGAAATGACGGGTTGGAAAACACCAACACTGGTTCTCTTTGACACAATCAAATCATTTCCTGAGTTTATCAGTGTGGTTTTATCCTGTTTACCCAGAAGCTTTTTGGAACATGTCAATCTGGGCAAGTCCTTGTTCTCAAACTGGAAAAGATGTCTGCTTGTGGGGGAACAGTGGATTATAACAGAAAGATCTAAGAGTAGAAGGAGAAGAGCATAAAGGCTATAGTGCCACAGGAAACTCTAAGGCAGACAGATAGATCAGAGAGGCGGCTAGATAAATAGATGAGAGAGACAATAGAGAAATGATAAGAGATAGAGAGACGTAGTATGTAGTGAAGAATTTTAACTGATTTGAAGCAAATGATCATGGAGTATTTTGTATATGGATCAGTTGAATTTAGGACTAATGAAATTAGACCACCAGAGAAGCAGGGACATGCAATTGTTAAGGGATTTTCTTTTGTTGAGGCTCTTAGTTACACCAGACCTATATCCTACAAAATTGTGCAGACAGAGGAGAACAAAGAGAGCAATTGGGAAGTGTTAAATCATCAGAAATGTCCTTTCATTGTAGCGTTTCCATGTTTTGACATCTTCCTCATCTGCACAGCAGATTCATGAACCTGGGAGTTGAAAAAAGCATCCCTTTAAAAAAAAAAATTTGGTGATATTCTGTCTTGCAGCCTATTTTGTAAAAATAGGAAGTTTTAAGAATGAGACTTCTCTGTTGATCTGTCTCTGCTATTAAATGATTTCTCTAGGAACTGGGGCTTTGCTGAGAATTATTAGATTTGTGGATTAGCAAAGTGAGAATTAAAGAGGTTCTTCTGTCTCATTTTACATAACAGCCCAAGCTCTCAGCTGCCATGAGAGCTGTAGACAAAAATCCGAAGCTAAATCTGCAGCAAATAGAGTCCTTTCCTCAGACACCTGAAAATCAACAGCCTAAGGAAGAAATCCTGATGGTCAGCATGGTTTATTTCTTTGGTGATGCTGTTATAAATTCTTTAAAAAAATAAACAACCTCCCCAAACCCCCACAATCAACTGGATTAGATAACACTCTGGAAAATATCTAGCAACAAACCTGCACTGGGTGAAAGAAAATTGATCTACAGAACTGTTACACGGCTATTAATATATTTTTGATATTCCACTTGCATTAATTTAACATTCAGTACCTCTCTCCTCTAAAGCAAAACGCACAGAAATCTGCCCTAAATGCATTTAAAACAATTTACCATGCGGAAAGACATTCCAGTTGAGCTCTGTGTCCCTTCAGTCTTCTGCTCTTTGCTATAAAATTCTTACATCATAATATTCCTTTATCCGTGTGCCACACTCTGCCCTGCGTGTGCATAATTTAAACCAGTTCTGGTTCACCTACCTGGTGAGAGGCTGATCAACGTCACTAGCAATAAAGGGAGACAGGGTTTTGCGCTGGTCAATTTCACCTCCATTTCTTCGCTGTTCCCTGTACATCTCTGAGCTGACACTGGCAGAGGCAAACGCTGTACTATGGGGAGGAGCAAAACTGCATCATGGCACAGCTTCTGTCAGGACTGTGCATTCTTGGTGCTTTTATTAATTAGCTGATTATCCATTCGTATTTGTTTGGGTATGCAGAGCACTGGTCAATGCGTATGAAAATCCGTAACTGCTTCTCTGACGACGCTGGTCAGTAACATGACCATTCAGCCAGGCTGTCGAGCGCTTGCTTACAGCTGAGTGTTGACGTCCTGGCTCATTAAGGAATCCTACATCAGGACAATTAAATCATCACTTCCCCAGATTCAAATCCCTCCTGAGCTAGGAGTATTCTTGCTAAACCCTGTGTGCAGATACGGCCTTGTCTCCTAATCTAAGGGCAGGCCCACGCACCGGTGCAGACTAGCCCTAAGTGGGGTTTCAGGGGCAGGAACCCAGAGCCCGATCCTGGGTGGTGCTGAGAACCTTCCATTCCCATTTACATCAATGGGAGTTGAAGACTCTGAGGCCTGGACCCTGAAAGGTGTCTAGCCCCCTCTCTCCCATGGGAGGTAGGCAGCTAACAGACCTGGGAGGATCTGGGCCTCACTACTTTGTCGGAAGAGCTCAGAATCCCGCAGGATCAGGCCCTGTGATCCTGACTTAACTGTCAATTCATTTACCCCAGGGCAATGAGAGCTCACCTCCATTCAGAGCTGGTGGTGCTTTACGCCTACTTTACAGAGCTGTACAGAAGGGCGCAAGAGAAAGGGAGGCAGAGAATCAGGCCCCCAGAGGAGGCCCAGGGCGAGCTCTGCGACCACCAAGCCTGAGGGTAGCTGAGCAATTTGCTGCCTGACCAAGCATGACTGTGAGTAAATCAATTCTGTTTGAACCCTGAGCTCCATCCTTTCATTGGGGGCTGAAAAAACCTGCCGGGCAGTGGAGGGAGAGCGCATATGGTCCTGCAAAGGAAATGATATGCAAGAAAAGGGAATATCCCCCAAAGGGGACCCATTTGGGATCATCAGCTCTACATCCCCGACTTGCTGTTCCGAGGCACATCATGGGAGGCGGCTGGACGGCAGGGACCCGGGGACGCCGGTCATCATCAGTGACAGGAACCACCACCTGCCACCAAAGGATCTCGCTCCACAGAAAACTGATGTCAAGGCCGGCACATGGAAGCCAGTGGAAAACTTCCTCCCTCCCTCCCCTGACAGGCTCAAGGGTCAAGGGGGTTTGGAGCCGCCCCTTCCATGGAAGCCATCTGACTCTGCTGGTTTTCAGCACCCGCTGCCCTCGTGGCTGCCCCGGCCTGGCTGGGTACGCCCCTGTGGCCAAGCTCCGAGCCCCCGTTCCCCGTTGTGCTTGAGAGCGCTGAGCTGCCATCTCTGAGAGGTGGGCATCTCACGTGAACAATCAGCTTCTCCCCTGAGCTTGGAGCAGCTACGCTGCTTTACGCCAGCTGAGGCTCCGGCCCAATGCCTCTCACAAGCTATGGCTGGGGTGAGGCGCTGGCGCTGTCTGCGCCGGACTGGCACGCACGCACTCGGCTCCCAGATGCACCATCCTTGGGGAAGTAGCCAGTAGTTGAGTTATTCTGAGAAGAGCGACGTTTCTGCAACCTGGGAAGTTATTACAGACTTATTCCGAATGTTCAGGGAGGCTAAGTTCTGCCTGTAGACGTGTAGTCCAGCCAGGAACCCTGTGCAGGCCAGGCCAGGACTAAGCGGGGCCACGCTAAGCAGCAATCATTGCGAGCTGGGGAGCCAGTGGGAACCACAGGGTCTGTCTGTGTCCAGCAGCCAGGGTAAACAAACCATCTCCTTTATATTCATCACAGCCTATCATCACACGTGTATCTTCTCTACACTGGGGGTGAAAACCCCACTCACTTTTAGGAAAATTTGTACCTGCAGAGACCACTGTGCCCAAACGCTCTTGCTTAGACAAAGTGCCGGACCCGGCCTTCACCAAATAAGGCCATTTGCTGCTGACACAATGGAGGGAGACAAGCCCCAAACACAGAGTGGTGATGCGCGGGGGTCAGCCGGATGGTTTTCAGACCTAGGAACCATACTGGAGGAGCTGGCCCACTGGTCTGATCTGGTCCAGAAATATTGCCAGTAAGCAGGACAACAATGAAAAGGAGGGTCTAGAAAAACCATCAGTGTTGACAAGAGGTGGATGCGGGGTCCAAAGGATAAGGCAGTAAGCTATGAGCTCCAGATCCTTAAAATCTACGTATCTTTAAGGATCTGGCCCTGAGCTGGGACTCCTAGGTTCTAAGTCCTGGTTCTGCCAGTGATCTGTGAGCCAGCTGTTATGCCTCAGTTTCTCTCTCTATGAAACGGGAAACTAATCAGGGCTGGTCAGAAGTTTTCTTTCTAAACCTTTCTTTGCTGGAATTTGGGTTTTCGACTCAATGAAAATTTTTGCTGCAAGCATCTATACTGTCCTTGAAATGTTTTGATTTCTCATCAGAGACCAAATGTTTCTCAACTCAAGGTCACCCGTATTTCAGGCTTCAGCAAAAAGTCTCAATTTTCTGCTGAAAACTGTGACAAAAAGGGTTCCTGGAAAGGGTTTCCAGGAGGGAAGAAATCTCCTTTCCCAAGCAGCTAATAAACCAGGCCCTCATTTGTAAAGAGCTTTAAGATCACTGGCTGAAAAAGAGGGAAAAGTTGCTAGTGAGGAAATGTTTTTAATTAAAAAAACAACAACTATTCAAGGCTAAAGAACAATGGAAGAGCTTTGACACAATGGGCTGTTTTGTTTCAGAAGGACAAAGGTGTCTGTGTGAGGGGGTAATGGCAGCTATTTCCTGTTATGCTGTTGGCTGTTCTGGAAATTCAAGGAAAATGATCCATCCATTTCCCAAAAGGCCGTTCTCCAGCTGCCGCACCTTTCATCTCAGGCTCTCAAAGAACCCTACGAATGAAATTCACCCAGGAGCAGAGGACTGGTTTGAGATCTAGGCACCACATAAGTTCTGGCCAATAGTCACGGCAAAGAATTCAGGACAATCAACTGGCTTTGCACAAGGCTGCTGGTGAATCGTTGTGAACCTCAAGCAAACGCACAGGAGGTCAGACAGCTCTTGGATGGGTAACTTGAGCACTAAATTGTGCATAGTTTGCCCTCCTCCTCTTGCATGATAGAGGAACTGAAAGATGCTGATGGGAAGCTGGCACCCAATAGGTAGTAACCCTCTTCTTCTAACATAGCTGAGGAAGTCAGGTACAGAAAGGCTGGATGGCATGTTGTAAATTTCCACAGACTGCTCAGGAAGGTTGTGCCATGCTAGAAGAAGTGACACCAGTCAGTGAAGGGTTGGCTTCCTTCTGGCAGCTGATTTGGGTCCAATTCTCTTTGGGTGCATTAGATCAGTGTGCGCGTGTTTGGTCCACAGGGCTTCTAGTCCCACCTCAGCCCAGTCACTCCCTAACACCTGTGCCACAGCGATCCTACAAGCTGGGGTAGCTGATAATGATACGTAATTGAAAAACAGCCAGACAAACAGGGCATCAATAAGTTCGACGTCAACCACCACGAAGCCATCTACAGCCCTAAACGGCAGAGCCAGAAGGACCACTGCGGTCATCAAATCTGATCTCCGGCATCAGGCAGGCCAGAGGCTTTCACCCACCGACTCCTGCACTGAGACCAAGGACTTGTGCGTGAGCTACAGCGTGTCTTTGACCAAGGCAGCCAGCCTCGACGGAATGACCTCGAACACTGCACTACATCCCTAAGCAAATTGTTCCAAGCGTCAGTTACCCTCTCAAGGACGCCTATCTCCTGGGAAGTCTCAGGCCCAGATCTTCAAAGGCGTCGGGGACCTAACTTCCACTGATTTCAATGGGAGTGAGGCACTGCAATCTCTTTTCTGATCCGGGCCTCAGTGATTCGCATGCTAACGACCTTGAGGCTCTGCTGCCCTGGTCTGGATCGGAACCAGCAACCGACCCGTGAAAAGCTCCACGGCCCATTGCCAAAGACCTCAAGCTCTCTAGCTCCTCCACCAGCTGCAATATCCGCCGGTCTCATGCCAAACCAGCGTGTCAGACAGTACTTGAGCCTCGGACGATGACATCCCGCCCCGTGTGAGTCTGGAGGAGTTTCACTGTTGACATCCCTGCGGTCACCATTGCAGCACACAATGGGTTAAAACAAAACCCAATGTGCTAGGTATGAACGAGGCCTCCGGCCCCTGATCAACAATGAAGTGGGTAAGGGGAATGGGATCCAGTGCAAACCCTGCTGCCTTGCCCTGGTACCTGCTCTTCCCACGTTGCTCCAGTCTCAGTAGTTTTGCTTCTGCTGGCCTCTCTAGGCCGAGGGGCAGCCACTGTGCCCC
This sequence comes from Mesoclemmys tuberculata, assembly GCA_007922155.1. NCBI lineage: Eukaryota > Metazoa > Chordata > Testudines > Chelidae > Mesoclemmys > Mesoclemmys tuberculata. Next base: position 6,564,369 of record ML675647.1, read on the forward strand.
TCACTCCGCATCTGCAATCGGGGAGCAGACCTCAAGCCCATCGAATCCCACAGGCGCAGGATTTGGCCCAGGGGAAATGATGAACATGTCCCAAACAAGCATGGGTTTCTGTTCCGTGGGCTTCCAGCGTGACTGGAATAAGATACAGCTGGTGAAATTCGTCAGCTGCCGTGTCCTGCCAACCATGTGAGAGCCGCTCGTGACCCAGTCTCCACCCTGATGGGCACATGAATTCCTGTGTGACAGACATTAGTCACTGGGGCTTCCCTGGAGGGCTGCAGAGGAGAATACAACGGGCAGATTGTATTGGAGACAGACAACACTGTTCTGTGCAAGTCAAATGATCTCCCGCATGTACGCAGAATGGGGAACTATCTGCTGTGTTAGAAGGATTTGCCTAAATGGGGAATTGACTGCAGAGCTGTAGCCATTCTGGAATCATACCCCATGTGGACACGCTATTCTGGAACAGAAGTGACTGGATTCTGGTGTAAACGAGTTACACATAAACAGCCTGGTTCTCATCGACAACTAGGCCTCTTTACACAGCTCGGAAAACCTAAAGTGGCCTTTAAGTGAATGTAACTGTAATTTGCAGCCCTTTTAAGGCCCTGTGGTGTGGCCAGAATGGTGTGTCTGGGCCTCAAGTGCACGTCTACGCTACCACCGCTGTGGCAGTGCTGCTACGCCATTGCAGCGCTGTAATGCAGACCACGGCCCTGGCCATTTCCAAGTGCTGGCGGGGCCTCAGGTACTTCAATGATGGTCAGAGTCATGCAAGGACTTAGATTGACAGACCATCAGCTTCCCCCTTCCATGGTCTGAACGTGAAGTCTGCCTAGCCCTCCCTGTTCCCTGCCTATAACAGCTCCTCTCGGAAGACGCTGCCTTGTCCTCCGGCTCTGCAGAGACCTCCGGCTGAAAACCGCTGCATTAGAGAGATGGCCTTACCGGTATTATGCAAATCAGACCACTCCAGCCAATCAGCGAGCAGGGCTTTGACTATGTATCACTAGATGCATGGGTCACAGATTGGCTGAGACCATCCCAGCTCAGCACGATACTCTAGTACTAAAGTACTCTCAAATACTCCTCTTCCTTCTCTTTTCCATGGAGAAAAATCTCCTGTAGACGAAGCTTGCTCTGACTATTCTCCGATGAACCAGGAGCATTGACTGGAGAAGTAAAAACGGATGCTGGAGCGAGAGCTACACCTAGGGGGTGAAATCCCGACTCTATTGAAGTCACTGGCAAAACTCCCCTTGACTTAAGAGATTTCACCCAATAAGCCTGCTCCCCGATCTCTGTCAGTCCCCACACACCTTTTGAGACGCGGTTGTAGCCCAAGCTCCAGCATTAGGGCGTTTTTCTGTACAGCAGGTTCACAAGGACAGCTGCACCAATCTGAAGTCCCAGCAGCACCGCCATGGTTTGGCTTTCCAGTGGCAAGGACTGAGAACTGCTCCTGCAATGGGGAAAGACAGAAGATCAGGGGTTCGGACATAGGAGCCGGACTCTGCATTTGCACCAAGAGCCCTGTGATGCTGTAAGAAACACGAGGGACCAGTTATCATATTATTAATATCAAGAGGACAAAATTGCAATGACTCTTACAAGATGTGCCATGTGAGGGATCAGTGGAAAAGTTCTGATTTGCTAAATAGGATTAAGCTCCTCTTTGTATTGTAAATTACGAATATGTGGGATATCTCTGTACCTCAGACCCGTGCTGTGGCATGAGGTGACGCTCCCAGACAGATCAGCACCATCCAGCCTGCTTAATAGCCCATCAAGGGCAATTGGCTATACAATGCACGCAGGGAGAGAAGCCAGGGGCTACGCCTATGAGTCAGCAGGACATGTAGGGATGTGTCTGTGAACAGGGAACTTGAAGGGCTTTTCCTCCTCACTCATGTGCTGTGCGCTTGTGTTTGGGACAAAGGATGTACACTACAGGCCACATGGCAAATGGTATAAAAGGCAGCTGCACTGTCTCTATCTTGTCTTCAATCCTGCGTCTTACCACTGGATCAACTTCTCTACAACTGATACTTTGAACAAGGACTGACCAACCCGTCCAGGTACTGGATGTGCTCCAGAGGCACTTTGCAGCCACTCCCCGATACTGCTAAGAATAGGATATATACGGCCTTTGTATGTATCTGCTTTGATCGTTTAACATTTCTCTTCTGGTTTGCTTCTTTTTGTAGTAAACCTTTAGTTTTAGACACTGAAGGATTGGCTGGCAGGAGAAGGGGTGGGGCAGTGTGTTCAGGTTTCAGCTCAGGTTGGACTGTACAGTGCTTGTGTGACAGCTTCTGGTATTTCATGAACAAACAGACTGGCCCAGACCAAGGTCAAAAACCACATCTCCCTGACGACAGCAGCACGCCTCTCGTTGCCAAGAGCAGTGGTCCTCTTGCTCAGACATTTGACCACTGGCCTGCATGGTCCTATCAGCCTCAGAGGGCCCGATTCCCAGGGACACCACGGCCCCTTCACATCTCTCGGGCAGCACGAAGGGGCCTTGAAGAGAGTCAGTTACAGTCACACGTTGCAGCCGTTTCAAGGGGCCTTAGCATCTATATGAATGAAGCCCAGAATCCCTGCTTCATTCAGAAATCTACCTGTGACAAGACCCGTGTCCCCTTGTGCACAGGGCTTCCTGGATCACTTACTCTCTTTCTCACGCGCCATCTCTCCCGCCCCCGGACCACATCACCTGCGCTCTACCCTTCCTATTGTGACACGGGGCTGCTCTACCCTTCCTATTGACTGATCTCCATGGATCCTGATTCAACACAGCTCTTTGCACTTCACAGCAGACCGCAAAGCCTCTCTCCATGACCCTGAGGGTTGGAAGGCTCTGGAGATAAGGTCATGGCTAGGAGGAGTGGAGGGTGGAATTCACCCCTAAGCAGAGGGCGAGCCTGGCGGAGGGGGCACCACGCATGTTCCACGCAGAGGCGGGGTGAAGGAAAAGTGGCTTCTCTGCACTGGGTGAATTTAACCCTGGGAGGGCGGGGAAGGGAGAAATGTGGCTCAGAACTAGATGGTCAATTTGACAGCGGTTCGAGAGCCGGCAGCAGAGCACAATGCTTGAGGAGATCGGGGGGCCCCAATTAGTCTCTCTCTCTCTGCTCTCATTTCCCTCTTGTTCTGTTGGATTCTCCTTTTGCTCAGCCCCATCCAGGTGCTGCGCCTCCCACACACTTCACACTGGCCTGGGCGTCTCATCCAGCGGCACCTGCCAAACTGCCCCCCACTGCCAGGGTCCCAAAAGGCCAGCTAGGGGCTTGTCTGGGTCTAAGCAGCCACATGATCCCCAATCATCACATGCATTGATCACGCTAGCCAGGGCAGGAGGCCTGACACGTCACCCGAAATAACCATCCCCAAGGCACAAACTGATCAGTGCAAGACACGAGAAGGAGACAAAGCAGCTCTAAATTCATCAGAGGAAAACGAAAGGAGAAACATTTCCCTTTTACAAGGAATGTCTGTGTAGCATCCATCCATCCATCTATCCAGCCACTTCTCTCTCACACACCAGTACACCTTTGCATTTAAACTCAGGTATTTTGCAATCTCCTTTAGGCTTTTTAAAGCCCTCATCACCCTGCTCTGTGGGCTCTGAAACACGCAGGCCTTCATGGCCTGGGTTAAACGCAGCCGAGTCCTCCCTCATCACAGACCTGGCTGTGCCACCTAGTGGCCCCATGGCAGAATGTTTTGCTCAATGAGAAGTTGGTGGGACGTGTTGGCAGGACAGAGAATCCTGCCTCTGACCAGAGGATATCAACGCCTTGTCTCACTTATGCAGAAGCCTCTGCACTGATGGTATTTAGCCAGCCCCCGGGAGCATCTACTCCACAGCTCTGGCTAGCTTAGATGTGCCACTAAGTATTCCTACTAGCCAACTAAAAGCCAACAAATGGGGAATCCCTTTTGATATTTACTGGATTAAACTGGATTTCAACCAATGACCAATCCAATTAAAGCTTCAAATCCTTTTACCAAGATGGGCCAGCCAAGCCCCAGCATTACCTGTGTTCTAAAACATGGACACGCTACAGTTAGTTAATTGTTCAGAACAGAACAATAATAAAACCCTTCATTTTAGAAAACATGAGAGTCCTGTAGCACTTTAAAGACGAACAAATTTAATTTCTGCAGGCATCAGCTTTCGTGGGCTGCAACCCACTTTGTCAGATGAAAGCTGATGCCTGCAGAAATTAAATGCGTTCGTCTTTAAAGTGCTACAGACTAACATGGCTACGCCTCTGGAACTTTTCATTTTAGAAGCATCTTTTCCAACCTCCCCTTCACCAACACCTTCGCTAAGGAGTAGGAAGACGAGGAACTAGCTGGGACATTTAAATCCACTAAACTTTGGTGTTAATTGTCTTTGTTATTCAAGGGTTTATTATGCCACCTCAGCAAGAGGAGAGAGGGGAGCAAGACATCTCAGTGCAATCATGCTGCCCCCTCCCCGTGGGCTCATTGTGTTTGAGCTTTGCCTGCTTGGGAGTTTCACAAATGATTTATGGCTGTTCTTGTTAAGCTCCTAGGTTGAAGCAAATAAGTCAAAAGAAATAAATAAAGAGGCACCCACCAGGGTCCTCAGGCTGCATTCAGCTACAGTAACTGGGGTAATAATGATCATTTGCATCCAGCAGAGGACTTCAAAGCTTTTTATGGATATTAATGAACAACCTCCACACAATCCCAGGCGGCGGGGGAAGGAAATATCCCCATTTTGCATATAGAGACGTGACTTTCTTTACACCACACAGCAAGTCAAGGCTGGAGCTACAAATGGAATCCAGGAGTCCTGGGTCCCAGTCTCCTGCTCTAACGACTAGATAACACTCCCTTCCTAGAACTGGGAAGACAACCTGGGAGTCGAGGTTCCCAGTCCCCTACTCTAACCAACAGACCATAAAGAACCCAACAAAACCATAGCAAAGCAAGAAGAGAATTAACGCTGAAGTCCTGGGGTTAAGATGGAAATTCAGCCAGGAAGGCAACTGCATACACAGTGGCCTGCCTCTGTATTGAACAGTGGTCACGCTTTCTCAAGAGTCACAATAGAACCTGATAATGACCCTTTGCCCAGCTCTTGTGCCTTCCACCCAAGGACTCCAAAATGCTTTTACCAGAATTCCCGAATTTGCTGCACCCCTCCTGCCCCAAATACTTTAGCTGCTGTTCTATTAGTTTTATTAAACTAGCGAGTGAGCATTTTTATTCTCATTTTACTGATGGGGAAACTGATGCAGAGAGCGAGAGGAAGTGACTTGTCTGAGGTCACACAGGGAGTCTGTGACAGTATTCTGCAGAAATGGTCCCGGCAACATTTCGCTTGCAAGATTCCCAAGGAGGATGAGGAAGGGGAGACTTTCAGAGCTAAGAAAAAGACTTCTTTCCTCAGTCTGTCCCTTTCACCTCCTCCTTTGATATCTGCAATGTGGTTTTGCTCTGTCTCAGTTCAGCTGTTCTGGGGCTTTCTATCCAATGTGTCACCAAGACAATCGCAGTGAACCGAACTGTCAGTAATACAGCCACAATAATCACCTCTAAGCCATCGGGAGTGAGAGCTGCGTCTGTGATTACAGGGAAGGACAGAGGAAGTGTGTATCTGTGACAGGTCTGTGATACCTTGGACTTAAGAGCAAAGGAAAACCAGAGCAGAAATAAAAATACAACGCTATACACCTCTTTTCTTAGCAGAGCAGGGATGTGTTACGAGGATTTGGTTTAGAAAATGCTTGGAGATACAGTCACTGATTTGAATGTACAATAAATGCAAAAACAAACAAAAAAATCACCTATCCAGAGCTCTGGGAACCAGATCCTCAGCTGGCATAAATCAGCGTAGCTGTACTGACATCATTGGTGCCCCACTGACTTACAGCCATGGAGGATCTGGCCTGATAACGTGTCTTTGTCAACAATTAAAAATACAGCCACATGATTATACAGAGCCACCAGCCCAGATCCGGGAAGTAATTAACCAGTTCTGTTCAACTCTATACAGGTTCTGAACCCGCATCCATCACTTGTGGTATCTGGGCACCTTCCAGTGATACACTGTGTTGTGCCGGGCCTCTCTCATGTGGGCTTCCTCCTCCATGTGTGACAGGTGCCAAGACAAATTCAATCAATGCCTCTCTCTTGCCGCAAATATCAGTCCTGCTGTGCCTCCAGCTTCCTAAAACCTGGCAACCACATTTTCAAGGGCAGTCTCTGATTTCTGGATGCGTCTGAGATCAGTCACCTGGGAGGCCAGGGGGAGCAGTCTCAGGGCGGAGTGTTCAGTCCCAGCTTTGTCTCTCTCGTTTACCAGGGATCACAGCCTAACTGGAACTTTACATGGCACGTGGAGACCCCTGCTGGCAGCATCCTATCACTCAATGTAAATCTATCAGATGGGGGATCTGGTCATGTAGACAAACCTTGCAGCACACCTGAGAACGAGAGATCTGGGTAGGTTTGGACCAGGGGGGAAGCTCCCCAGCCCAGATTTGGCAATCAGGTCAGTCTTGAGCCAGGTATTCAAATGTACTGCATGTCACTATAGCTCAGTCCCAGCGACACCGGTCACCATGGAGAATGCATCTGATCCCAGTAACACTATCATTGTCCAGGGAACTGTCCATGGTCTCTCTGAACCTTCCTGGGGTGGACTCTTGCCATTCACTCGGCCCATCTTATCCATTATTAATGGCAGCGTTCAAAAATCAGCCACGTATGCCTTCATCCTTTGCAACCTCTCTCCGGTGCGCTGGAGCCGCTGTTCCCTCCCCTCGGCGCGCCAGGCTCCCCGTGCACATTTCACCGCTTCGCTCACTGCTTGCTCACACTCACCTGTGGACGAGAGAAGCAGAGCCAAGAGGCTGAGGAGGAGAGGGGCAGAGCCCCATGGCCAGAGCCCACGGCAGCCTCGGAACAGCAGAACAATGAGAAACGTGACAGAGGAGCAGGACGTTCTGGAGGCTTTGTCACTCGCTCAAGGGTGAAAACGGCCAAGAAAGGAACCGAACTGGTGTCTGAGTAGCCTGTCGCATCACAGCTACAGCCATTTGAGCACCAGCTACCGGAGTGGTTCCTGAGCAGGAATAAAGAGTTCCCTTTCTCTTTTCATCCATCTGCATCTTCTACCTCAGACAGCTTCAACTTCCCCCTTGTATCCACCAGCTGAGCGTCAGGTGGAGCCGGGGAGAGGATCCTCCACAGCAGAAAACAGCATCTTTGAGATGGGTCCAACCAAAACCCTGGAGCTGAACAAGCAAGAAATCTGGGGCAGGTTGGAGCAGGAACTGCCAGCTCTGCTCCATTTTTCTCCATGACACCTGGGATAGGCTTATGCGGTCTTGAGGTTAAACAAGAACTGAATCTGGCACTAAATTAACTGTCAGAAAATGTGTTAAAGAAGAAAATGATCCCCGAGCTAATTAACATCCACCACAGATTAACAGATTTTTAGGCCAGCTGGATCATGAAATCATCTAAGTCTGGCCCTGCTGCATAACACGGGCCAGAAAATTTCACCGTTATCCCTGTGTTGAGCCCAAAACCTAGAGCTGGATTAAGGCATGCCATGCAGACAGGCCTCCAGTCTTGATCGAAAAACCTCAGAAGTTGAGAATCCACCACTTCTCTTGGCAGTTTGTACCAATAGTTAATCACCTGCATTGTTAAAAATGGAAGTCTTATTCCTAAAGAAATAAGGACTTTGCCTGCCTTGAAGTTTGAATCATTGTTTCCTGTTTTGCCTCTCAGTGCTAGATTAAACCACCCTTCAGTAGCCAGCATTTTCTCCCTGTGAAGGCGTTTACGCACCATAATCAAGTCACCTCATTACACTTTTATCTCACAACACATCGTCTCTTTTTTTGTGTTAAAACCTGAGAACTGAAAAATGCTCTCCCGGTTTCTTACCCCCATTCCCGAACTCCCTGCGGTTAGGTGAATCTCTTCACAGCAGAGAATGAGCCTTAAAGAAACTGCATCTTTATTGTCTTCCACCAGAGGGAAGTGTGTCCCCAGGAAAAAGGCTGTCTCATCTGTATGAAACACAGCCTGGTTTCTTTCATCACAGAAACATATCAAAGTGACAGTCGCGGCCATTCGTCACCTGCAACTGACAGAAAATGAGTCACTTTGCAAAGATTTACCACTCTCGACCAGGCAATTGCTTTGCATCGACTGGAGGCTGGAACCCTGCCTACAGTCTTGAGTGACACCTCGGACAGTGCAAACGTTCTTTGTGGGGGGAAATTCATGTGGGCAGGGGGCCTCAACAAAGATACATACATCAGTCTGTCGTCAGTGGGGGGATTAAACCCATAATGCACCTGGGCATTTGTACAATGCTGCCTACAGAGGAGGCATTCCTGCCTAATCCCTCCAACGGCGATCAGTTCATGCCCTGAAGCATAAGGATGAACCCCTTCTCCCATTATCTGAGCTCAGTGATGGGGATTCCCGCTGCACCCAATCCACTGACTTCAGCCACGGCTGGACAGTCAGAAAGGTTACTACGAGCTCTCCTTGAAGCTGGTGGCTGGAGACACCAGCTCGGTGCAGGACCAGGTCCTGAGGTGTGAAACCCTAAAGCTCCACTACCTACTGTTCCCTGGTGGTGGCACCCTGCCCATTTTAAAATGATTCATTTTAGATCCTGCAATGGACAAACTGGCCTGTGGCTGCAAGTTGCCCCCTTGGATCAGACCCATGCCCCATTGCAGGGCAGACGCCATAGAAGAAGGTGCAGAAAACCCCATGCTAACTAGCTTTGGTACTTATCTGGCCCTCATCACAACAGCATCTGAGCACCTCGCCATCTAATGTAATGGCATCTAATCTAATGGCTGCTCAACACCCCTTGGAGCATTACTTAATCTTCATTGTATACTGAGGCACAGAAAAGCTAAGTGACGTCCCAAGGTCACACAGGAAGTCTGTGGCAGAGCAGGGAATTAAACCAGGTCTCCCATAGAACCAGGTTTGCAACCTAACCACTAGACAATCCTTCCTCAGTAGGCAGCTAACAGAGGAAATGTGACTTGCCTAAAGTCACAAGACCAGGAACAGAACCCAGCTCTCTTGCGTGTGTGTCAGTCACCTACTCTATCCACTAGGCCACAGTGCCTACTAAGGTGGCAGTGCTAGATTCACTGGGACTTGAACTTGGACCTAGAACTTCCTGCATGTCATGCAAACACGCTAACCACTGCACCGTAGAGCAGGGGTTCTCAAAGGGGTTGCAAGGTTATTATGGACGGGTTGCAAGCTGTCAGCCCCCCGCATGCCAGTAAGGGTGGCAAGGCATGGCCCCGGGAGGGGGGGAAAAGTCATCAGCCTGAAATATTTTTAAAGGGGACCCCAGCAAAAAAGGTTGAGAAGCCCTGCTATAGAAGCAGCTGGAACTAGTACACTGTGGCAATTCTCTATGCTCTTCTGCATTTTATGATGCTATAACAATGCTCACTTATAGCTGGGAATGCATTTTAACCAACTGCACCCTGAGACCCTCTGCTAAGGACAAGAGGAGCCGTGTGAATCAGATCATTACCATACACACCCAGCCTGATCGGAGCCGTATTTCTTACATGGATGGTGAGCAGAGAGGGATCAATATTCACCAGAGTGGCACCACCCCTTCTCTGTTGTGAGCAATGCCCTCTGCTCACCCGCCCAGAGGCACTCCCAGGGCACTCACTGCTCTTCCTGCTGGCTGACAGTTTCCAGCTTCAGAGAGTTCAGGGCACGAGGCCTTGTTTACTCTCCCTTAAACAAGACAGCAACAAAAGCTCACCATGGTCAGGAAAAGGGTGGTGCTGTGGGGTTGAGTGAAGGATCTTAAGGGCAGTCCAGGGTTTGGTTTCTGGTCCTAATCTGCCCCACCTGTTGGTTCTCAATGTGAGGGCTTCCCCTGGGATTCCCAAATCTACAATCCGGGGTGGCATCGAGATTTTTCCGTTGGCATCAAAGGATGCATTGATGACAGTTTCCTTTGGATCCAGACCTCAGCACAGTGGATCACTGCAGAGTGCTGCATTTGGAGACCACCTGCGAAGCTAGGGCAGGTGCAGAACACGACTGCAGGCCTGCTGGTTAGCAGTCTGCATTTGGATAAAAACACCCCGGTTCTTCAACAACTGCCCTGGCTTCCTCTTTGCTGCAGGGTCTTGATTTTGGCTGCAAGGCTTAACAATGGGCATGACATTCCTCCTTTCTGGCATCCCCACTTCCTGTCTTACTCCCCATCAGTTCATACAGAACGCAGCAGCCACCGTCACTCTGGTGGAAGTCAACGAAACTACACCAGGAGTAAAGTCATGCACAAGCTTCATGGTTTCCAGGGGTAGGGCCCTAATTTCTCTGGACCTCAGTTTCCCATCTGTCCAAAGGGAAACAATAAACCTACTTCTCTGAATCACCACTGTGAGGATGAATCCATTCGTGTTTGTCAGGCACTCAAATACTACGATGGCGGCCCGGTGACAACACTAGGCTGGATCCCCTGGTGTTCTCTCTCTCAGATTTGGTAGCCTTCTACAAGCACTTTGCACAGCTGTGAATGATTACACAAGGTGCAAGGCAATGGAGAGGCAAGACCCAGCACACAGGCTCGCAAATATTAGACATTTCAAATTACATTTCCAGGTAATGCTACAATTTCCTGTTTTCCAGGGAATGAAAATGCTCCACAGGGGGGCTTAATTCATTACTGTTTGTAAAATGCTTTGAGCTTCTCAGATAAAAGATGCTACAGTGTTAAAGTACAAAGAGCTGTTATTGTGCATCATTCTGGCAAACACAAAAAAATGCTCCCTCCTCCCCGCCCCCATAAAGGCATGTGTTGTGAAATAGGCCGTTCCTACCAGCATGCACCAGGATCAGCCCACTGTAGGGAGCTGAGAGAACGAGAGAATGCATTCAGGAGAGAAACACAGTGTTTTATAATTTATCACGAACAGATAGTGATCAAGATTCACTTTTATAAAATATTCCCTTCTGAGGCTGGGCTGACAAAAACAGTACTTAGCACTTTGCAAGCAGCATCTTCCAGAGGAGGGTCCCAGAGCACTTTACAAACCTTAATTAATCCTCTCACCCCTCCACTCCCATCACCACAGCAGAGAGAAAAGAGACTAGATTGGATCATTGGGGTGGACTTCAGAGTGGCATGTAGAATCTTCCAGTGACGGCTCTTTCCATAAAGAGGGCAATGTCTTCTAGGTTGCTTTACTGCATCATGCTTGATCCTGTGAGGTGCTGAGTGACTTCAGTTCCCAACAGGCACTCGGAAGGATCTGTACCTGGCAAGTTCTCAGCACTCTAGGGGCAAGTTTTTCAAGGGTCTGTTAAACAGCACCAGTAAAATTAGCGAGAACACTGGGTGACATGCACTAAACCTCACATCTGTGCACACAAATGCAGATGAATATGCAAACTGCACACCTGGGCTCACGGAATAAGTGTGCTCTGGGACTGGAGCCGCAAGGGGTTTTTAAGTGAAGACCCTGGAGAACATGCTCTCTCCAGGGGATCTCACAAGCCAGTACAGAGCTGCCACAAGGAACCCAAATCATCTGTGCTACCAGTGTAGAAGGAAATCAGGATTGTGTGGTTACAGTGCAATGCACCATGGCTAGTGTCTGCTCCCCAGAGCCAACAGGGGCCAAAGGAAGCAGTGCAGCCCTAAGGCTGCTCTAAGTTCGTCTGGAGACTAGGCAGACTCCTGCTTTGCTCCAGAATACAGCCAAGACTTGCTCCCACTGGCGATTTCACGACAATATTTCATACCTTTCTTAGTGCCCCGGCTCCAGGAGTCACGTGAGAAGCTCCGTTTTTATCTGGCTTTTTCAAGGAAAGTTTCTAGCCCCCCCCGTTACAATGAAAGGTTTGAAAACACGACCCAAGGGCAGCCTAAAGGCTCAGAAGCCAGCAGGCGAACAAACAACCCCCTCCCCAGCATTTATTAGGCCTAAAACCTCCTCCTACTGAAGCCAGTCCCCTGAGTCTGGCGGGTTTCCCCGAATTTTGAACCCTTGGGGTTGACAACACAACAGTTAAGGCTGCCGAATACCCTTAACTCTGCCCCCAGCCACCACCTCACCAGCTCCCATGGCCCCCGTCCCAGCCAAGCCGGGAGTGCCTGACTTTGGGCCGCCAACATCCTTGTGTGGGGCGGGGGTGGGGGGACAAGGCCTGGAGGGGGAGGGGCCGATCGGAGGGAAGGTCGCCGGGGGCGGGAGCAGGCGCGGGGCTGAGGGGACGCGCGGGGCAGGCGCTCGCTGCGGCCACCTAAAACCGCTCCCCGCCGCCGCCGCCCGCTGAGGCGTCAGGACCCGCCCCGCGCGCGGGCCTTGGCTCGGCTGGGCGCCTCCCGATGACGTTGTAGGCGGGGCTCTCTCGGGAGCGGGAGGCGGAGCCCCTGCCAAGGCCAGGGGGAGGCGGGGCCCCGCCCCGGGACTCCGTTCAAGGCACGCCCCGCCCCTCGGGGGCGGATCTCGCGAGATCTCCGGGGAGGGAGAGCGCGCCTCGAACTCTCGCGGGATTTCGGGGTCCCGCGGGATTTGTTTCCTTGGGGCACCAAGCCGGCCGGGGGGGGCGGGGAGCCCGCGGGGCTTTGGGCTCCCGTGGTGGGGGCGGGGCCCAGGGAGATGGGGGAGGGGGGCTCTGAGTAGGGCCGGGGTTGGGGGGCTGCCCCCATGGGGGGGCAGGGGCTGGAGTCCTAGGGGGCTCCCTGGTGCCAAGAGCAGGAGGGGTTCCCCAAGGGGGAGG
>ML675647.1:6577176-6632784 GCA_007922155.1 Mesoclemmys tuberculata
CCCTGGTGCCAAGAGCAGGAGGGGTTCCCCAAGGGGGAGGGGGGCTCTGTGGGGGGGTTCCCCAGGGTGTGGGGGAGGGGGGAAAGGGGGGCTCCCTGGGCTCTGGACGGGTTCAGGGCGGCAGAACTCCCCATCCATGGCTCCCCTGAAGGGAGTCCAGGCTGCACAGCCCACCCTGTGACCCCTCAGTCCCGGCCTGTGAGCAGGGATTCATAGACAGGTGTCTGGGGAACACGGGCAAGAGCCCCGGGAGCACCTAAATGGAGTCCGCTGAGTGCTCATCATGCCACCGAACAGCCATGGGGTGGGTTTTAGTCGATGTCAGTGCACGCATCTCTAGGTGGAGCGGAGAGAAAGATCCTGGCTCAAGGCTTGTACCCGGCATGAAAGATACCAGAGCCTGGTTCCAGGTCATTGTGTCCCCAAGTCTTCCTGTGTGACTAGGCCGCCGTTAGCTGTTTCTTTTATGCACGTGACACGATTCATTTGTGGGACCCACTGACACATGATGCTGAGACCTAAGGCTTAGATGGATTCAAATAAAGAGACGAGAACTGTCCACTATGCCATGAAAAGGATAAAAAATAGGCCTATAAACCCTTATTCCTTAAGCCATAACCCCATTTCTAACTGCCCAGTCTTAGGAACATATTTCCTGTACACTAAGGTAGTATTGTCTAGTGGATACAGAATTGGAGTGGGGGGGGGGCAAAGAGGGAGAGGTGGGAGGGGTCAGAGTTGCTTCCACTAACCTGCTGCATGCCATCGAGGACATCACTGTGGTGGTTTGTGCCTCAGTTTCCCCATCTTTACTGTGCAGGTCATGATACCAGGCTTCCTATCCAACGTGCTTTGAGGTCCCACTGCCAAGAGCAAAGGTTGAGGGACAGTTCATGATATGTCTACCAGCTTCCTCTGATACGTCTGGTGCTGGCTACCGTCCAAGCCAAGACACTCCGTGGCTGGCTTTTAGGATGCTTTCATGACCGCGGCCTAGAACCGTTGCCTTTTCACCGTCTGCAATGCTGCACCGTAAAGGGGTGTTTGGGGCTCAGGGGGCTTTGTCGATCATATCACTGCAGAGAGGAATCAATACTCACCAAAGTGGACCAGACCCTGCTCTGCTGGAGTCGTGCTCGGGGAGCTGCAAGGAGCTCAGTGTTCTCCTTGCGTGCTGACAGTTTGTCAGTTTCCTGACAGAGCCATTTCTTCCTCTTTATACAAGGCATCAGCAAATGCTTAACCCACCCAGGACAGGACTGGTGCAGGCAGGTCGGGGAAGGATCTTGAGAGCAGTGCACGGCTCATTCCCGGTGCCGGTTAGGAAGGACGCCTGCCTGCCTGCCTCCCCAGCCACCCCTTAGTTTATAATGTGAGGGGCTCCTCTGGGATGCCCAAATCTAGACCCACAGCTGGCACTGGATTGTCTCAGGCTGCAGTAGAGACTGTTCCTTCTTAGGTCCTAGCTCATTGCAGCAAACCAGCCCTTTGCACCCATCAGACACTGCTGCAGCAATATTGCCCCAGGAGCCCACGTGCAATGTGAGGCAGCACACGGTTACCTACTGCTTAGCCAAAGAGGGGGCATCTCCCCCATTCTGCAACTGCTGCACTGGCTGCCTCTTCACTGCCAGCTGTTTGGCCTTTAAAGCCCCATATATGGGCCTGGCTGCCCCAGAGACCAGCCGCTCTTCCTGTTGCCCATCACAGCAGCCAAGGCAAGTGGCAAGCTGCAGAATCAGAAATTCACTTCCCCCATCTGCTCTGCCTAAGCCGACATCTCTTGATCCTGAAGAAAATGTGGTAGGAAGGATGGTGTAGTGGTTAGGGCTAGGACTTTGGAGATGTGGGGTCAGTTCCTTGCTCTGCCACAGCCTCCTTGTGACCTTGGGCAAGTCTCTTTGTGCCTCAGTTCCCTCATCTGTACACTGGGGAGAATAGCGCTGCCCTGCCTCACAAGGGTGTTGTGAGGATAAATACGGTAAAGCTTGTGAGGTGATCAGATACTACAGCAACAGGCTGGGTAAGGGCCTACGATAAAAGAGCTGAAGGGCCCCACACTCTCCAGGTGTTTGCCGGAGCCTGGCTGGGTTGAGGTTCTTGGAGGATTGTCTTTGATAAGAGTCAATTTTGGAGGCGTTTAAAATTACACTGCTGCTGGGCCACAGTGCATCTCAGCGAGCTGACAAGGAAAACCACCATCCACTCGAGAAAACAAAGGAGCAGCAGAAAATATAAAACAATGGGGGGTGGTGGAATTAGCCCAATATTTTAGACCCAGCAAAGGCTTGGTATTGAATTTGCTTCTAGAAAGCAGCAGTGGGAGCTGTGGCCGTGGGTGTTGAAATGAAGCATTAGGCTTGGGTTTAAGACACTAGAGTGTGGCTTGGGAAAGCCAAGGCTCTGCTGCAAACACCCCTCGAGATTTGGGGCAAATCAATTCATGCCCCCTGTGAAATGGGATGATTGATTTCACTAGTGGGCATCAGTGCCCAGATACCCTGGTGACAGGAGCCCTGCAGTTTCGGGTCCTGATTTCTTAGAGGCACTTACCCAATTTCCTGTCTCCCCTGGTTGGAAAACACAGCACAGGTGGCTTGAGGTCTCATTCTTTAGGGTTTGTGAACTGCTTTGAGCTCCTCATATAAAAGAGGCGGCCCTGTCAAAGTATAAAGGGCTGGTGTTGTGCATCACTGCTGTAAATTTAAAAAAAAAAGTTTCAGACCCTCCGCCCCCCACCGTAAAAGCCCATGGTGTGAAATAGGCCATTCTTACCAGCCTGCAACAGACGCAGCCACCGTGGGGAGCTGAGAGCGAGCGAGAGAGAAAATGCATGTAGGAGAGAAACGCCGTGTTTTATAATTTCTCACGAACACAGCGAGCGAGATTCCCTTTTATAAAATATTCCCTTCTGAGGAGCGTCTTTACGAGCAGCGTCTTCCATTGGTGGAGCCTGGAGTGCTTTGCAAACTAAATTCATCCACTCAGTCCCCCCCACGTCCTCCCCCCGGCTCCATCTGTGAGGTAGGGATTTGTTCTTATCTCCATTTTACAGATGGGGAAACTAAGGCTAAATTGCAGCCTGCTCACACCACACAGCAGGAAGTAGAACCCAGGAGTCCTTATTGCCACTCCCCTGCTCTAACCACTAGACAACAGTCCTTCCCAGTGCTGGCAGTGGAACCCAGGCGTCCGGGCTCCTAGCCCTGTTCTAACCCCTGTCCAGTAGGTCACACGAGCACTTAGCTCTGGGAAGAGAGCTCAGGGTTCCCAAGTGACATTCCCTCTCCCTAACGGCCAACTCACAGCACTTCCATGGATGTTTTGTCCTCCCCGCCCTCTCTCCTTAGGGCTGTTTAATGGCATCTCCTCTCTGCCAAATGCAACCAGCAAGTGTTGCTGGGCTGTTTCCAGGGGACCTGCTTTAAGTCAGGGGTCCGGAGGAATTTAGAGCTGCGCTGTAGCGCGGTAAGTGTCGGAAACCGTGTCCTTAACCCTCAGCCTGTCTTTTCTTCTTTCCAGGTGTTCCCAACTTATTAGGGGAGAAATCAAATAAGCCTTGTCGCCGGTCCAGGTAGCATGAGGCTGAAAGGTTCCATTCCAGCCTGACAGCGAGAATGGAGGCAGGAATAATCTCTCTGGCTGCAGCATGTTATTATCAGGTGCTGCGCTCTGCGAGACAAATGATGGTTTTGCTGGCGGAGCTTTATTTATGTATTTTAACCTGATGGAACCATCAGGGACGGCGGGGAGTTAAATCACAGCCCGCTTGCACCTTACAGCAAACCAGATTCCAAGAAGGCAGAGGGATGCAAAGTTACATTTCTCTGCCCAGGCCCTCCTGGTCATCACGCAGGCAAGAAAGTGCAGAAAGGATATTGGAGAAAGACAAAAGGCTTCTTCTGCTAGCTCGTCGGTGGTGTGTGTTCATGTCAGGATTTTCAAGGTGGGATGACAGGCCTATAATTTCCTGGGCCCTGCCTGTGCTGTATGGACTGGAGGGGGCGGGACTGTCATTGACAAGAATAATCAGCTAAAGAGTTCGCTTTCATCTGCCACTCAGTCTCTATCTTAATAATAGTAAGAATATGATCCAGGGCTTATGAAGCCCATTTCATCCATCGATCTCCGAGCGCCTTACAAAACAATGCACAGGGAGCAAAATGGTCACACAGCGGGAGACAGGCAGAGTCAGGACTCAAATCCAGGTCTGCTGACTAGAGCTGGGTGAATCATCGATTTTTTGTTTTATTGACAACACTGAGAATTTGGGGGCAGAGGGAGGGGGGAAGAAATCATTTCAGGTTAACCTGAAATGAAAAATTTTCAGTGAACTAAAAAAAAAAAAGTTTCAGGTTGAATTATGTGTTTTGTTAGACATGAAACGTTTTTGAAACGTTTAGTTTAGTTTTGATTTGGGGGGGGTTGTTTTTGGTTTTTTTACATTTTTCAAAGTACCATTGAAGTCAATTTCAAAATAAAAAGCCATTTTGAATCACAAAGTCAAAACATCTATTTCAAAAGTGTAAAAATAAAACATGGATTTGTTTCCCCCAAGAAGTTTTTTCCCCTTTTCCAACCACAACAATTCAGTGACGTTGACCTGATTCATGAATTGTTTTGGTCCACCCGAATCTGCATTTCTCAGAGAGAGGCAGAAAAAGTTTCAGCTGAAGACTTTAGCCCATCTTTCATCCCAAGTCCCAGTCCCTGATCCACTCAGCCATGCTTGCTTCCACCTCCCCCAGAGTTTACACCAACTTTCCACCTGCGTTATCCCTTGATGGTGAGGTGGAATTTGGACCCCAGGGGAACGGCACTGAGCAAGAAGTGGGGAATGCTGGCTAGGAAGGGGCATGGCAAGGATGGCCAGGGAGCAGGCTACGTCTACACTGCAAAGAAAAACCCATGGCACCGAATCTCAGAGCCCAGTTGATCCAGGCTCACGCTGCAGGGCTAAAATAGCAGTGCACATATTCCAGCTGGGTGGTGCCCAAGCACAGAGACTCTCCTCCCTCACAGGTTTCAGGAGCCCAAAACATCTCCACTGTTATTTGTAACCCTGCAGCCCAAGCCGAATGACCTGGGCTCTGCGACTCGGTGACGGGTTTTGCTTTGCAGAGCGGACGTACCCACGGCGGCCAGAGGCAATCTAAAGGGTGAGCCAGTGTTCAAGAGACCTACGTTCAACCCACTGCTCTGCCACAGATTGGCCAAAGTCACACAGGCCATCTGCTTAGTCTCCATGCCTCAGTTCCCCATCTGCACAATGGGGATAACAGCCCTGCCCTGCTTCCCAGGGGGTTGTGAGGCTAAACAGGTAAAGGACTGAGCGGTGCTCAGACACTTCGGTAACACGGGCTATTCCAGTACCTTAGACAGAGGAGCAAGAAGATTCCGAGTGTGATTTTTAGAGCGGCTGAGGCCAACCTCTCTAGAAAAATCCAGCTCATCAACGACTTGTCCGGGCTCACACAGGGAATCCATGGGGGAGCCAGGAACGACCCTAGATCTCCAAGGGCCCAGCCCTGCGTTTTATCCGTATGACTGTGCTTTTTACTGAGGTTGTCGGTTCCTCTGCTTATTCCAGCTGTCTCTTTTCTTCTGCAGCCCCTAAACTTTGGAACAGACGCTTCCCTTTCATCTGATGTGCTCACCCGGGGCATGTCACATCAAGGTGAGAACAAACGCGCCGGAATTACAGCAAAAGGAAAAGCACTGAGGAGAAATTCCCCTTTTTGGTTCTTTTGAAGGCTCTACAGTCTTGCCACGTCGGCGGGGAGGTGGCAGGGCAGGAGAGCGGGAGGGGAGACCAAGGAGCGAGATTTCTGTACAATTGAGAGGAGCCGCTGTGCGTTTCAGCCTGTAGAATAAATTAGAATACGTCTCGGCATAAATTAGCCGGCTGGTGAGGAGGGGAGATTGATTTGCTGGGGAAGTGATGCTGCTTTGCTATGGAGTGAGACAGAGGGAGGCCTCCAGAGTGTGAATTCGAGAGAGGATAGACCTGAGCAGGTGCAAGGTTCAAGCTTACTAGGTCACCTCCCGATGCCACTAGAAAGGAGACGTGGTTGCAACTGATGGCGAGACGTGCGGGGTTGCAGTACAGTCTGATTTTAACAATAATATGGGAAAGGGAATACAGACAGAAGAAACCAGCATCTAGCTATCTTGCCTAGCCACCCATTCATTCTCCTTTCCACAGTTTTGCCTTTCCAGCTATCTATCCATCCCCATACACACCCTCTATCTAGTTATCCATCCATCTATCGCCCATTCCATGCTCCAGCAGAAGCCATTAGGATTGACAAAGCACCTTTTTGTTTTTCAGATGGGTCCCGGGAGCAGCAGGCAAAGTGCCTGGCTTATGCATAATAAACCAGGCATGGAAACACACAAACTAATAGGCTACATTTGTAGAGAAACAAAATCATTAAGCCAGCCCGGCTGCACGGTTGTCTGGAAAAAAACAAACAAACAACAACAAAAAGCCCCAACCCAGCGCCTCCGCTCCATGTAATTCACAAGGGTGCTCTCTCGCCCATGTTGGCACCCGCTCCCGCTAAAAGCTTCTGTGAAATAGGTCAGGGGAGCCGGTGTTAGCCCGGGCCCAGAAAGGCAAGGAGAGCGACACGGCTGTGTTTGGCAGCCATGGCTCAGCCACTAGAGTTCTGGGGGTACGGTAAATCCGAGCGGTGCCAGCTGAGATCGGAACCCCAGTGTGCCCGAAGCTGCTCAAACACAGGCCGAGTGACAATCCCTGCCCCAAGAAGCTTACGCTGGAACAGACACCTCATGCCCCCTTCGCGGAGGGGAACCGAGGCAGAGAGAGGCCGTCCATTGCTAGTAAAAGGGAGGCGGTGGAGGGGGAGATCAGACATTTAGGGGTGTAGTGCAGGACAGGATCCAGCACTCAATATCCAACCCCGCCAAGTTCCAGGGCCCAGGATCCAGCCCCGACACGTGTCAGCTCGGTGGGCAGCCTCAACCGCCACCAACGGGAGCTGTTTGCTGCCTAATTCTAGGCTGTGCTGTGTGCAAAATTGGCCCTAGGAGAAATCATAGCAGCTCCTTCGGAAAGCTCCTGGGACAGCGCTGATACCAAGGGGGCTGCTGGAGGGAAGCAGCTAGAACATTGCTAATTAAGCAGGGAGCTGGGGAGGGTGCAGGGGCTGCCGACCTCGGTTGTGGGGGGAGATGCAGGCATCACTAACAAGGGAGCGAGGAGAATTGGACTCGGTTAAAGGGCCCCCCGATGCCTTGTGCAAAGCGTTCTGCTCCAGAAGCAATTCTGCGGCTCCATTTACTGCTCCCCTCCCCTCCTGTTTCATTAGCAAGGGCGAAGGACAGACCCAAGCCAAACAGCCCCAAATGCAGCTGGGCCAGAAGAGAGCGAATCCAGCTCCACACGGAGCCGCTGAACAAGAGGAGGGATTGAATCCTTGAACCTGGAGCTCTGACACTTGCACTTGGGCTCCCCACAAACACACCCAGTTCTGCGATGTTTTTCAAACCCTGAGTGACGCAGCGAGGGCAAGCTACAGCTTACATGTGGGCCAGACTTCAGGGGTTTCCCGATGGGAACCTCCCTTCACGGCAGCCATCAGCTCGAGGGACTGCACGCCAGCGAGAGCAACCCCCCCACATAAGAATGGCCATGCTGGGTCGGACCAATGGGCCTGCCAGCCTAGGCTCCTGTCTTCCCACAGTGGCCAGCGCCAGGTGCTTGAGGGCGAATGAATGGAACAGGGCAATTATTGAGCGAGCCAGCCCGTCGGCCAGTCCCAGTATCCACCCTCCAACCCTGTAACAACGCAGGGATTTGCCACGCAGCCCAGAGTGTGGGCAATCTGCCAGCCGAGGCATTGGCCTAGTGGCTGAGGAGCCGTCTCCTAGGCCATCACGCCCACCTGCAGGCTCCAGCAGCACTCGAGCTTCTGCCCAGGCCAGCAAGTGCCGGGCGTGTCCGGGAGTCACATGAGAGGCAAGCCCTGAGTTCGAATTGTGCTGGGCAGATGCACCCGGATCCGCCTGCCGCTGCTTCCTCCAGTCACCTGCAGCTTCCCGGGCTGCCAGCCGGGCCCTCCTGCTCCCACCTCCCTTATATCCCTACCCCTAGCCACAGGATCGTCCTGTCAGATGACCGCCTCATTCTCTCGCCTGGGGACTGGGAAGTAGGCACAGATGGGGCTGTGGGTGGCCATTCACCCCTTATGGGCAGCGACAGCACCTTTGGGTGAATCACTTCCACCCAGACCCACAAAAGTCAGGCTCCTAACTGCCTCCTCTCTGTGCCTCAGTTTCCCCCCTGGCCAATGGGGCTAGCGCTACCCAGCTCCTTTGTGAAGTGCTTTGAGATCTAGCGCTCTCCCCCTCCTCCAGGGTCACATTCAGTGCACCAAATAGCTTCTGCTCCCAAGAGGATTTTCCACGTCCCAAACACCCCCAAAATGCCTCCTCCCACATACAAACACCTCCTCCCCCCCGCCCCTCCCAAGGGCGTCGCTTTCACACAAAAAAGCTATCCATGGCTTTTTTTGGTAACATTTATATTTATATATATATAAAAAAATTAAATATATATAATATATCGTGTTTAAGACTAAAAATATAGTACATAATATTTTTTTTTAAAAAAAAGGAAAATGAAAAAAAAAATAATCAAAGATTGGGCCGGGCAAGGGGTGCAGGGAAATCACAGATACACGTCTCTAGAAACCTAAACGGGCCTGGGCTAAGAAAAATACCCTCCTTCCCCCCCCACATTCCCACGGGGGACCCCAGCCAGTCTGGGAGTTTAGAAATGAGCAACTGGAAGGTGGGGAAGGGGCGTAACCTCGGAGACAATCCCGATACAAGGCGTTTCATTTAAAGCTACAGCTTTGATTCACGGCAACTCAGACTTCGTAGTGTTTTGCCTCTGTATCGTGGTGTTGAGGGTTTCTATTGCTAACGGGGTCCTGGCCCCGGAGGGGAGGGGACGGCCAGTTCTATCACTTCCCCCTTTAGACCCAGGGCGGGGAAGGGGCAGAATGGGGGTCACCAGGGGTAGGATGGGGAAGGGAGCATAAACCACACGTGTGGGGCGGGGGGCTGCACAGCCGGGCTAATGGTGACGCCTGAATGAAAGCTGCCATCTGCACGTGCAGCTCCTAGGATTAGGCCCAAGGCCGTGCACAATTGGGCCTGTTTTAAAGGTACCTTCGGGGGTGACCGTTAACTCCTTCCCAGTTGGCAATCCTGGGTCCGCTCCCTGTCCCCCTACCTTGCACCCAGCCGCGGGGGGTGGGATAAAGGCTTGTGATTTAGCACCAGAGAGGAGCCAAGGGTGGTTTGTTCCTGATGGTGCCTGCACGTGGGGGGGAGGGTCTGTGGGGGGTATTGCGGCTCCACCCTGTCTCTCTCCACTGCACCCCAGCCCCAGGGCCCCGAGGCAAAGGAAAGCCTGTCCAGATACAAGGATTCAGCTGTTGAGAACAAGGCAGGCAGGGGAGGGGGCCACCGCATACAGATGAGAGCTATATCCGACCCAAGACCATGGTCCCGAACAAAGAGAAACCCCCGGACCTGGCTGCATCCGGTGCTGGCTGGCGCTCAGCTAACCCGGCCCCTTTCTGGGCTAAAGACGCGCCAACCCGTCTCTAAACTGCTCCCAGCACCACGCTGCGCAACGGGCACTTCGCTTGGGGTGCAGAATGCAAAGTGAGGCAGCTCGGCCCCCAACTCCCAGTGAAATTCAACAGGGATTGGGGTGCCCAACTCCCTTAGGGCTGCGCCTCACCCGGTTACTTGCCTTGGGATGCGTGAAAAGACAAATCTCTGCTTCAGGATTTAAACCCTAGGATGGTTACGGCCTATGGCTTTTCCCCAGCTCCCCCTCATACACACAACCCTCTCCCTTTCGGAATTATTGCAGTCCCTCTGCCCTCATTTTCCTTGCCTTGTGCTCAGTCAAGGTTGCCCAACACGTTCCATTCTAAGCCCCTGTTTTCAGCTGCTTCGAACATTGCCAGGGTTTACTTCTTCAGGCTGAAAGTTCCCATGCCAGCTGTCTGCTTTTTTGGGGGGGTGTTTATCCATAATTATACACGGAGCAATAAAAACACTTGCTTCCGGCTTTCAAGAATTTGCTTGGCAGGATATTTATATAAAATATATATTTAGATACATTCATATTAAAAAACAAACCAACCTTTCCCACGTGACCGACTCATGCCATCAAACAAGACAGCAGCGGTTTGTGACTTGTCACTATTAGTTTTTAGCTGTATTGTAGCAGCCCCTGGCCCAGAGCAGGCTCCCCAATTTGGCTCACACTTTACATGAAGAGTCCATTGCCGGTGCTGCCAACCGCTCACACATCGCGAGTCCCACCTCCCACAAATCATGAGCTTAAAAAAAAAATCTGGTTTTTTCAATTCTCCTGCCTATTTCAGAACCTTTTCGGGCGCTGGGAGGAGCGTGGTGTCTAGTGGTTACAGTGGGAGCCTGAGAGTTAGGTCTCCTGGGTTCTTTTCCTTAAAAATACGAGCCCTAGGAATGTATTATTAAAGGGGGAAAGAGCTGACGTTCAAAATAACATGACTGCTGAACATGGAGCTTTAAGGGCTTGTCCAGGCGTCAAGTTGTTAGTGTGAGACCAGGCAAACAAAGAGTCAACTCCCTGCTCTCCCAGCTCCGGTCTGAGCCTAGGCTCATCACTTAGGCCCCGATTTTTAAAGATATCAAGGCGTTGTTGCACCCTGTGCTGCGATGCCTAATTCCTTCAAGAGCTAAATCATAGAGTCACAGGCGATTAGGGTGGGAAGGGACCTAAGGAGGTATCTAGTCCAGCCCCCTGCTCGAAGCAGGGCCAACCCCAACTAAATCATCCCAGCCAGGGCTTTGTCAAGCCACCCTTAAAAACCTCTAAGGATGGAGATTCCACCAGCTCCCTAGGTAACCCGTTCCAGTGCTTCACCACCCGCCTAGGGAAAAAATCTGTTTCAAAAAGGGTTTAGGCACTTCAGCGCAAAACTCCCATCAGCCATCCATTGGAGTTAGGCTCCTAAGTGCCTAAACCCCTTTTGCAACTCATTTGGGTTCCTAAACCAGTTAGGCAGTTGCGATGCTGAACGCAGCAACACCAAGACCCCTTTAAAAATCTGGGCGTGAGTCTCTTTGGGCTCTAGTTCCCCATCTGTGCCAAGGAGATGAGAGCGGCCACGCTGGGTCAGACCACTGGTCCATCGAGCCCAGTGTCCTTCAGAGGAAATGACAACCGCGCTGCCCTGCTTCACTGGGGAGTTGTGAGGAAAACTACGGTAAAGACTGTGAGACGCTCAGAGCCTGTGGGAATGGCGGCCGTATAAGTCCCATAAATAGGGAAGGAAAAGAACAGCCAAGATCAGGACATGATAAGCTGACAAGCTGGCAACATTGAATGATCCAAAGATGTTTTAAGAAATGGCGACCCTGACCCCACGGGGCCAGGATCCAGCAGGTCAGCAGGTCGTTACAGCTGTTTCTAAGACCGTCTGCTGATGGGCCCGTAACAGGCCACAACCCCAGCTGCTCACAGCTGTGGAAGGGGTGAATGGCTCCGTAACGTAAAGTGGGGCTGTTATCTGTACTGAACATCCAGGCATGAGGCAGGCTGGCAGAGAGGTTTTGTTTAGATGCGCGTACACAGATACAGAGCCAGATCTTACCCCTTGTGCAAGACGGAGGAACTCCCGCTCCTGTATGATAAACTGTCTCTGGGCCAGCCAGGAATCGGGGGTGAAGCAGCATTGAAATCAACGGGGCTATGCTGATTTGCACCCGCCACCTATGGTGCTCTTTGCTTCTCTCCTATGACCGACAAAACCACGTACAGGCCCCACTCACGCATCCTGCCGCCACGCAGACGGGCTCGGGGCCCTGATCTGAGCAAATGAAGCCAACGCTGCAAGGTCACAAAGGTGAGATGAAAAGATCCAGAGCACTACTGCAGCTCAGCACTGGAACGCGCGGGCAGCTTGGCTCTCTGCCCAGCCACACGGGAGATCGGAGCTCGACTCCTGGGCGGGGCGTGATTGTGGGGAAGTTAGGGCAGGAACCCCTATTGCTCAGCCACGTCCCCTCTGCCTGGCTAGGGAATAGCATTGAGAGGCTCCAAAAAACAGAGCCCCGCCATCCCTTCCAGGAGTGGAGTCCCGCTTTGCCGGGATACTTGGGTAGCTCAAGGGGTATTCCCCACCCCAACAAAATAACAGCATTAGGGAAGCCAGGGGCTCCCATCATTTCTCCGTGGGCAGCCCTGGAGAGCCTGTATCCTCTGTGGAGGCTGCATCCATGAATAGGGATCAAACGTGGATCCGCCCTAAAAAAGCAGGTCTTGACGCCTCCAGTCAAAGGGACAGGTCCTCCCCGGCCGGGGGGACACTCAATTGTAGTGGCAGCTGACCAGCACGAGGGGGTGACATGAACCTCTAGCTTCCCCTACCCGGGGTCCCACCAGCCCTTAACACATGTACCCCGCCGCTGCCCCTGCCCTTGGCGCGATCGCCAATGCCGACGGGTCCCATAAAGCTGAAGTTCAAGGCACAGGAAGTGGTGGAAGAGGCAGGATTTCAATTGGTCCTTTCGGAGGAAATCAACCAACCAACCAACCAACCCCCCCCCCCATATAAAATATATATATAAAAAACCCAACATAAACCCAGACCAATGGACGCAAAGTGCTAGGGACGGGAAATGGTGCCAGCTCGGCCCTGGACGGGTGTAGCACCGCGGGAAAGAGCGGGGTCCCTGACCACCCGCTTCCCTTCCTGAAGAGGGACGTGAGGTGCCCCATCTCCCGAGGGATATTGTACAGGTTTGTGCTGTCGTGAATGGAAGCGCTTGGGTGGGGCTAGCAGTCACCCCAGGCTGACCCCACACCCCAGACCTCCCATTGCCCCAGAAAGCCTTGTCAAGGGACCCCCCACTCCTGCTCAAGAGAGCAGGCTGGGGGATCAAGCGGCTGGTGGGGCTGACCTTCCTCCTAGGGCCAGCAGAGCCCTCTAGGTCAGGGGTTCTCAACTTAGGGGTCACCTCGCCCATCCCATATTGCTAAATGGGGCAGGGGTCCCAGCATGGAAACGGGGTGCCGGTATAGACTAAGGGGTCCCAGTATTGGCTAGGGGTCCCGGTACGGAATAGGGGGCCTTGGTATTGGCTAGGGGTCCCAGGCACAGAACAGGTCAAAAGCCGCTGCTCCAGGTCGTTCTCTGGATTAGTGCCCAGCCCTGCCGGCACTGAGGCGGCTTAGGGGGAATGCACAGCCTCGCCTGCAGTCGGCCTCGCCCCCCATCGCCGCCTGGTCCTTCGCCGCCCCACAATCCCACCTGTGTTATCGTGACCGTTAGCCCCAGGAGGGGAATTCAGCTCCCGTCCCGTCTCCCCTCCGAGATCCGATGCGTGGCAAAGCAATCGGGTCTCCCCACAGGACTGGGGAAGGGCTCCGGGGTCTTGGAGCAGGATGGGGGTACCGGGATGGGGAGGGGGAGATCCAGGCCCTGGAAGGGGGTCTCCCTCCCTGAAGCTACCAGCACGCCTTAGCTGTCCTCCAGCCCGATGGGAGGATGTCACAGGGCCACACGTGAGCGGGCTGGGGCAGGCAGTGGCGTGGGAGGAGCCCCCGCCCACCCCCCCACAATCTGTTTTCTTTCCATTCGGGGAGGGCGCTGGCCCCTCGAGACGCGGGCTGAAAAGTACCAATGGTGGAAACGGGATGGATGGAAGCTCAGATACGGGGGGGAGGAGGAGGGCGGAGGAGGGGAGTCAGCCGGACGCCAGGGTCCCCTGAATGCAGGCGGGGCAGGGTGTGTGGGGGGGGGGCGGTGCAGACGCCGGGCAGGTTGAGTCCTGTCGCTGGGTGAGAGTGAGGAGATGGGAGAGGGGGGTTCAGGAAAAACCCTGAATATCAGGGGACAGTCACAAAGTACCTGCGACCCCCCCGCCTAGGTCCCTGCTGGGGCTCGTCCGTCCCCGGGCCCTTCAGACGTGAGTCTGCATCCGCTGCTGGAAGCGCTGTCCGTAGTCCGAGTGCTGGGAGGTGTAGGAGAAGCGGGTGGCGCTGGCGTACTTGCCCATGGGGTCGTAGGCGTCGTAGGGGGCGCGGTCCAGGCTGGGCGGAGGCGGCTGGCTGTAGCCCAGGCGGTAGGTGGCGTAGCCGGCGCTGGGCGGGAAGGCGGCATGGCCGCCGTAGTTCTCGTAGGAGAGCTGGCTGGCCGTCTCGCCCGTGGCAGCGCCGGGGGGAGGTCCCGGGGCCGGCTCGGGGGCGCCGTACTCCGAGGTGGGGCCCCGGCTGTAGGTGCTGAGCTGGGCGTAGCCGCTGGAGTGGGAGAGGCGGGAGGAGGGGCGGGTGTCGTAGCGGGCGGGGCCGGGCGGCCGGTAGTCGGGGTAGAGCACGGTGCGGGAGGACGGGCGGTCCTCGTGGGCGCGGACGTTGTAGTAGCCATTGGTTGGGTCCTGGGAGGGGAAAGGAGAGGGTCAGGCTCACGGGGGGCAGGGCAGAGCTCTGTGCGGCTGTGGAATATTCCAAGGGCAGAAGGGGGGGTAAAGAACCCAGGAGTCCTGGCTCCCAGTCCCTGCTCTAACCACTAGACCCCCACGCCCTCCCAGAGCTTGGAAAAAAACCCAGGAGTCCTGGCTCCCACCCGCAGCAGAGACACGTGTGTAATCCCTCGTGCATGCACACCCACCCACCCTATGCCAACCTGCACACACGCTCACAAAGCCCCCCTGCGCGCACACCCTCACCCAACCTTTCGCACGCTCACACACTCGCTGGTGCACTCAGGCGGCTTGTGCACCAATGCACGATCACCCCCCGTTACAACCAGGCCGCCTTCGCCTGCCCACGCGCAACACGCCCGCCCCGCTGCACACTCAGCAGAGAGAGGGGACGGCGCCGGACCTTGAGTTCGTACTCCTCCCGCGTGTCGATGGTGTCGCAGCGCAGGTCCTGCTTCAGGTCCACGTCGTCCTTGAACGACTGCCGAAGGAGGGGGGAATGGGTCGTGTCAGCTTCCCCGCCGAGCTCTGCCTGGGCCTGCTGGCCACTTGGCCCCCCAGCCTTCCCAGCCCCATCTGCTATGGGGGGGGACCAAGCAGGCCCTGGCTCCTCCCCACACCCTGGGGGCACTGAAATAACCAGGCGGGAATGGGACCCAGGAGTCCGGGCCCCCTGTTCTAATCACTCACTTGCACTCCCCTCGCAGGACCCAGGAGTCCAAGTCCTGTACCCTGGGTTGGCAGCACCAGGAATCAAACCTGGAACCTTTGAAGCTCCAAGCCACGGCTTGAGCTAACGGATGGAGCAGGCAGCAGCCTTGTCACCTCCTGTGGGTGGCCCAGCCCCACACCCAGGAGTCCTGCCTCCCTGCTCTATCCACCAGGCCACACTCCTGTCCCAGAGCCGGAGAAAGACCCCGGGAGTCTGGATTCCCAATTCCTCCCTGCTCCACCTGCTAGACTGCGTTCTCCACCCAGAGCTGGGCCAAGGATCCCGGAGTCCTGGCTCCCAGCCACCGTCCAACCCACTTTAACCACTAGCCTGCGCTCTCCGCCCTACCGCCGTGCACAGAACCCAGGAGTCCTGGCTCCAGCCCCTAGCAGAAGCCGATTCCTCCTCCTTTGCCCTCCCACAGGCTCTTGCTCTGGGGCGTGCGGGGGTACACCCCGGGGGGGGGCCCTCACCGAGTAGATGGCCTTCATGACGCGGGTCGCTGTGGAGATGCTGGCCGTGTCCTCCTCGCGGTCCGTGTGCAGCGTCAGGGGCTCCCGGTTCACCGTCTCCACCTTGATGTCCAGCTTGCGCAGGGTCACGTCCTTGCGGCCTGTGGCGCGGGAGACGTGCGGATGGGCGGGCGGATGGATGGATGGACAGGGCGTTCTACCGGCCGCGCCATGGGCCTCTCCACCCTTCGCCCTGGCGTGCAGGACCTTCCTGGGCACCCCACCACGCTGAGCCGGGGGACCCCCTGGGCTCAGAGGCAGAGCCCCCTCCCCAGCGCCCGCCCACGCCCAGCACCCAGTACCAAGGAGACGCGGTGGCTCCCGTGGCCCACTGATGGCTGTCACTGGTACCCCCGGCTGGGGCAGCCGGCAGCCGTTCCCCTCCCTGTTCCCGGGAAACGCCCCCGCCTCCATCCCCCCGGCCTGGCCCCGCACTCACTTCCTTTGCGGCGCCTGTAGAGGACGCAGCCCAGGGCGACGAGGAAGAAGATGAGGAGGATGCTGGCTCCGATGGTAGCTCCGGCAATGATTCCCACGGGCAGGACTTCTGCAAGGGGGGACGAGGGCGCTTCAGCTGTGGGAGCCAGGCTGCGCCGGGACACTGCCTGTCGCTCCCTAGCCCGTCCACCCTCCCCGCTTCACCCCCGCCCGCCCCGAGATGGAGCGGGATCCTCTCCAGGTCTGATGGGGGGCCCGGCAGCAGAGGGGGCTGGCTGTGCGCACACTGTGATGTCTGCCTCTCCTGGCTCCGGTCCCATGGGGCTTGGCTTGAAGGGAGGGGAGGGCTCCCCGTGGCCCTGCGCGCCGATCGCTGGGGCAGCGAAGTGCCTGGCGATTGTGAGCGAGTCACTGCACACCCCACCAGGGCAGTGTCCCCAGAGGGGGAGACTGAGGCACAGAGCAGGGGAGGGAGCTGCCCAAGGTCTCACACCATCGGTGGCAGAGAGCCAAGGCACTCACCAAGCCTCGTGCTCTAACCACCAGACACCCCTGTCTCCCAGAGCTGGGAATGGAGGACAGGAGTCCTGGCTCCTCATCCCCCGTCTGCTTTAAACTCTAGCTTGTGTTTCCCTCCCAGAGCTGAGAGTAGACCCCAGGTGTCCTACTCCGCTGTGCTCTAACCACTAGACCCCACTCCCATCCCAGAGCTGAGAGTGTGGCCCAGTCAACGTTTCCTCCCTCTAGCCCTGTCCCTGCGGTGCCGTGTCTGCGTCACCCCACACACCTTTCTCCTCCAGCTGGATGATGGCTGTCCCCGGCCCAAAGCTGTTCCAGGCCGTGCAGTTGTAACGCGTCTGGAAATCGGCCTCCATCACGTTGTTGATGGTCAGGGTGGAGAGGACCCCGCTGCCCGTGTTCGTTCGCTCCACCGTGTAGCGCTCCAGCGTGCCAGCTTCCAGGATGTTCTCCTTCCAGGCCCACGCCTAGGGCCGGGCGGGGTGCGCAAAAGGGAGAAAGGATCAGTCAGCGCCTGGGGCTGACAGCTCCTGCCCCATCACCCCTCCGCTAAGCCCCAGAGAACCCCGGCATCCGGGCCAAACCGCAGCTAGGTAACTATAGCCCACCAGCCCCTTGTGATTCCACTTGGAAACAACAGTCCCCTTCACGTCCCATCTCGAACTGAACGGGTGTATGGCAGCGTCCTCCACGCAACCGTGAGCTGCAACTTGAGCATAAAGGAGGGAGCACCGGGGCCGCATCAAGAGGTAGGTGGGTAGATAGATGGGTGTGTATGGGGACAGACAGACAGACAGGTGTGTATGGGGATAGATAGATAGATAGATGGGTATGGGGACAGACAGACAGACAGAAGACAGCAGACCGGTGGGTGAGTATGGAGACAGACGGACAGAAGACAGGCAGATGAGAGAGGAGTGGAAACAAAGGCGTGTGAATGGGGGGAAGAGGCAGAGAACGGAGAGTGATGGAGCGATGCAGGCAGAACAACAGCGACACGTGAGCAATGTTAATGCTGCAAAGCTCCAAGAAAAAATCAGATCAGGAAACACCACAGTGCAGCCCCCCGGGGGGTCAGTTCAGCCCCACCGCCCGTCACGGGGACCCGGTGTATGAAACGTTTACCACCACCAACCCTCCCACGGGCCATTAGACACTTCCCAGGAAAAGCAGGACCAGACTGGGCCCAGGGTGCGCCGTGCAGCCACGTCGACCTTCAGAGGCCACATTTAAGCCTTCCCTGACGCAGTGTTTCGTTTCCAATCGAGCGGCTTTAATGCTGCAGTAATGAGGTGGTTGGTGTTTTAAAACAGATGCTGCTAGTCAGGGCCTGTCCTTTATGCTACGCGACAAGTCACGTAACAGTGTCGCCACGAGGGGGAGCGCGCATCCCAAAATCGAGCTGGGCATTGCTTTAGGCTGCTGACGGCTACATGTTTTTGCTCCTCTGTGTAAATTGCAGTTCCTTAATTTCCTTCATCACGTCATCCCTCCTCTCTCTATTGCTCTCACTAGATTCCAAAGCAGCAGCTCAGATCTGTGATGACTAGAGTCACGAAAGCCATCACATCCCCTTCCCTCCACTGGAGATGTGGCTGGGTTATCGATGGGACTGACAAATTCGTCAATGACCCATCCCAAGGCAAAGCCAAGGTCAACACACTGGCCTTTAAAGATGATGAGCAGCTCCTCTTCACTGAACAATAGCTTTTACAATTAACAGTTTACGGCAAACGGGGAGGGGAAAGAGACGCAGCCGGCCTGCTTTGCCGTGGAAAGTGCAATTAAACAATAAAAGCAGCTGGGAAGGGGAAAAGCTTGTTTGCTGGCAGTAGGGGGGGGAAAGGTTTTCAGGGAAATGCATGCACCAACTCCAAATGTCTGACTCTGTCTGCATCTCACTGCCCCTCTGTTCCGGCCTAATTCAATCCTCCTTTTTTCCCCAGCCTCTCCTTCCTTCTTCATCACAGCCCTATCCAAATGTAACTAGAATGGGTCACAAAATTTTCGACCAAACAGAAATTCAGTTTGGAGACCATCAAAATATTGCCCGGGGACCTGCCCATTTCAGCATGTTTGACAGATCGTTTCAACTTTCTCATTTCAATAATGTCGAAACATTTTGTTTCAAATTCACTCCGATTCATTTTGGTTCAACTTTTATTTTATAGTAAAATATTAATTTTAATAGTCTATTATATTTACATACAGTAGAACCCCAGTTTTAGGTACATCCGCCTTATGAATGACTGCTTACGAGAACCATCTGCCACCTACTGAAGCTGACTTCAACCCATCAGCTAATGTTCAAGTGTTTCAAGGTGTGAAAAGTCAGAGATTCAGCAGGAACAGAGAGAGGCCATTTTCTCAAATAAAGAAAAATCAGGCACACTGAATCCATTTGTTACCATTTGTTCGGTACACGATCCCTGAACAATTAATACATTAACATATGCACTGTATTTACCTACATTTTAAGATGTTCAATTTTAAGAACTTTTCAACGTTATGAATTCCTGTCGCCAGCTGCTTCATTAAGCAGGGGTTCTCCTGTATTATATTTATTATTGTATGTAACATAGACTGAATTCCTTATTTTAATATGATATCGAAGTTGAAAAGAATCGACGTTACTGGAACAAAACATTTTTGCCTTATCGAAACCAAAACATCTCGGTGCTTTTGAATAGAAATGTTTTGGAATTTTCATTCTGTGCCAAATTCCAGCTTTTCATTACAATTCAGGACAAAAATTATCTGGGGGGAAGGGCATAATTCCCGAATTTCCCATTGAACAAAACTTCTGTTTTCCAGCCAGCTCTCACGTCATTGCATTGCGGCCAGTGGGACTTTCTGTCCCCCTGTCCCTCTCAAGTGGCCGGAGCGTCGTGAAGGGCGGGGCTGGCCCAGGGGCCTACCCCCCCAGCCCTCAATACACCTCTGCTTCAGATCTACCCCCCGGGGCTGTCCTAAACTCCAAGGACAACATGATGAGGGCTTTCAATTTAGCCTCGTCCATGCTCAATTCATAGCCCCCCGAGGGCTGTGACTCCTCTCACAGCCATGTTCACCACGTGCTGTCCTTCCCACATCTCCCAGCATGCCTCCTTCCAGCAGCTGGGCCCGGGACCATGGGGGATCGCGACCCGGACCCCGGTACGTGTGGGCCAGTGGAGCCATTGGTGCTTAAACTGGCTTCCCTGTACTGGGTTCCGTTCCCTGGGATAGACGGGGGGCCCTTAAAGGCATCTTCTCGCACGCATCCACAGCCCACGGGGTGTTGAGCAGCACAAGTGCCGTGGTGCTGAGGGCGTGGGTAGGGAGGAAGGGGCTGCCCTGGGGTGTTAGCAAGAGGGTCCCAGTTGCCGGTCCGGGAGAGCACTCACTATGCGGTCGGGGGGCGGCGTGCTCCCGATGAAACACTCCACTTTCCCACGGTCGCCGCGCACCGCGTACTGCACGGCCTCGCTCGAGATGATCGGGGGGCCTGCGGGGGAAAGGGGAAAGAGAAACAGCAGCTTAAAGCAGGAACTGTCAGCCAGAACTGCCCGGGCGGAGCGGGCACCACATGGCTGCAGAGCATCCTGACGGGCTTGTTAATTACTGCATCACAGGATGATGATGGGGAGCTGCAGCAGGCCGGGGCGAGCACCCCTGGGGGGAACTAGAGACAGGCTGCTGCGCTGTGGGGTTCTGGGAGACAAGGAGTCCCATGCATGGGGCACGGTGCTGTGGGCACCAAGCCGTGGGTATTAATACCGGGTCCTGTGCTCTGGGTACCAAGTCATGGGTATAAATACTGGGTCCTGTGCCGGGGTACCGAGCCATGGGAATTAATACTGGGGTACCATGCCATGGGGACTGAGTTATGCGTGTAATACTGGGGTACAGTCTGGTCCCCCCAGTGCCACGGGACAGAGGGGCTCACCGTTGACAAAGAGGGCGACCTCCCGCTCGCCCACGCCGATCCTGGGCACGATGGCTTTGCAGACGTACTGCCCCGCGTCGGCCTGCGTCACCGACTTCAAGTACAGCTGGTTGCTGTTGCTCAGCACCTGGGTGCAAACAAAGGGCAGTGTATGGGCGCGGGCCGTGTGTGCCAGCGGACGGAGACCCCCCTTCGTCGGCCAGCCCCCTCCTGTGGCCCTGGGGACGCACCAGGCCCTGTGCCATGGCCTGAGGGTCTCTGGGAGAGGCACTTACCATGTTGGATTCCTTTTTGGTCCAGGTGAGGGTCAGCGGGGGGTTGCCGGCCCACACGCACGTCAGTGTCACGTCCGAGCCCATGTCGGTGGTCACGGGCTTGGGATCCACGACAATCCGCGGGGCGACTGCGAGAGAGGAGAGCGGCGGTGATGCGGGGCCCTGGAGGCGTGTGTGTCCCTGGCTCCCGGATGTGGCGTGTGTCTGGGTGTGCGTCCATGTGTCCCCGGATGTGTGTCCCTCCAGGTGTACATGTCCCTGGGTGTGTGTGCCCGTGTGCAAGTGTCCCTGAGTGTGCACCAGCATGTGCCCCAGGAGGGGCGGTCTGTGCCCATGGCACTAACGGTCCTGCGTTCAAGTCCTGCCGCTGGCCGGTTCGCCTGCGTGCCCAGGGCCAGGCTTGGCGTTCAGGGCTCACGACACTAGGCCAGTGAAAGCCACAGGTTCTGCCCGGGTCCAGCAGCCTCCTGGCAGAACCCCCCCTTTTCTAGCCACTGCAGCACAGCCCATCTCCTCTCCGCCACGGCCACACACCGGGACGTGGGGTGCCCCGAGACACTCACAGTGCACGTCCACCAGCGTGCTGACGTTGGTGCTCCCCACGTCGTTGTGCACCTCGCACGAGACGGGCTCCGTGAAGAAGGAATAATCCACCTGCGTCTCGTACTTGCTGTCCTTGGCTTCCTCGATGATCACACCCCCTTTGGCCCACCTGGGGGGGGGGAGCACAGACAGTGAGAGGCTCCTCCCCCTAGGAGGGCAGACACAGACAGGCTCCTCCCCCCAGGAAGGTGGGGGCTTAGTGGGTTGATACTGGTCTGTGGAGTTGTTTAACCCACCAATGAATGGTTCGAATCCCACCTGAGGGGAGGGCAGGGGGTGGACGCGTCAAGGGCCAAAGCCAAGTGCCATGGGGCTAGCAGGAAACTGGATTCCAGAGAGGGCTGGCCCAGGGCTTCCCCGTTATCCGTATCCCAGCCAGTCCCCCTCACGCCCCTCACCTGTAGCCTTTGATCTCAGGGTTGGCAGTCGCCACGCAGGTGAACATGACCCTCTCACCTTCCTGCACTGTCTGGGGCTGGATGGAGAGAGTGACCGTGGGGGGATCTGCCAGAGAGAGACAGACACATGGAGACAGCCGTCACTGGCATGCCACCCAGGAAAGAAACTGAGGCAGGGACAGAAAAGGCTCCCAGGGTGGAGCCCGGTGCCACCCCAGCACAGAGCTCTCCTCCCTGTAGGACCATCACGCACCCAACGCCACCAGACCCCGCAACGAGGAGTGTGTGTTCTAGCGGCGAGGAGAATTCACGCCAGGGGCAGATCCCTGAGTGGCAGGTGGATTCTCCGTGGCCGGGGCAGTCTTTAAAGCAACACTGGGCGTCTCTGTCTAAAGGCCAGGCCCTCGCTCAGCCAGACACCGGGCTGGGTCCGGGAATCCTTGGACAAGCTCCTCCAGCTGGTCCCCACGGTCCTAGCCGCGATCCCGCGGACCCCAGGAATCTGTGGGCGGGACCACCAGTCGGCGCCTCTCCCCTGAGGAGAGCAGGGCTGCAGGGAGCGGTGTGAGAAGCTGAGTGGGACCCCAGGGCCGGGCAGGTTGTTGACCATGCTCTGCTGGTGGGTTTCCCCTAAACCGTCCGTGCCCCGGGGGCAAAGCAAAAACCCACCGTCCCAGCGGCTCCTCGGGTCCCGCGAGAGCTGTGATTCCGCACAGCAGCCACTGGATGTCAGTGGCGGGCTGCAGACAGCTGGGCGAGCCGTCCCACGAACACCGGCCGGGTCAGCACCAGCCCTGCTCCACGGGTGGGAGGCAGAGCCGGGGACTGGCCCCAGCTCGCCCAGCAGATCAGTGGCAGTCCTGGAGACCCCCCCGCCCATCTCCTGAGACCCCGTCGTAGGCTCCACCCACTAGACCACACTCCTTTCCATGCTGGGACGGCCCATCTGGCCCTGGGCTATGCCTGCGGAGGTGCGGCGTCCCTGCTCGCGTGAGCCAGGGCTGTCTGCTGCCTCTCGCTCGGACACCACAGGCCCCGTCGCCCTGCATCCGCCTTGCCACCCTTGTGTGACCGGGGGCCGGCCTGGCGTGGCCAGGGGGCTGCAGGAAAGGGGGCGCGGGGCCCAGCATGCACAGCCGCCTGGGGCAGCCTGTGCAGAACCTCCCGCTCCCGCCATTCGGGCTGATTCCAAACCTAGGACGATGTGAGCGCCTCCTGCCGCCCTGAGGCCGGGCACAGCCCAGGTGGCGACAGCGTGAGCTTCCCACCCCGCCCCATGCCACGGGAACAGCCGCCAGCGTGCGGGGACGGGGCAGTCTGGCCCTGACAGGTAGATCGAGGCTCCTAGGTTTGGAAATTAGGGTGACACCAACACATGGAGCCCTTAGAACATGGCACAGCAATCATCTGTCCATCCCCAGACACCCTTTATCTACCTATCCATCCATCCATCCCCCTACACACCCATCTATCCCCATCTACCTACTATCTCTCTGCACACCCCGCTCTCTAGGTACCACACACTGGGTGTGGCACTGCCCTGGCATGGTTTCCGCACCCACTGCAGACACAGCGTTCTGCCAGCCTGCCCCTCGCCCGGTCATCTGCACCAGTGGGTGTAAGTGGCCGCGTGCTGCACCCGCGGAGCCCTGGGGTAACCGACAGGGGAAGGGAGGGAGGGAATTTGGCCCCGTTCCCCATTGCTCCTGCACGGGCCAGCCCCGGAGCCCAGCAGCAGGGCAGCCTCGGGACTCACGGTGCACGTTCAGCTTGATGGAGGTCTCCTTGCCGGCTGGGATGGCGTCGTTTGTGCTCCGGCAGACGAAGACCCGCCCGATGTCCAGGTCCGTGGGGTTGATCAGGAGCTGGCTGACCGTGGTTTCTCTCTTGCCGTCTGCTAACACTTCCTGCCCCCGGGGAAGAAGAGGAGATCAGTCCACAGGGCTAAGGGAGTTGGAGCTTACTATGGCCCAGGTGGAAAAACGGAGATGGCAAGGGACGTACACGAAATCCCACATCGCATCAGTGTCAGAGCCAGGCGCAGAGCCCACGAGGCCAGACTCGCTTCCCCCTGCTCTCACCACTAGACTCTGCTCCGTCACAGGCCTGGGAGAACTCGGATCCCTAATTTCTGTTTCACGGCTCTAACCACTAGATCCAATTCCCACCCGGACTGGGAATAGAACCCAGGAGTCCTGCCTTTCCGGTCACTGCTCTAACCACTAGACATCACTCCTCTCCCAAGGCTGGGGAGAGAACCCAGGCGTCCTGCAGTACTGGACTCCCTCACCAGAAAAAGCACCCCGAACTCTCTGATGATGCAGTTGCTGGGAACAATCTCGGGTGACATGCCCACGAAAAGCCCAACAACTTCACCAGGATTAACGTCATCACACCATAAACCGGGCGGGGATCAGGGAGCCAGCCGCCCTTAGGCTTGAAAGTGCTCCTGGAATCTGCGCCCGGCTCTGCCAGGGGAAAGGAAAATGAATCGAACCAATTAAAGAGCCAGCGGGGACGGGGTTTCCTTCCATGAATTAACGAGGATTCGGTGACAGCCCAGGGGGCTGAGATGTTTGCACGCACCCAGAGCAGGTGCAGCAGGAGGGATGGGACGCCCCATAACCCCGAGCTGGTTGTCCACCTCCAAGGGTGGGAGGGGAGCTGGGCTTCTGTGACTAACGATGGCCAACAGCTAACGAGGGTTGATGGGGACGGGTGGTCATTGTTCGCTCTCCTGGGCTGGACTGAGACCACCCAAACTCGTTTCATGCATGGGGGAGAAAAGGGGCCCAGGATTCTGAGCAGCGCAGGCGGGGTAGACTGGCTCGCATGTCTCCTTCCCGCAGGGTTTTTATATGGAGCTGGCCATGCCTATCCACCTCCCCATGCCCCAGGGCATTCCCAGAATGGGGGAGGAGGGATCTGCCTGGCTTCTCTCCCCACCCTCTCCATCGTCGTGCTCAAAGGCGGGGAGGGCCAGGATCGGTACCGTGCTGGCGCTGGCTCCCTCCTGCTGCAGCCCGTCCCGGAACCAGACGATGGTGGCGGCCGGCTTGGCGCTGCGCGCCCGGCACGTCAGGTTGTGCGGCGTGCCGGCCCGCAGCAGGATCTCGGGGGCGCCGTCGATCACGGGGTCTTCTGGGGGAACTGGGAGCAGAGGAGAGAGAGGCAGGCGAGCGCTGGATTGGCTCAGATGCAGGGACATGGTGGCGGTTTTGGTACACCCCCCGCTCTGGCTGACCCATTCCCCCCTCCGGCTCACAATATGCCCGTGGGCCCCCTGCATGCACCACAGCCCCCTGGGCACAGCAAGCAGAGGAGGAGATGTTCATCAGGCACCATGAGAGATGTGGGGAAAACAGGGGCTGACCTGCTGTGACAGAGCATGGAGTCACTGGATGTAGCCTACACCCTCCATGCCGTCTCTGAGCTGAGCCCTGCTCCATCCACCCCAGCGTCTGCACCCACTGGTCCATCCAGCCCAGTACGTTGAATTCGGCACTTGCCAACCCCGGCTGCTTCAGAACGCTCCCACAATGCAGCTGTCTGACCGGGCAAGTAACGCAGGGCGAGGGATTCGCTCCTGACACCCCCAGCTACAGTGAGCAGTTCACACCCTCGATCCCGAGCTCCGGCCACCCTTTTATTATAACCTGAAAACCTGCATGGGTTACAAAGGGGCCGAAATTGACCCAGCCCCGTTAGAGAAAGTTCCAATTTAAATAATAAAGCTGGGTGGGAAACGGTTTGTCCATCCCATAAGAATTATTGAGATTTAAATCTTTTCCCCCCCAGGCTCAAATTGGGATAAAAGTTGAAATCTTGAAATTTTTTGTGACCTGAAAATCCAAGGGAAAAAAAATGGTTTGGATCAATCTGGGCACTGCGTGTGGGTAATTCTGGAGTATTTCATATCGGTGTCAACTCCAACCCTTTGCTTCTTTCTTTTTGTTTTTTAGAATAAATGAAGTTAAATTTTGAACCAGAATGTCATGTTGGACTGAGAAACCCAAAACTTATCATTTGAAAAATGCTGACGATTCCTAAACTTTTTTTTTTCAAGCCGGGACCTTTGTTGAAACCAAACCTTTCTCACCAACCATTTCAGTTTTGATGGTGGCCGCAAAAAAATCCCGGTTTGCCAAAAAATTCTTGCCCAGCTGCAACCCACATATTCGGCTGTCTCCGACAGACACAGAGACAGGATGGGAAGACCAGCCAGAGAGATGCTATCTAATAAGTGGTTACATGCGCTATTCTGTGAGATGAAATATGCAGAGAGATCTGTGTATAATGAAGGCTTTATGTAACATGCTTAGGAGCGCTGTCTTGGACCTGAAGATCTTTCTGCGGGGAAAGGAGTTTTAAGGAAAGCTCTACCGAGTTGTGTCTACAGTGAGCGGAGATTTTTGGTGGCTCTTTTAACCAGCCCACGTCTTAATGAATCCAGGCTCCATGATACTGAAAAATTGATGATGCTCCAATAAAGGGAAACTGATTAGCAGCACAAAAAAGACACAGGCCTGCTTTCAGGCACTTTGTAAGTGACGTCGTGGTTTGACAGCTGATTGTCAACCGGGAAGATGAGATGAGGAAGTTGCTCTCTTTGTATTAATCCACTTTGTGATGGATACCTACAGCCCCATTACTGATTTATTAGGATTTAATTTAAAAATCAAAATAGAAGAAGAAGAAGGGCTTGTTTGGTGTTAAGAACAAAACCTTAAGAGAAGGAAACTGGGACACCAGGAAAAAAAATCTTTGCTCCCAACCTTCAGTCGTTAAAACATGATGCAAGCGGGGCTGCGGTAGGGTGGTGGGAGCTGTCAAATGCCCCTTCCTTCGTGGCAGTGACAGTTTATGGCTTTCTTCTCTTTTTGCCTGCAGACGCAGTCCCAGGAGTGAGCTATAAAAGTTCTGGGATCTGCGGCGGGCGGGGTGGGGAGGATGGGGGTGCTGGCGGGAGAGACAATGCATTTGCAGGTAGGCTGGAATTTTTCTGACACGCAGGCGGGGGAGAGCGGCGAGATGGATGTGTTGGAAAGGCCGCCGTTGTTTTCAAAGTGCCCCAGGGAGTTCTCTGTAGTTATGCAAATGCCTAATGGGTATCTGGAGGAGCGAGTGCTTGGCCTGCAGGGGAGGAAGGGAAGAGCGGAGCCGAGAAGGATGCTCTCGCCAGTAAGGAACGGGCCTGCTCTCCGTTTCTGCTCCTCGCTCACACCCAGACACCTGGGCGTCACCCCCCCGGCCGCCTCGCTCTAGGCCCTGGGATGAGACCCTTCCTTAGACTCCTGCGTAGAGGCTGCTTTGACCCCGGCGGTGAGAGCGCCGGCCTGGACTAGGCATTGCCATGGAGTTAATCATCCCATCCCCTAGTCCTGCCCTGGGCAGGCGGCACACGTCCCTGCCCATCAATCCAGAACCTCAGTGTACCCAGGGCCCCCAGTGCCACTGGCTGTATGGGCTTCGGAGCCCTCCCTCCTGCGGCTGACTGGGAAACAGGGCCATAGGGTGGGCCCGGGGAAGGAAGATTCCTTCCTAAATGCCCCCCCACACACACACACTGGCATCAGCTGATCTCAGCCCATGGCCAGTTCTCCCAGCCTGTCTCCACCTGCCCTGGGTGTCAGCCCCGGGCGTGTTCAGAGCATCCCCGCTCAGCCCCTCTTGGAGCTTGGCTCGGGGGAGACAAAGGGGGCAGAGAGCCCGCGGCAAGCCTGACACACCAGCAGCGAATTGCCCCAGCAGCTGAGGAGAGATGGGACGGGGCTGGCTCTCAGGGAAGCTGCGGGACACCAGCAGACCCTGTGGCTCCTCTGGCTCCAGCCGGCACGGCTCAGTGTCACCCCCTCGCCTGGAATAACTGCGGCAGGGAAGGGCACCTGGGCACATCCTGCTGCGCCCAGCGCACGGAGCTGGGAAGAAGCAGCGGGCAGCTCCGAGTCCTTCAGACCTTTCCCCATCTCTTAACCCCGCGCCCCTCTAAGAGGCCACCAGAAGAAGGACTAGAAGCCTTTCTAACTGCTCCCGAGGCCCCGGGCGGTGGCACCACCCGCCCCGGGACACGCGCGACCGGGATGCAATCTGCCATTGCAGCTGCACGTTCGGCAATCCAGCGGCATCTCCCTCTCTCATTCCCTTTCATTTTATCGCCCTTCTTTAGAATAAGAATTTCAATGCAAGAGAAGGAGGGAAAAAAAGAACCCAGCCCCGAACTCCATTCATGCAACGTTTCGGCTGCGGCTTTTTACAAGGCACAAAAGTCAGGGAAATCAAAGTTACGGCACCCGCAGCTGCTGTAACTCAGCCACGGCGTGCATATAGATGAAGGCATTACAGAGAGCAGCACATCCAGGGCGCCGCAAGAGCTGGGGGAGGCGGGCGGGGGGAGGCGGCTGCGAGAGCAGCATTCCCCGCTGCCTGCGGAGTGTTGCCTGCCACCCAGGGCTCGACATTGAATTTTCGAGCGCGTTGGTTTGGAAAAAGCTCGTTGACGCACTCAGGGCGCCGGGGAGAGCCGGGCCACTAGGCAGGAGCCACGGCAGGGCAGAAAACGGGATCCTCTCCCCCCCGTTGGGGCACACGCAAGAGGGAACAGCGGCCGGCAGAGACGCTAGTGCAGGGGGGATTGTCAGGCCCAGGGCTCCTCTGGGGAAGCAGCCAGGAGTTGGGTCTGCTGCGTGGGTGCCCCGAGTGGAAAATGAGCCAGAGCAGGATTTGGGGGCGCCCTCCTCTCTGAGTCAGTGTCCCAGCATGGCACCGGGGGGAGCTACGGGCTCAAAGAGGAGGGTGACCTGCACCGTGTCACCCTCCCTGCTAGTGTGCCGCAGAACCAACCCAGATCCCACCCCGGCGAGCCACTGTGCAACAGCCCGACAAGGAACGTTCAGCCCGGTCCAGAGCAGGGGAAGGGAGGGCTGGGGGAGCCCCGCGGGGGAGCAGGGGGCCCCTTACTCAGGACGGTGAGCTTGGCCCGTCGGGAGCGCAGCGCTGCTTCCGTGGCCTGGCACTCGTACAAGGCGTCATCCGAGAGCTCGGCGCCCGTGATCTCCAGATTGTACTGTCCAGAGTCTGCCGTGCCGGTGATCCGGTAGCGCGGCCAGGCTGCAGGAAGAGACAGGATAGACGGTGAGGCGGTGGGACGCCGGAGGAGCACCCTGGGCGCTGGCGACACCCGGTATGTGGGGACTGACGGGACTTGGCACCGGTAGGAGGCTCTAGAGATGGGCTACGGGATCCCAAAGCCCTTTACGGATGTGAACTACGACATACAAGCTAGGTCCTGAACCGGTGCAGCCACCTCTGGGGTGGAGCGTGGCAGCGGCTGAACAGCCACTCAGCAACACTGCACAGGGATTGCTCGCCCAGCACTGAAATGCAACCACCTCTGGGGTGAAGCATGGTAGCTGTTTCACAGCCAGCCAGCTATGCTACACGGGAATCATCCACCCACCACTGAAATGCAACCACCTCTGTGGGGGGGCCCCGGCCGTTGCTTAACAGCAACGCTGCACAACAGTCTAGGACAGCGCCGGGGCGGGGGGCGGGGGTCGGCTGCTGCTGCTGAAATCACAGCAGGAGCTAGAACATCATTGCCAGACTTGGAGTAACCCCAGGCGGACAAGAATTCACATGCAAGGGGCTGTGGGATCTGAAATGAGCACGAGTGATTGAGATTGCAGTTTTCCACCTCATCTGAAAGACACAGGCGTGTAAGAAATGCTGGGTCAGACCAGGGGCCCATCCAGCCCGGTATCTTGGCTCCAGCTACTGTGTCAGAGGAAGGTGTAAGAAGCCCCCTAATGGGAGCAGTGTGGCTCAGTGGCTAGAGGACTAGATGGGGACTCAGGAGATCTGGCTTCTACTCCCAGTTCTGCCATTGGCCTGCTGGGTGTCCTTGGGCAAGGCACTTCCCTTCTCCGTGCCTCAGTTTCCCCATCTGTACAACAGGAATAATGACACTGAGCTCCTGTGTAAAGTGGTTTGAGAAGAGCTAGGGACTGTTATCGACTCTGGAACAACTTGCCCAGAACAGGTTAATTCTTTCTTAATACCAGGTAGCTAGTGGCTTATGGAAAGGTGCTTGTCTTACTATCGGCATAAACCCTGAATCATGCTAACCTCCAGGACCCCATAACATCTAGTTGCGGTCAGTTCCATAGGCCAAGTCTGTCCCATGATTAAAAAGAGGCGGCTCCTCCAGAGCTAGTAAAAACCATGGGACATGGAAGAGAAGTCACAGCGAAGGGAGAGAGAGCGGGCCCAATTAATCCCCGGTTTACTCTATGGAAACCAATGAAGCTACATCCAGGATTCATTCCACCCCTCTCTCCATCTCCTTCCGCGGGTGGCACTGTTGTCTTAGCTAATGGCACTTTGCTCCCCCTGACCGTGTGGGGCAAGGGCAGACGAGAGCAAAGGAGGGAATGCAACGAAAAGCCAGGGCAGGAGGGACGGGTGAGCGAGGGAGGGAGGAGACGGAGGCCCGCTGCATAGTCACAGACACTCCAGGCCCATTTATTCCAGTGACATTAACGCA
Source organism: Mesoclemmys tuberculata (assembly GCA_007922155.1). NCBI lineage: Eukaryota > Metazoa > Chordata > Testudines > Chelidae > Mesoclemmys > Mesoclemmys tuberculata. Next base: position 6,607,624 of record ML675647.1, read on the forward strand.
CGGGGAGCCAGCAGCCCGGCCCACCCGGGATCCCCCGTCTCAGCCTGCCGCGAGAAGGGCAGCGGGTGGATCAATGCTTCACAGCTTGTGGAGTGTGACTGGCCCCGTCGCCGATGTGTAGGCTACGCTCCAGCGGCGCAGGGTGAAAGGGAATGGCCAGGGAAGCGATAGATCAGTTTCAAGCACCTGCCACTCCCTGCCCCGGCCGGAGCATCGGTACCTTTCAGCCCCTGCCCCATGCCCAGCGCCAGGCCATCTTTGGTCCATTGCACAATCCCGGAGTAGTTCAGCACCACGCAGGACAGAACGAGCCTCTGCCCGGCCACCACGGTCTGATCCTCCGGCTCCTCACTGAACCGGGTCTGGACACCTGTGAAGGGAGAGAGGATGGGCGTTAGCACCCCGGGAGGAGCTTCTGTGTGCCTCAGTTTCCCCATCTGTACAACAGGGGTAATGACACTGAGCTCCTCTGTAAAGCGCTTTGAGATCTGCTGATGAGAGGAGCTAGGAACTGTTATTGACTCTGGAATAACTTGCCCAGAACAGGTGAATTCTTTCCTACTACCAGGTAGCTAGTGGCTTATGGGAAGCTGCTTGTCTCATTATCTGCATAAACCCTGAATCCTGCTAACCTCTAGGACCCATAATGTTGGGGGGGATGAAACTGGGGAGTCAGTGGGGAGAGTGCCCCATACAGAGCCCCCCACGCTGCTCCCTGCAGCACGGTGCCCTGGGCGAGGAGAGTGGGTAGAGGCTACAGAGCGCGGGGCACATGGGGGCCTGTGGAAATCTGGCCCCGTGCGTGTGTGGCTTGTGTATAGCCCTGGGGAGCTGTGTCCGGACCGGGTGTTACGCTGTGCACACTCTGCGTGAGCAGCGCTGTGATATTGCGTGTCGCTGTCGCGCCATGATGTGCGCCATGACCAGTGTGGGTCGGCGGGTGTTTTGTGTCAAAGGTGCCGTGTGAACGCGTGCCGAGTCGTGCATTATGAGCGTGTGAGGGGTATGCATGGTGTGTAGGATGTGGCAGTGTGTGTTTTGTACATGTGTGCGACGATGTGTCTGCCAGGTGGATTGCCCGGGCAGTGTTGTGCTGTGCGCTGCCTGTGAGGGTGCCAGTGTGTGCGTGTGTGTACCTAATTTTGTCTTATCCTAGGTACAGTGTGTCTACGTGGGTGTGTTATGTTGTGTACAGCCCCTGCGTATCTAGGAATGTGTTATGCTGTGTAGAGTGTGTGGGTGTGTGTTGTGGGCAGCCTGTGTACGAGTGTGAACCAAGGTTGTGCTATGCTGTGTCCATGTAAGTGTGTTATGTGGTGTAGCGCCTGTGTGTGCGCATCTGGTTGTGTGTTATACTATGTACGGTTTGTGCCTGCGCGTCGGTGTATTAGGCTTTGTACAATGGGGGGTGCATGCTGGGGACACGCTGCGTGTGTGTGAGGGCGTGTATGCAGGTTGTGTTACGCTGTGCACGTGTGTGAGCGTGTGGTTAGCTGTGGCCGTGCCTGGGGTGGGCCTTCTCCATTTACCATCCAACCCTTCCCTCTCCTCCCCCGGCTGGGCCCAGCTAGCCCCAGTCCAGAGCCAGCTGTGGGCCCCAAACGCAGCCGGGGCACCGGGTTCCCAGCCTCCCTGTCATCCCGCCAGGGCGATCGATAGCCACGTCCTTCCACACCAGCAGCTGCTCACGTGGCCGCGAATTCACAGTGAGCCCCGGGGCACCGAGGGCGGAGTGGGAGGGTCTCTCTGCTGCGTGGCAGGGGCTGGCTGTGCCGGCAGGGCTGGGCTGGGGCAACCTGGCAAGTTGAAGCGAATCAAGAGCTCCTGTAGCTCTGAAAAGGCTGCGCCAGGAAGCGGGTCCCATGCAACCGGGGTGGGGGCCCTGATGAAGGGGGGAAGGGCTGCGGTTTCTTTGCTGCTTCTCTACAATTATTCATTATTATTCTTTGTATTACCCTAGGGCCTAGCAGACCCCAGGCCTGGAGCAGGAGCCCCCTGGCGCTTGGTGCTGTACAAACACACAACACCTTGGCTTTACAAGAGAATCTTCCCCCCTGCAGAGTCCATGCAGCTTGGCTGTGCTCCACGCTCAGAGATTAGTTGTTGTTATTGTAGGGCCCAGGAGCCCCAGTCATGGGCCAGGACCCTACGGCGCTAGGTGCTGTACAAACACAGAAGATGGCGACGGTTCCTGCCCAGAGAGCTGGCAATGGGGGGATAAAACAGGAGCCAATGGGTGGAGCCAGGCAGATGGGGAAGGGGAAGGGAATGACGCAAGGAAACAATATTCAACCTGGGCAGCACCAGCGTTACAAAGCAGGCCCTCCTGCCGTTCTGCACCTCAGCCCTGCCTTGAGGTCTGGTGGTCAGAGCCAGAGACGGGGGCGGCTCTCCATGGACATTTCCCCTCCCACAGGTGCAGAAAAGTTCCATTCCACCCCCACGTCTTCTTTTAGGATTGAAATGATTTCTGCTCTTTGGACGGGGGGGCTGCAGATAGATGAGGGTGAAGTGAAGTTCCCTGTGCTGCGTTTCTACCATCCACTGTCCCCCAGCCCACTGGGGGTGGGGGAGTTCTCTAGGACTTGGACCCTCTACCAAGCCCCCTCTCTCCCTCCCCATAGATCAGTCCCCTCATGGGGCAGGAGCTCCGAGCCCCGTTTGGCTCTGAAGAGACTCCAGCCTTTGGGAAGCTGGTCGGGAGGCGGTGGAAGGGACCGAGGTGAGCATCCAGGACGGGAAGAGACTGGGAGGAAATGGGGGCCTGATCCAAAGCCAGGATCTGTGCCCAGAGCGGGGAGCTTTGGGTCAGACCGGCAGCGAGCGCCAGCTGAGGGAAAGGGCTGCGCAAATTCTGCTGACTCTCCTCAGTCCCGACCTGCAGCCCCACGGATACCGCCAACCCTGGGCTCCCCCTCCCCACAACTCCCATGCTTCCTGCCCAGCTCTGCCGATGCCCCTCGATCCCCACCCTGTCTCTGTCAGATGAGCGGCACATGACGCAAAGAGCTCCCTGCCCGTGCGTGTGCTCGGGGGGCTGGCAGGACCGCCACACTCACCCACTGTCGCCGAGGGCCAGGGGCGACCAGCCGGCGCGCGATCGGGGAGATCAGAGAATCACACATCAGAGCGGCTTGAGTCACCTCCGCCCCCGTCAGAGCTGTGGCCCCACCGCGCTGGGCGGCACAACGCCAGGTGGTCCCCCAAACACAGACCCCGCGCGGGCGCCGGGGGGCCAGCAAGGGAGCGCGTGGGGCTGCGGGCAGGGGAACGGTGCTGCCGCGTAGCTCCCTGTGCATCAGCGGGGCAGGAAGATGCTCGGGGAGACAGAACTGGCTGCAGCGCAGGTGGCTGGGAAGAGGCCGAGCAGCGCGTTTCATTAGATCGGCGTCCCGCCGCGCCGGGCATGAGCCCACAGCACGGCCGGGGTGGGAAAGGAGATAGGTCAGTCTGAACTGAAGCATCCTCTGCTAGACAAAGCCCAGAGAAACACAGATCGGCCAGAGCCCCTCAAACCCAGCCCGCGGCCCCCTGTTCTCCCAGTCCCCGGCTGTCCCCACCCTCCCAGCTCGGCCCCTCACTCCGGACCGGAAGAGTCCTGGAACTGCTCCAGCTCCCAGCCCCGAGCTACGCTCCCGTCAGGCCGCTTACATCGCTCTGACTCTGGAAGGGCCCACGCTAAACGCAGCTCCCGCCGGCGTAACTCGCCCGCCCCTCCGCAGCGCGTCCCGGACGCCGCCCCACAAAGCCTGGCATTGAATCAGTGCAAGCGCGCCTGGTGAGGGCTGCGCCCCGCCGACACGGGGAGCGAAGCGTGGACATGCCGAACGATGTCATTACCGCAGTGGCCGTGCGTCGCCCGGGTGGCTGCCTGCTGCCACATGGGCACACCCTGAGACTCTGCACAACTCTGCCAGCGGATCGCCCCGACACCAACGCCCCCTGCCACCACAGACCTCAAATCGCCCCCAAAGAGCTCCACCGGCGCAGCCCAATCCTCGCCCGCTGCTCGTCTCACGGGGCCAGTCAAGGGCTCCCCTCAATCTCTGCCGCTGCGCCAGTCGCACCATGCATCCCAACCACCCCCCATCTCTGCTGCTGCCCCCCGCCCTGGCCTATGCGGTGCACGCAGCTCCTCTCGACTCTCCCCGACGCAGCAATCCTGCCTGCTCCGTTCTGCTTGGCAGTGGATTGATGCGCGTGTGAGATAGACACAAGCACCTCCCTGCAACGATGCTGGACATTGTGCTTTCCCCCGCTGTGGCCCAACGCCAGCCGGGCACGCACGTGTCACACCCAGGGACCATTTCCACACAAAGCCCAAATCGCACCGTAACTGTAAAAATAGCTGCTGTGGCCTGAACGCCCGCCAGCCAGCCATTCTCTCTGATGGACGAGCTGCGTCTCTGGCATACATCTCCACCCGCCATGCAAGGAAGAGGTGCCCAGAGACAGGATTTTTGCCACTAATCATTGACAGAACAGGCAGACTGGATCAGCCCAGAGGCCCGTCCAGCCCAGGATCGTGTGTGACACTGGCTGATACCGACTGCTATAGCAGAAGGTGGAAGAAACCCTGCGGTAGCAGATACAGGATAATCTTCCCCCTCCACGCTAGGTCTCCTCCTAATCTCCAATTGTCAGGGATCAGTGAAACCAGCGGTTCGCTATCCCTGCCAAAACGTCTGTCAGCATTCACTGTTATAACTGAATATTTTCACCCTCCGTACAAATGTCCAATCGCCTCTCTGCACCTGGTTACATTCTTGGCCTCTGCCACTTCCAGTGGCAGGCAGTTCCGCTGTCTAACAGTGGGACTGAGACTGGAGCGGTTCCTAAAGGTCAGAATGACCCCCCCATCTTGCCACTTCATGGCAGCCAGTAGCAACAGAATAAGCACCAAGAGATGGTGAACTCTTAAAAGACTGTGGGGATTGAGGATGGGCCCCAGCCCTAGGTTGCCAGTTAAAACCTCAGTTTAAGTCAGCAGTCCCCAAAAGCCTTTCATTTGTAGATTTCCAGGCCAGAGGAGACCACTGTGATCATCTTGGCTGCCCTGCTGCATAGCACAAGACAGAGAATTTAATGCCGCGAACTCCTGCACTGAGTCCACTTCGCCACGCTGCTGGCGACTCAATGGTCTTGGTGAAATGAGTTTGGCAGGTCTCAGCTTAGCTCCTAATAAATGTGTTGAAGATCGGGAGGCGCTCAGGCACTATGGGGATGGGGGCCAGAAAAGTACCTAAGATAGCCAGGGAATGTCCCCTCCCAAAGAGCTTATCTTATAGACAGAGGGTTGGTGGGAAGGGAAGTGACATAAGAACACCCACCGGCTCTGTGGCAGACAGGACGAGACGCCACTTTAGCCCAGAGCCCTGCCCACTGGGCCCCACGGGCAGCTTTTCCCAGCAGCTGGTTTACTCCAGTGGAGCATCTGATTCCAGGATTTGTGGCTGTTTTGGGTGAATTAAAAATGAAATGTCCAGCCATCCTTTCCCCTGCAGCGCGGCGCGTGCAGAGCCCTGGGCTGGGGTCATGGAAAAGGCTAAAGGAAGGCTGCTCTTGGCTACACTCAGATTGCGGCAGAAGGTGACCTTGAGGGGTCGTGTGTGATCAATGCAACGTGAAGCTGGCGCAGTGGGCTTTTCAAAGCAGGCTCGGGGATTAGGTGCCTGATTCCTGTTAATTTCACAGGGAAACAGGTAGCTAAATCCTCTGGGCAGCTTTGAAAACTGGAGCCTTGGTGCAGACAGAGGCGGTGGCTTTTCACGTTGTCAGATGGTTGTGGTTCAAATCGTCTGGGACGAAGGGTGTCTACACTGCACTGGGAGGTGGGGCTGGCATGTGTAGACGTGTAGCTGGGCCCCAGCTGCTCTGCCCTCCATCAGGAGGCTGGAGGAAGATCTGGGGCCTTGACTCAATGGGATTTCACAGCGCGCGCAGGGGGTGCTTTGATCTTCTCCCTGCCACTCTGCAAGTTCTTCCACAGCCCCTCCAAGGGAGAGTGAGACGGGGGAGGAGAAGCAGAGAAAAGGATGAGAGGAGGGGAGAGGGAAAGAAAGATTATGGAGAGAAGGAAGGAGGGAGGAGAGGACAGGGACAGAGAACGAGGCGGGGGTGAGCAGAAAGAGGAGAGAGATCAAAGAGGAAGGTGCCGAGAGAGAGATCAGAGCGAGAGAAAGGGGGAGCGAGGCAGGTGGGAGGAGAAGCGCGTGGGATCAGAGAGCGAGGAAGCAGGGTGGGGGGAGACACAGCAGCCCCAAGACCCCTCTGCTCCCGTTCTGCCCATCACAGAACAGCCCCCCAACATGGCCCGAAGGCTGGCTATGCATGTCCCTTCCCAGGCAGCAGCCGGAGACTGGGCTAGACGCACCACTGCTCTGGCCAGCCTGGCAACTCCCACACGCCAGCTAAAAGCCGAGGAAGGCGATGGTCTCTTTCGCTCCGGCTCCGCTGGCGGAAGTTCAAATCCAGCCCTGGCCCCTTGGAGAAACGCAAGTGGGCTGGAGGCAGGCAGTGGGGCATGCGGGAGAGCTCTGGGGAGGAGCGGTTGCGTGGCCTTCCCCATCCAGCATGCAGGTGACGGTTGCGGTGGACGACTGTGACGAAGCACAAAGGCAAACGTGGCTAAAGAGCAGGCAGCAAACCTCTGGCAGGGGGGTTTCCTTCCCACTTCAACTTCCCTCGTCACGGCGCCCCGCCAGGCCGGGGCCGCAGTGGCTGGGAAGTAGGACAGCGGCCCCGCTGGTTTCTTCGGCGCAAGGCCCACGTACAGCAGCTGGGGATGCGGCACGAGTGATGCCGCGGATCTGGCCTCCTCGGACCGCATGGGGCCATGCAGCACTGAAGAGGCAGGGCAGAGGGACCTTCTCTGTGTCTAGCCAAGTGGGAGAGGTCCCAGCACGTCCCCAGATCTCAGGAGATGAAGAGGCTGGGTAGGTGGCCTCGTCAGCAGGCATTGCACACAGGGATATAGCTCTGCCCCTCTGAGTAACGGCTGAATCAATGCCCGAGGAGCGGGCCAGCACCTGCCACGCAGTGTGGGGTGATGAAAGCTGCCACGGGGCTCTCTGCAAGATGCAGCGTTAGCCCCAGCCGGACTGCATTCCGGTTTGCTCCTTTCTAGCGTAGCGGTGACGTGCTGATCCGGATCACGCCCTTACCCTGCCCTCGGTCGCTCCGTCAGAGTCAGACGGGGCAGCTATTCTTAGTGATTGTCTGCCCCGCAGGAGCATCTAGCATGGTGCGATGTGCTGTGCAAACAAAGACGCCCTCTGCCCCAAAGATGCACCCCCCGTCCTTCAGTGCCCCTCCTCTGAGCGACTCCGTGGCCCCCCAGAGGTGGCTGCATTTCGGTGCTCTTCGTTGCGCACTCTGGGATGCTTCCAGCCACAAAGGGCAAGGAGGTTGTGGTACTTTATGAAGGTGTCTCAGCCAGGCAGGCTGGCATAACAGAAACCCCTGCAGCTGTATTGATCCTAGAGGAAAAGTAATGGCTGAGGTAGATCATGAGAGATCTTTTTACTGGGCCAACAAGCGTGGTACAGTGACAAGTGCCTTCAGGCCAGAACGAGGAGCGAGGAGGGACTTTCCTGGTGCATTAGTGAGAGGCAGCCTGCCGCAGCTGGCTTTGTAACCTCCCCCGCTCGCAGGCTGCTCTCAGCCCTCCCTGCCTTCTGCACCCCCGGGCTGGAAGGGTTTCAGGTTCAGGGAGTTTCCTTGAATCAGAAAGGGTTTGGAGACAGACGCTGTATAAGTGGTGGCTGGGGATGGGACCTCAAGGCCCCATGCTGCCTGGTCCAGAGCAGAATCGTCAGCCTCCATCACCCCAATTCAGGCCGGGCAGCACCTGGTGCCCATGTCACCCACGCACCAGGTTCAACCCCTAGCTGCTAGCGCGCCGAGTGGGGGATGCAGCTCTGCTGCCGGGAAAACGTCCCAAGGGTGTTTGGGTTCCTGGTCATGTGGAGCCAGTACAGATTTGGAAACTGGGGAAGTCATCATCCTGGGGTCGGCTTTGCTCCTCTGACTTGTTTCGCCTGCCTCATGTCTTCGGATTCAGAGCTCTCCGTGCCTGGGAGCGTCTCTTCCTACGTGTTCGTACAGCACCTAGCGTGACGGGCTTTCAGGGCCTCTAGGGATGACTGTAATAAAGAGAACTAATTATTACTATACATTTCCCCGCCATGCGTGGCCGGATCCAGCCAGAACGAGGAGGATGTTGGTTAAACTGAAGCTTCGGCAGTGGGGGAGGGAGGGGTTTGGTTTGAGATTGCTCAGCCTGGCTTCAAATCAGAGCTGAGTCAGCAACGACCCGAATTCGCTGGTCACCCAGTGGAACATCGCAAATGGTGGGCCAGGCTGACACACCCACCAGGCTCTGACTGCAACAAACCGAGCAGGGAGGGCATTCTCCAGGGCCAGCCAGGAGCTGCACAACAACACAAGGAGAGGGTGGGAAAATATCCCAGACAGCGCTAATATTTCATCCTCCTGGGGCGGGGAGAGCTCGCCCAAGATATGGGGAAATCAAGGCCCAGCGAAGGGGATACAACTTGCCCAAGGCTGCAGAGAAAACCAGTGACAGAACCAGGAATGGGACCCAAGAGTCCAAAATGCCAATTTCCTGCTCTAACCATTAGCTCACACTCCCCTCTAGAGCTGGGACTAGAACCCAGGAGTCCTGGTTGCCAGCCAGTCTCAGACCACTAAACACTGCTCAGAATGATGAGCAGAAACGACACAGGTGAATTTCCCAGTGCCACCAAGACAAGCGTTTGTCTAGTCACGCTGAGCCGTGGCGTCTGAGTGCCTGAGATCGTAGATTAAGCCAGGAGGGAAACCAGCCCTGGTTGGGCACACGGATGCCAGGTTTCTGGCTGCTGCCTCTCTTTGACGATGTGGCAAACACATGGTCCCGGAGTGTCATGCAGCATAGGCTGACGGGCTCCGCGTGACTCTTGGATGGTCCTCGGACAGCAGGTGCTTCGAAGGGACAAACGTGAATTCAAAAGCCAGACTCTGCCCCCACCACACATTTCACCTGCCCGGATCCAAACAGGCTTTGCTGCTGTTTGATCCCCCAGCCTGATCTGCATATGGGTCTTTGGGGTCTTTATTTCACCTCTGCTGTGTCCGGGGCGGTGGGGACCTCAGCACGATTGGGGGGATAAGGAAGTCCAGGGGGGCAGCGGGATCCCCGGCCAGAGAGCGACTGTTTGAGCTGAAAGTCTTTTCTTGTCGCTGCGCCTTGCCAGTTACGCTAAGGAGACAACTGTCTTCCAAAAGGTTTGCTGCTTAAAAGGCATGCCCCGTTCTGCCTCACCTCGGCATAGCGTGTCAGCAGCAACTTCCACGGGAGATCAATTATTCACTCCTTCCTGGCTGCACTTTTCCACCCCTCTTCTAATCCGCATCCTCCCACCCGCCCTGGCTGTGGCCAGGCAGCTTGCCCTGCAACCTGCTGTTGTTTGCACGCGCGCGTTGGGATCTTCCTGAGCGCTTGTGCGTCTGTGTGTCTCTTTGAGTGTGCATTTGCAGCCATGCGTGTCTATTTCCATGTGTGCGCACACATGTGCACCTATTTGTGTTGGTCCTGTTTGTTTGTGTGTGTGTGTGTGAGATTCTATTTGTGTCTCCTGGTGCGCTTCTGGTTGTGTGTCTGCATCTCTATTTGCGCGCGTCTGTGGAATAGTGCATGTGTCTCTGTGTGCAGGCGTGCGTCATTATTTGTGTGTGTATCTATGTGTGTACACGCCTATTTATCTGTGTGTGTGCGGGGGGGGGCTCTTCGTGTGCTTCTGCGTTGGTCTCCCTTTATGCCCTTTTGTGCTTGTGCACGTCAGTGCGTTTCTCTCTGTGCCCATGCAGCTTTATTGGTGCGCAAGCTGGTGTGTCTGCATCCGTGCCCCAGTTTGCACGCCTGCCTCTATTTACCTGTGCGCCTCTGTCTGCACGTGTGGGACAACCAGCAGGACGGAGCAACCCCGGGCAGAGGAGAGAACCTAAGTGAGGAGTGGAGAGAGCTGAAAACGAGACACAAGCGCGCGGTGTGTGGGGAAAGAAGCGAGCGAACGGCGCTGCAAAGAAGACACGCAGGCGGCGGGGGGGGGGGGGAGGATGCACACTCCAGGCCCTGTCTCCCTCTATTTATCAAACGAAGGGCTGATTAAACCCTGGGGCTGGCGCTCCAATCTCCCTCTCTCTCCTCTCGCTATTAAACTCAGGGTTCAAAGAAAAGCTTTTTATTCGCGCCGACAGCTTTCAGATGGAACTAAATCTCTCCACGCTAGACTTTTTCCCCCTATATATTTTATCCCTCCAACCCGCCCCCTCCACCTCTTCCCCTTCTTGAGGCTTTTAAATGTAAGCCTTCCCCCCACCCCTCCTGAGTTTTTTGCTTCTATTTATATTAAAATAAAATAATAAAACAAAATACAGAGGGGGAGGGAATCCCCCCCCAGTGGTTTTATACTCCGGGAGAGAAAAGAGGATTTGGCTTCTCCTGGCCGTGCTCAGCAGAGCGGGAAGGGAGAGAGATTTGCACTTTGGATGGGGAAGGAGGGATTGGAGCAGGAGGGGAGACGGATAAAGAGAGATTGGGGGGACTGGATGGGGCATAGTCCCACTCGATTGGATTGAGCCAGGAGGGGATCCCTCGTTGCATTGCCCGGGAAGGGGGGACAGCTCCTCTCTAATTCCTCTTTCATCTCTGGAGCAAGGAAGAGGGTACTAGTCTCCCTGGTGGCGTGGACCTGGGCCCCCAGCACAGGGGGGGCAGCTCGGGGGGACACTGGAGCACACTGCGCTGTGGCTATTCTCAGCGCTGCAGGCACCACGGGGCACAGACAGTGAGTTAGAGCAGCCCGTAGGCTGCTCTAAGTGACACCGAGGGCCACGCCAAGCGGCACGGGGGGGGGTCCCAACTCCTATAGCGCCCCGCATGCCCACCCCAAACATGGGGGTGAAGTGGCTGACAGGGGGGTCAAGACCGGGCTTGGTCCCAACTCCTCCCTCATGTTCCTCAATCTATTGATGTTTCTGGTAAAACATTTATTCTTCTCTCCCGTCTGCCCCAGTCTCTCGTCCCGTATCCATCTCTCCTCTCCAGGCTGTGCCATTCCCCCCACTTCTTCCCCTCTCTTGTCCTGTCTTCACGTATTCTTAGCCTCTGGGGTGACTGCAACACAAAGGATACCCACATTCATCCTTGTCTTGTGGCAATGCCCGGCAACCCCGGAGAAATCAGGGCCCTGCTGTGCCAGGCGCTGCACGGCCACCTCATGAGAGCCAGGCCCTGGGGCACAGAGCTTAGAAGCTAAGTCTATAAAGGAAAAGTGGGAGGGGAAACTGAGGCACAGAGAGGGACAGTGACATGCCCAAGATTACCCCGCAGGGCTGTGTCAGAGCTGAAAACAGGAGTCCTGGCTGCCCCCCTCCCCCCCCACTCTAACCATTCTAGCCCACTGCCTCGTCCAGTGCCATCCTCAACGGGTTCGCAAAACAAGCTCTCGGGGGTGCACCCCGCATGCCTCCACGCTGCTTGGAAACTGGCGACAAAGCATCTTCCACAAGGCAGCGGCTTGAACATTTCCCCTCCCAGCTACGGCAGTGTCTCCCCCCTGCCCCATCACCAGGCTTGTCATGGGCACGGCAGCCGGAGTTCAGAGCCGGAGCGGCGAGTGATTTGTTGCTGTGCATGATTCAATTAAAAGCCCGGGAGCGAAAAAAGCTTCAAAATCATCCCTGAAATAACCCACAAGGAGCTGCAAACAAACAGCACGAAAGAAGCTGGGGAAACCTCTCTCCAGCCTGCTCGGCCTCAGATTTATACTGCACCGGCTGCATCAGGACGCGCGTTGCCAAACTCCCCCGGCCGCACGGGAGCCAAACTGGGACCATCGTCCAGGAGGACGCCGGCGGGATCAGCGCCCCATCTTGCTGGCGGCTGGCTAGATGTAGGACTCTCAGCTCCTGCTCCAAAGAGCCCCAGGTCGCCATAGGACAGCAAAGGGGAAAGTGAGGCCCCGAGGGGGCGGGGATTTGCCCAAGGTCGCCCAGCAGATCCTGAGACCTAGTTCGGTTCTCTACCTGCCGCACAACCACTTTCTCAAGCCCCGCGCAGCCTCCATCCCTTGGGTTGGGATCGCCCCAGCTGAACGGGGGCCGGCTGGGTGACTCGGAAGGGGAAGATCTGAATTTTTTTCCGGAGGGGGCTGCGGACACAGGAGCAGGTGGATCCAAGTTTGACGTAGGACTGCTGGACACCAAACAGCGGGGCCTCGTGCCCCTGATCCAGGGCGGCAGGGATGGTCGGCTGGCTGGCCCAGTTGCCTGGTTCTGCTACGACAGATGGTGGGAAGCCCAACTAGACAGACTCCTGGCCTGAGCTGCTCTGGTAGTAGGCAGGCGACCACGCTAAGCACGGTGACGGTGGGGGGGCTTGGTCGGAAGCCGGCTGCTGGAGTCGATGGAGCAGAGACGCGATCGAACGTGGCACTTCTCTTTATTCTTCCCCCCCCCGTACATTAGGCAGGAGATCGGGGGCTATTTTAGGAGCGGCAACTTGGGCCTTTGGACGAAACAAAGACGTTTCACACAGCAGGAGCGTCCGACCCTCAAGATGGGCAGATGCAAAGAGACAGGCCCCAGCAACAGCGTGGAAGGGCTGGGCGGGAGGTGGCTGGGTACAGGAATTCAGTCGGCGGAGAGGCAGCAGCGCGGCTGGGTTGTTTCAAGGCACCCGACTCTTGCTTTTTTCACCTGGGGCCTGATAAACAACACCGGCCATTACCCACTCTCCAGAGACAAGCAGAACCCCAAGGTGTCTCTGTCCCCCGCTCGTGGCAGGGCCACACAGAAGTTGCTTTCGATCCACAAGGCCTGGGGTCAGGCCCACTGACTGACCACCCCACCCAAAGGGCAGAAGGAAGGGGGGGTTGGTGCCTGAGCAGAAGGGTGTCGGGAGCCAGAGCAGAACCGCCCCACAGCTCACATAGGGCTCTTCCACGGCCTGATTGCCAGGGACGATCGGAAGAAGATGGAGGGTGTGGATGGTCCCCTGCAAATCTCCCTGGCCGGTGCAAGTGTCCTGCTCCCAGCATAGAGGGTGGACCGGGGGCACGGCCAGAGCATGCTTCCCGGCAGCTGTCCTGGCCTTCCTCAGGGCCCGCAGGGGACAGCGGGTAAATCAGAGCAGCCCCGTGTCCTTAAGGTAAATGGGGATCCCTCTGCACTGGTGTCTTGCCCAGGGTGAATCGGGCCCAGTGGCTCTGGCTTACAGCAGCATGGCTGAGAGCACAGCTGAGACCAACAGAGCCACCAAGCCCTCCAAACTGTGCTCCTGGGATCTCCTCCTCAGCCAGCGACAGACCCAGACGTTTGGGGGATCAACATAAGGCCCGGCAGGCATAGCACGCGGCGGGGTTTGCAAAACCCAGTCCGTGGGGAGCGCAAATCTTACTTTAGCTCGAGCCCTAAAAGCTGGCAGGGAAGATGGATGCCGGGGGGCAGGTTTTCCAGGGTTAAGGCGGATGGTCTTTTGGTTAATGCGCATGACTGGGAACCAGGACTCCTGGGTTCTACTCCCAGGTTTTCCACCAATTATGTGACCACAGGAGGGTCACTTAATCCCTCTGTGCTTCTGTTCCTTAGTGTCAAATCTGGGGTCTAGCTGTCTCCAGTTTTGGCTCTGCTGCAAGCCACAAGATCCCTGCTGACCATGTAGGAACCTAAATGTTCAAGGTAAAAGTTCCCTCAGCACCTAAGTTTCTGTTTCTGCCAGGACCTCCCGCCTTGCAGGTGGGCACCTAAGGCTTGGACTACGTCTTTCCCGTTGTCTGTCTGGCCCAATGGCCGTTTCAGATAAATACTTAAAAAGTCACTGGGCCAGACAGAGAGAGAGTGACTCATAATTTACCACTGGCCCAACTGTGTGTCTCCTGCAAACAATATCAGCCACCATTTCATGTTTTCTTCCAGATCATTGATAAAAAGTTAACCAGCCAAGAACGGATCCCACCAGAAACACACCCACTCGAGGAAAATTCCCGCTCTCCAGTTACAGTTTGAGACCTATCGTTTAGCCAGTGTTTAATCCATTTAAGGGGTGCGATGCTGATTTTGTATCATTCTAGTTTCTTAATCAAAACATAGGGCAGTATCAAGACAAATGGCTTGCAGAAGTCTAAGTCTGTCACACCAACATTATTACCTTTGTCAACCAAATGGATATGCTCATCAAACAAAGATATCAGTTAGTTTCACAAGATCTATTTTCCATTAAACCATGGTGATTGACATTAATTATATGGCCCTCCTTTAATTCTTTATTAATTAAGTCCTGTATCAGCCATTCCATTATTTTGCCCAGGATCAATGTCAGGCAGACAGACCTATAATTACCCAGATTATCCTTTTCCAGTATTGGCACATTAGCTTTCCCCCAGTCCTCTGGAACATCATCAACGGGCCACGAATCCTTGGCCAGCTCTTTTAAAACTCTTGAATGCACATCCTCTGGATCTGCTGATCTGAAAATGTCTAGTTACAGTAGCTGCTGTTTCACGTCCTCCTTAGTTACTGTTTTGGAATAGAAAGTATTTCATCACCACCTGACAGGAATACGTCATCTGGCTTTTCCCAAAGGAAACAACTGACCTGAGGCTTCATTTGTGAATGTTAGAAATGCACAGTGAACCACTGGGAGAGAAGGTGCTGTGGAAATGCCAGTATTATAACAAATCTGTGGCCAAAATAATTCCACAGTTGCTACTCTGTGGCTACTGGGAATTTCACGGCGACTCCACGGCCAGACCTCAGCTCCTCATGTACTAAAAAAACCCACTGGTCCTATCACTAAAAAACTGCCACACACTGTGACCAGTACAGGGGCTCTGATACAACTGCTTATTTCTGATTCCATCCAGCAGAGGGTATCAGTGACTAGGCAGTGCACTGTATATGAAACAAACCCATCCCTCAGTGCTTGTGAACGCTCTTACAGATTTCTGCATGTGCAAAAAAAAAAAAAAAAAAAAAAGGGAAAAAAGCACCAATTTAATTCAATCTTCTCCCTCTCCTCCCCCCTCCTGAAAAAGCATCTGTCTTCCACGTACCAGAATCCAAACCTCTCCGAGAAGCAAACTACAAAGGGAGCGTGAGGCAAACACAAACTGACAGGGGGATGCAAATATCTCCCGTGACACTGGAGATTGCGGCTCTCCCCCATCCCAGCAGCCGCGTGCGGCGCAGTAACAGGTGTGATAGGCGCCGGGCGCGAGTGGGACATGGGGAACGTTTTAGCAGCAATTCAATTTCCCTCCCTCTTGGACCGGCAGGAGAGGGGGGAGCAGGGCCTGTGAATGTCCCTCACATGGAGGGCGAGAACTGAGGAGCAAGGGAGAAAAAGCCTCTTGCTAAGGGGGTGGGAACGTTCTTTTTGATGGAGATGATAAGGCCCTTTTCCTGGTGAATCTCCCGGGCCTGATTCTACGTAAACACAGTAACTCCATCAAGCCTGATTCTCATTCAGCCGCCGGCCCTTTCTCCTACCCCATGGCTCGCACCCCATCCCTTGCCCATGGACCGCAGGGGACGCTCCTCAGGGGTTCTGACCCCGTTTTCTTGCTGCCCCTGCAAGGAGAAGATCAGCCGGGCAGGGTGGAATCAGGGTGTGAGTGCAGACAGCTGTCTCTCCAGGGTGGGTTGTGGGGCGGAAGGTTGGCCAGCGGTGGGGGCGAAAAGAGGGAGGGAAGTGGCTAATGCCCAGAGCCATTTTAAGGACACGAGCACTTAGGCTGAAGGAAAGGAGAGAAATCCCTTGGCAATGGAAGATAGTGCTGGGGGGATTAGCCAAGCCTTTCTGCCTGAGTGTAGGGGGGGCGCGTGTGTGTGTTCTGTGTGGGGCTGGCTGTCTCCGACCAAGAGGCAGAACGAAAGCCCTGAGCTGCTTCTCCAGCTGTTCCCAGCTCATCCCAGGGGTAAATGTTCTGTAGTCCCACTCGCACAAAGTGGGGAATGGCCACCCGACAGCTTGCCTGGCTAGCCCACGGTGGCTGCCACTGGGGCGTTAGTGTCATTTTAAGCTGGGTCTGTCAGAACTACAGTCCTTCGACATGTACAAATCGCCTCCCGTTCCCCAGAGAACCGCCCCCGTCTCCCTCTTCATCCCGTCTCCCCCCAGACTGAAGCCCTCTGAATTAGACGGTGGTGACTAATGGTTAGAGACCTGGGTTCTATGTGCATCCCTACCAATGGAATTTGGGTAACCTTGGGTAAGTAATTTCATTGCCCCGTGCCTCAGTTTCCCCATCTGGAAGACAGGGCTAACAGATCTTCCTATCAGGCAGGGACTGTCTCTCAGGCTGGGTCTGTGCAGCACCCTGGCACCCCCCTGATCTCAGCGGGGGCCTTCTGTTGTTACCGTAATACACGTAACAACAGAGCAGAGCTCTGCATCCTCAAGGGCAATTTTGCCCTTGGTTGGTTACTGGTTTGGGGGTTTTTTAGTCCACGGTGGGTGGCTGGTTTTCTGTTATTCAAGTCGGAGATAGAAAACCTCTCAAGGGGAAGGACGCTCCAGTTATTTTCATTTTTTAAAAGGCAAAAATTATAAAAACAAATGAGAGGGAGACTGCAAGGGGGGGAGGGAAGGGCAAAGTCTATTCTCCAGTGAACATGCCCCTGACTGATACTGGGGGACCCCAGCGCCTCCCCCTCCCCCCACTGAACCCAATGGCGACGTTCCCGCTGACTTCGACTTGAGTCATCCATCGCGGCAGCCCCCAGGGGATCAGCCGCTCTCCGTCAGGGCTGGCAGAGATGGGCGGCTTAGCTGGGACATTGCATATTTAAAGTAAAGGGGCCAGGTCCCCAAATCAGTCAGGTTTGACTGCTCTGCTCTGCAGCAGCTCGGGGTCTGGCTCAAGGTTTGCAGACAACAGCCCCATCGTGCTACTACGGGCGTGCGAACCTTCTCCCCTGCAGCCCTTGCCCACAGGGCACTGCCTGTCTGCCTTCCTGAGCCTCTCTCTCTTTGGATCACAGAGGGAAAACAGACAGCAGCAAACCCACGGCTATCTAGGACCTCGAAGCCATCTCTGTGTCGCACCCCAACGCCCCTCAGAATTTCAGAGCAGAGAAACCCAGCAGAACCTAGATCTTCCCGCTTCAAAGGGGCTTAGGACACGCGGTTGTACGGCTCCGAGTCCATCCAGCAGAAGGCACCCAAACTAGCTAGCTCCATTTCCTTTTCGTTTGGGGCGCTCTAGGGTGTAGGACACACGATTGTGCAGTTCCAAGTCCATCCAGCAGAGGGCAGTCATGGCATTTAGAGAAATGCACGCCAAGCCAATCTGTTACCCTGTCACCAGCCCATCTGGAATTCTGGGCTCAGACTCGGAGGAGGATGGGTGCAGGGTTAACCCCCCAATTAACTGCAGCTGCTTCCAAATAAAGCCCTATAATTCCTCCCCTCCATTCACTCCGCCCTGCAACATAATTTCTGCCCGTTTAAAATTCTGCCTTATTTATTTATTTTGTGAGAACTCGGGGCTGCCTTGAGCTTCCCAGCTACAGAGAAATGGGGCAGGGAGGGGTTGGGAATAGGGAGGCAGGGATGGGCCCCGAACTGTGGGAATCCTGGCTCTGGAAAGGGCAGTGAACGTTAAACGGAACGGAGATGACGATCAAATAATTAACGGCCCGGCGACTGGTGTAGTAAGACAGGACGATTCAATATCCTACAGCCGTTTGCAGCCTGGGGGCGAGCCGGGAGATGTGATGTTATACAGGGGACGGCGAGGTGTGGCTTCCCATAGCATTGCTATCCGGGGTTCCCGCAGTCCTAACGCTTCCCACCCAGCCCCAGGACACCCTGGCTGGCTGGGACGTGCCATAGTACATTGCTGGCTTAGCGGTGTTAGCGCATGGGGGTTCGTCATTGGGGGGTGTCCCCGGCCCACTGGGGGGCCCTTCTTCTCCCTTCCCCCTCTGTCATTTACTCCGTTGAGTGTGAGACCCTGCCATTCTGGGTCAAGAGAGTTTCACACGCACTTTGTTTCGTGCACTCACATCGGTGGGACTGGAGCGTCGAAGTCTGATTCTCCATTGCTTGCCCCTCGTGAAGGCCTCTGCACCAGTTCGAGGGGGTCCCTGCTCTGATTTGGCAGCACTTCACATGCACTCAGTGTAAACGGCTGCACAAGGGCTCTGAGTCTCACTTACGCTAAGGCCCTTTTACACCATTGGGCAGCACAAAGGGGGTTGAAAGTGAAGGCAAACAGAATTTCCTCCCGTTTTAAGGCCCCGGTGCACTGTAGAGGGATGTGAAGGAGCCTTCATGTAAAGAAGCTTCAGGCCCAGGTGGCAGGACCATTTAGAATTGAACACGGAACAGGCAAGTCCTAAGAGGACTCTGATCTCGCTTTTGTCCTTCTGGCCACATTTTAAATGCTTTCAGCCAGCCAACTTCTAAACATTTCATTGGACTCATCTTTGTGCTGGGATGGAAGTCAGGATCCATTCACAGCTGGAAACCGAGTGACCCTGAGAACGAGAGAAATCCTTAGATTTCTTAGAATTAGATTGGAAGCTGGTTTGGGCCGGGACTGTCTTTTTGCCTGTGCCTGTACAGCACCTAGCACCAGGGGTGCTGGCCCATGACCAGGGCTCCCAGCTGCCGCCATGATATAATAAATAATCCTACATGATGGCAGCACTGTCATCTTTTGTGAATTTATCAAGCCTCCCCAGCTTGATATTTTACTTCAAGCCCCCAGCTCCTGGAGTCGTGTGATTTGGCAAGAATCTCTACTTTCATTTTAACCCCCCCTCAAGTCGCTAGCCCCGTGTGGTTGCACAGAAAAGCTGGACAATGACACCCTTCCCCCAGAAAAGCTCAAAACCTGGAAGGTGAAAAAAAATACAAAACACACAACGTTGGGTTAAAAAAAAAAAAAATCTTGTGCTTTTTAAACCAGTCTCACGGATTGTGTGGAGCCTGCCTCCTGGTTTTTGAATGTCTTAGAACTGGCAGTGCCGAGAGGGCAGCATTTAACATTGCCACATAGATCCTTTGACCCCAGCTGGGCCAGGTTCTCAGTTTGTACCGAGCCTCCTTTGCATTGCACGGTGGATGTCGGGGGCCGGTAATTGACATTAGCTTTAAGGCCCCTTGATGCTGGCAATGGTTAATGGGACTCAATCGGCTTTTGCTCCTGATTTCTTTCATTCCCTCGCTCTTCCGCTCACTCTTCCATTGCCTCTCCAATTCTCTCACTGTCTCTCATGTCCCTCTGCCCCACTTCCCATCCAACATCCATCCCTCCCTCTCGGGCACTGAAATAACCTAATGATTTCTCATTTAACTGCCCAGCCCTGACAGGAGAGAGGCACCTTGATTGGTTGTGACACCAATCTCACAACAAATTTAGCACCTCATTTCCCGGCCGGTCAAATATTCCACCTCGATTATCTCCTGGCCACGGAGACGGGGCGTTTCGCATCCAAGCGAGCGGAAAACACCTCCCCTGGACGTCAGCCGCAATCAGTTTCACTTTCTGATCAAGTGGGGGGTGAGGGGGCAGAGAAGTGGAGGAGGTGTGTGGGGGAGCAGAGCGTGCACGGACTAGAGATGGGCAAATGGACAGAAATAGAGGAGACACCTGTGCTGCTGCATCTTGGACCCGATTTTCACTGACCCTCTCACACCCGTTACTCCACCCTGGCAGTGCAAAGGGCCCTTAAAGCAGGCAAAGCTCCATTTATGTCCCCTTACCCTCGCCAAAGTGGCGTAAAAGGGCCTCCGTGTCAGTATGAATCATGCTCCTTGTCTGTTCATTTACGCCAGGGGGAAGTGAGTGCCCCGCTGGTGGGGTCTCATGCCCGCTGGGTGCGAGGCCCTGGCAATCAATGGTGCAAGGGGCCAGATTCCAATCTGGGGTGAACTGGGTGTGACTCCAGTGCAGACAATAGAGCCAATCTAGGCTGACACCATTTCAACTGCAGTCAGGGAGCTAGAAACGAGGGGCTAAATTTATCCCAAGTGCAATGGCGTTACACTGCGGGGTGGCTGGGGTCAGGGTGAGGAATAGGGAGTTGGAATACAACAAGGACCAGGCCACACCTGGCCTGCCAGCTCTTTCACACCAAACGAAAAGACTGAGGGAGAAATTCTCAACATCAATCAATGTAACTCAATGTAACTGGTCTTTCTGTTCTCTTTATACAGCACCTAGCACCTTGGGCTCCCAGTCCAGAACTGGGGCTCATAGAGACATCCCAATACAAAATTATGATTAATTATTACGAACAGGCTGATTTACATCTGACCTCTGGTTACTGGAGAAGCAAATGCCACAAAACAGGAAGCCAGGTGGGCTGAGGATAATATTTAGTCCCCTTTATTTTATATTTTTGTATGAGTTGGCTAACGTGTGAGAAAGCACTGCTGTCTACCAGACAGAATCAGAATTGCACAACCGTGTGTCACAAGCCCCCTAGTGCTAAAGCCTAATGGGGATTCTTCTTCATCTCAGAGTCTGAGGATCTTGGCTGTGACCCGTGAGTGGCACCTCACTGCATTTTTTACTAGCAGCGGGCAAGATTCTGCCCTGCTGTGCTGGGGTAAATCCAGAACAACTCCACCAGAGCCCACTGAGATCGTAATCTGACCTGCGGCGCAGCTGCCTGCTGTCAGACAGCTCTTCCTAGTGGTGAGCTGTTTTACGTTCCATCCACACACACACTTGCATCGGTTTAATGAAGCCAGCTCAAACTCCCGTGTGGACTTTTGTATTCTGGCGCCTTATTGCGGCTTAGCTTAAACCAGTTCCGTGGATCTTGTCTGCACCCTCAGACTCCAACGAAGTTGGGATCGGGCTCCACATTTCATAGCTGGCCCCTCACCTTGTGGCTGAAGCGCTGGGCTGGAGCTCAGGAGACCTGCGTCCTAGGCCCAGCTCCGCCACAGACTGAGAGACACACTGGGTAACTCACCTCATTGCTCTGTGCCTCAGTTTCCCCCTTATAATGGGGATCCTAACCCTGCCTTGTCTATTCAGGCTGGGAGCTCTTCGGGGCAGAGGCTGTTTCTCACTCTATGCCTGGTCAGCAACAGGGAATAATGGGGCCCTGATCTCTGCTGGGCCCTTCAGGCCCACAAAAAAGCAAATCTCTACAGCTCGCACGCCCAACGCCCTGGAACCGAATGCTTGGATCCAGGCCCGAGCCCCGTGCCTGCCCTCATTCCCAGCCCCACCCCACGCCCGTGTGTCAGCCTGCCAGCCGCTCTCCTTCCAGGTTCCCTGGGCAGACGCCATCGGCGCAAGCCCGGGCAGCGTGGTGGCGTGATGTGCAGAAGCCGAGGCTGACACGGGGGCTGCTCGGTAAAACGTCACTTCTCTGAAGTGCTGGCACTGGAGCGACACTTTGACCTAGCCGCAGAGACGCCGACTGTACGCAAGGATTTGGTGCCCTGCCCATGGTTGCCCCAGGGGGGCTGCCAGCCAGGGACAGATGGACGGCTCTGGAGCACCAGACAGACAGACGGGAGCTAGCTCAGAGGCTCCAACATAGCCTCGTTGAGCTTCCGGCTCATTTTAACTCTTCTGGTTTTGGCTACCCAGAGAAAAACGCTGTGCCACGGAGACGCTAGTCCTCAGGGCTCGCTCTGAGAGATCCCAGGGTGCTTTGACAACTAGCTAGCTACGCCTCCACTTGTCAGTCCAGGTAGACCACAGCGTACGTTATATCCACGCACCCGTCCGACCCGAAAATGCAGTCACTTCCGGGATGGAACGGGGCAGCCGTTGAACAGCACGGCGCCAGCCTCACTCACCCAGCGCTGAAATGCAGCCACCTCTGGGGCGGAGCGCGGCGGCTGTGTAACACAAGCACTGCACAGCAGCTTGGGGACCGGAAGCGAAGCGATCCCTGCCCCACTGAATCTCCCAGTCTCTTCTCCTTCTGCTCCTCAGGACTGGAAGCTGCTTCTGACAGCAGCTGTGCTCACGGGAAGTGTTGCCAGCTCAGGGGATTGCAGGTTCTGAATAAAACCGTGAAACTTCTAATAACTTCTTGTGAGCTATTATGTCAGGCAACGAATCAACAACGGATGTGTGTTCAGCTGGAATGAGAGGACACGAAACGATCGCTCCATACATTATATATGCTTTTAAAGTGGGCTACAGAAACGCAGCCGGCTCATTAGCATCTCTAGTTAGCTTGCTATTCAGAGGCATTATTATTCATTACAGTGACAGCTAGAGGCGACCCACAGCCTAGGCCTGACGGTGCTTGGAGCTGTACACCCGCCTTGAGAGAGTCCCTGCCCTGAAGAGTTCACAATCTAAATAGACACAAAGTGAGAGGGCAAACTGCGGCACAAAGGGAAACGGACTTGACCAAGGTCACCCAGCAGGAAGAGAACCCAGATCCCACTGCAGAATGCTAGCCACTGGACAACACGACCTCTTCTAACCAACAGCAGATGCTAACACGGTTAGGCAGAACTGCGCCTTAGAAGGCAGCGACAGCTCACAGGAAAACACACGATTGAGCTGATCCCAAGGAGGTTGGTTAAACATTATCATCCCCGTTCTACACATGGGGAAACTGAGGCATGGAAAAGGAATGACTTTTATGAGCTCACATGGCAGGTCAGTGGCAATGGCAGGGAAAGAACCCAGGAGCCCTGACCCGCAAACTACTGGACCACATTGCTTCAAACCCAGATACCAAGAGACACGGTCACACGCACAGAGCCCTGGGGGCGAGTTATAGGACTAGCTCACGTTCGGGCCCCAGCATGGCACTATGGGGCTGTGCTGCAGGATATAGGATGGGGGGAGAGGGATCATTAGGGGGCACTTGCCCCAGTGCCAGACTACGTGATGCTGCGCTGCAGAAGCAACAGCAATCATTAAAGTTCCTGTAACCTTTTCCATTTGAGCTTTGCCCAGCTGACCCAGGATCAACTGGGGAATTAATTCCACTCCGCTTGCTGAATTCCCTCTGCATGTCCAACGAGGTAGAGGATTCTTTCTTCACTGCCTGACCTAAACAACTGGGTGGCATTGCTGTGCTCTGTTAAACAGCTGTCACGCCCCACCCCAGAGGCAGCTGCATCTTGGTGCTGAGTAACTTATCCCTGGGCACTGTATTTTAGTGCTCTGTTAAACAGGCATAGTGCTCCACCTCAGAGCTGGCTGCATGTCAGTGGCAGGTGGAAAAGAAATTCTCTCTGAGCACTTGCCAGTCTTCAAAGCTGGATAGCAGGTGCCGACATGCAAATCAGTGAAGAATAACGAACCTTTTGTCCTTTGCAAATTTCACAGAGATGCAAGAGCTTTAATTGCATCTATTTCTCAAACTCCCATCCCGGGGAAGGTCTACGGGGGTCACACATTTGTTTTCCTTTCACATGGGCCCTCGCTTGAACCATCCAGCACTCCCAACCGATTGCTATTTGGATTGGCTGGGCC
The DNA here is from genome assembly GCA_007922155.1 of Mesoclemmys tuberculata. Lineage (NCBI taxonomy): Eukaryota > Metazoa > Chordata > Testudines > Chelidae > Mesoclemmys > Mesoclemmys tuberculata. The sequence continues at coordinate 6,631,107 of ML675647.1, forward strand.
CTCGTAGCAGATTCATAATAATCTTCAAAGCGCCGCCAAATAGAATTCAGCCCCTAACACCGACTATTTATCTGATCATCTGCCAGTTACCGGGGAAGTCTGATTTAAAGAGGCTGCTGGAGAAGAGGCATCCGTCAAACGGTTGCCACATTCATCTTTGCAATCAATTCAGAAATTTTCCATTCAAGTCTCTGTCTTTCGCGATGCGCTGATACCCTGAGCTGAGAACGCAGCTTGCATGTGTATAGAGAGTCATAATTAGATGCCAAGTAAAAATGTGCTACACGGGGAACACACAAAACAATTTTCAATTAAAATCTCGTCGGAAGAGGCATAAATACAAAGCAAAATGACACAGTGGAACGAGGATCTATTTTTCGTTTCTGAAGAGTTTTAAATATTCCCCATCTAATAATAATATATATATATATAAAAAAAGGAACTCCAGACCCGCAGAACATATAAATTCCCTCCGCAATTACATTACTTTCAATGCCGCAAAGATGCCAATAAAATAGAAGGGTCGGGGAGAAAAAAAAAAATAAGCCAATTGCTTTATTACAGCACGGCAAATGAGCTGCGCTCAGAGTGCCGGAGGAGGAATGGGACTGACGAACTCCCAGACTGCTACGCGACTTCACGCGCACATGTTGGCGTCACTACAGGCCTCTGCTAGAGAGCAGGCCGCAGGGGAGGCGTGTGAAGGGAGGCTGCTGCTGGGACGTCCAGGCGACGTGTAAACGCAGCAGCCGCGGGCGTGATGATACAGGTAAAGATTTCGCAAAGTCACTTGGACGCAGGACAAAATAACCCCCAATGACTAAACAATGCCAGCAGAGTGCCTGACAGTGACCCTACAATAACAAACAAAGACAGGTAGCTAAGGCCCCCGTGAGCAACCCTACAATAACAATCCTGCGGGGCCAGCCAAAGCCCCACAACAAGAAGGCGGTCCAGGCACCCTAGCACGAACCAGCAATTCTCCAACATGAGCCAGCGCGGGCAGCCCCCGCGCCCACAAACAGCCAACAGAGCCGCGCATGATCACGAGGGGTCCTATGACCCCACGCCAACGCGTGCATGCGTGTAGCGAGGAAGAACTCCCACAGGGACCGGGATGTCAGCTCTCACCGCTGCCAAGGGGTCACCATCAAGAAAGGGTTGTTCCCACCCCCTTTTGCCCCACCCCTGGCCCTGCCCAGAAACCGAGCCATCCGCTCCATGTGCTTAGGAAGTAACTGGCTTCCAGAGGGGTCAAGGACCACACCAGGGTCTCATCCTGGTGCAGGGCCAGCCACGGGGCCAGTGGTTTGGAGGGCAGTGTGGCAACAGGACTCCTGAGGTCTACGACAGCCACGGGCAGCAGAGCGCGACCCAGTGGGCAGAGGAGAGGGCTGGGGGTCAGGCCTTCTGGCTTCTCTTCCCAGCGACGGGGGGGAGGGGGGGAGGGGTGGTGTCATCTAATGGTTAGAGCAGGACGGGTGGTGAGGACGCCTGGGTTCCGCGCAGGAGCCTGGCTGGGGAGTGTGGCCTAGTGGTTAAAGGAGGGATTTGGACGCAGGACAAAGCAGTGCAGTGGTTTAGTGGTGGCAGAAGCGGGGGACGGGGAACCGACTCTCATTGGTTCTATTCCTGGTTCTGGGAAGGAGGGGAGGGGTGTCAGGACGCCTGGGTTCTC
>ML675647.1:6637271-6717280 GCA_007922155.1 Mesoclemmys tuberculata
CGCCACACCCCCTCCTGACGCTGCCATCACTCATTGACCCCGCAAAATATCTCCCCCGGCCCCCCCAGACAGGAGAGTCCCCCCAGATTGCTGGAGCCACGCTCCCCCCGTTTGTGACCCCCCCATGAACACCAAGTCTGGTCCCTGCTGAGCCCATGTCCCTGTGGCTCTCTCGGGCGGCTGGGGCCGGCCATTGTCTCCCTCCCACCTGCCCCTGGCGCTTGGGGGGTGGGGAAGGCCCCGTTGGATGCTGCAGTTTCTGAACTTTTTCCCCCCCTTTTCCCTTTAATCCCTGTGAAAGGGAGCAGCCAGGCAGAAAGACAAAGGAGATGGCTGGCTGGGCCTGGAGGGGGGATGCAGAGACCAGCCGGGAGGAAGGGGGCTGGGAGAGTTGGAAGGGAGCTAAGGAGCAGCGGAGGGGTTGTGAGTGTGGATGGGCGTGCGTCAGAGTGCACTGGCTGGGTGAGGGTGAGTGTGTCTGTGGGTGCCGAGAGGCAGATAAGATGCTGCACAGGCCAGCCTTCGGTCCCTGTGCTCTGCTGGCATGGCCGAATTCCCGGCAGGTTCTCACTCCCTGCACCCGCTGCAGCAGCCGGGGCACGAGACCCCTCCTGCCACCTGCGAGCTGGGGCTGTGTGGGGACTAGCGAAAACCCTGCGCCCGATTCTCCTGACGCCAAGGGCCTGGACAGGGCTGTGGCCATGCCCGGTGGGCCACGGTGGGTCACTCACAGCCCGACTTGCTTCTCCCCCCCGGGGGGGCGTCCAAAACCTTTCGTGTAAAGCAGAAACAGAGCCAAGGTGTGAAGCGACAGGGAACAGGCCCAATGGGGCAGCTGGCCCTGGAGCCCCACCAGCAGTGGGTCTGATCCTCATGGCTTGTCCTGCTGGCACACGGGGAAAAGGGTGAGAGCCAGCCAGTGCAGTACTTGGCGGGATCCCTTGGAGACTTTGTTCTCCAGGAATCTCGAATTCCGAACAAGAGGATTAACTGGCCTCCGACACTCGGCGGATCTGAAGAATGAGGAAGGGCGGCAGGCGAGGGGGGTGAAGGGGGAAGTGACCGGGGGGTGGGGGGGGGAATGACCATATGATGTGCGTTTGTGCTTCCCCTGAGCAGTGCCCTTTGCACCCCTGCCAAACATAGCCTCGGCCTGCAGATGTGCGGGCCCGCTGCAGATGTGCTCCGCACGCTGGGGGTTGCCCGGGTCGCACTGGGCCCCCTTCTCTCCAGCCAGCCGCTCAGAAAGGGGCATGCAGAACAAAGCTGTCCCAGAACAAACCCAAAGCGTGCCCGGTTCTCTGAACCACCCCGCTCCCCGATTGGCACGACACCCCAGCTCTAGTTGTTTGGCTCAGGATGATGGTCCTGCAAGAGCACGGTGCAATGAAAAGCTAATAAATAAATAACAGAACCCTGCCCACCTGGGGATCTGACTGCAAGCAACTCCATGGAAAGAAAGAAAGAAAGAACAAACAAATGAACGAACGAAAGCAAGCCGCAGTGCCACTAAGAGAAGTATATTTCCCAGAGATTGTCTCCTTCTCCTAGAGATCCATGCAGCCAGCGCTTTCCGAGCATCTTCCCGACAGCAGCCAAAATACAATCATCTCCCTGCCTCGTGAACATAGCCACGTCCATTTGCAATGCAAGAATACCCCGCACGAGAGAGAAACCCGGGCTGACTTTCTGCCGGGGGACAGGCCTCGTGCATGAGCGGGATCCAATCTGACAATGGATGCCGTGCCGGAGCTGGCTCTCCTGGTGTTACTGACAAGCTCAATTTAAGCTGCCGAGGGATGAGCCGGAACTTTCAGCGGAAAGGAATATTCTGCTGGATGGTGGATTAAACCTCCCCACCGCTGCAAAGTGGGGGAGCGAGGGGGGAAGAAAAAGCTGCTTCTGCTTATAGCTCAGATCCTGCTGCCTCCTGCCTCCGAGTATTGTTTGCGCTGCGGTGAAGCTGGTCGAGATCAGGGCCGCGTTGTGCTGGGTGCTGTGCATCCGGAGACAGCCCCTGCCCGCCCCGCTCACGCTGGAATCCTGGCCCTGTTTACGTCAGCGGCAAAGCTCCCTTGATTTCAGCGGGGCCAGGATTTCGCCCTGGGTATTTTCATTGTCTGGCCATTCTGATTAGCCCTGGCGCAGGGCAGCTCCCGGAGGCCTGCACACTCCAGGGTGCATGACTGTCTCACAGCGAGATCCCCGTCCAGCCCCACGCAGCACCAGCGCCAATTCACCCTGAGCCCTCACAGGTTCATCCTCACTGGCCTTTCCAGCCAAGGCGAAGCCCAAGCCGACCACCGGCCCCGAGCCAAGGTCAGGACTTGCCCTGCTATCGCAGCCCGGAGCCCGGACTAAAACACAGGGGTCCTGATGGCCAATTCCCACACCCCCGCCCTAACCCACCAACCTTCCCTGTCCCTTCCAGAGCCAGGAATAGAACCCAGGCGTCCTGGTTCCCATTGTCCCCCCTGCTTTGGACACTAGGCCCCACTCCCCTCTCAGAGCCGGGGAGAGAACGTGGAGTCCTGGCTCCCAGCCCCCCTGCTCTGACCCACCAGACCCCACAACCCTCTTGGAAGCAGCAACAGGAATCCAGGGTCACAGACTCCATCCTGCTCTAACCAACTAGACCCTGACCCGCTCCCAGTGCCGCAGACTGAACTCACGAGACCTAGACACTGGCTCTAACCATTAGACCATCCTTCCTCCCCCTGTGACTTCCCCCACCCCTTCTGGCTAGCTCCAGCCTTTTGCAGTGCGGCAGGCGACCCCCCGACGTCCCTGGCGGGACGGTTCACGGCAGACAGCGACAGACGCGCCAGGCTGGCCACACGCCATCAAGCCCATTCACGGCGGCAGCAAAAGGTGAATCATGGCTTAATCCCCTGCCGCCGGCCAGCGAGGGCACGCGGGGGCCCGGCTGCTCCGAAAGCCGCCAAGACACCGCGCCCCGAGCCACCCATGGGAGGGGACAGATCCTCACCTGCGGGGCGCCAAGGGAAGGGCGGTGCCAGATAGAGGGATGGGAGGGTCAGCTTGTTCTTGGCATGGGTTACAGCAGTTCTAAAGGCAGCTGTAAAGAGAGCAGCTACTTCCTCGGGCCCTCGGGGTGCAGAATGGCCAGGGCACAGTTCCTGAGAGCAGGACAGTGTGTTGGGCACCCGAGTGCCGACCGCAGAGTCCGCAGGGATGTAGAGGGGCAGTGGGCAGAAAAACCAAGGGGGCCCAGCCAGTGAACGACACCCCCCGGGGTTGTGAGCGGGGAGGATTCTGGGGGACAGTCCAGTTCCCGTCCTCAGTTACGGCGGGGGAGTAAATCTGGAGTAACTCGGAGGACGCCAGAGTCATTGACACTGGCACCGCCAACCCCCTGCCCGGCCGTGTTTGACACCACTCTGCGCTGGTGTAAATGCCGTCGCATGGTGCAGGGCGATGGGAATTCTAATGGGGTACGAGTAAACCTGGAGTAACCGAGTCGGATAAGGCCCATTCCTTGCGAGGCACAGAACGCTGACGGAGCCAGCCCCCAGCTGGAGGAGGGCAACAGAGGGTGTCAGCTGGCATCCGCTTCGCATCTGGCTTTACGCCCGCAGTGGTGTTACTGCTGATTTACATCAGGGTGAGGGAGAGGAGGGTCAAGGCCACACTGCCCCTTGGCTGTCTTCAGACCGATTCACCACCCCCGAAGCCCAGTTTCCACACCTGTGACTCCAGTGGGCCTGATTCCTAGCTGGTGTAGATCAGCATAGCTCTGCTAAGTCAGGGGAATGGCACCCATTTACACCAGCCAGGGATCTGTCCCATGGATGCCAACACAAAAACTCGGCCCCTGACCCCAGTTTTCTACCCAACTTTCGGCCTGATTTCTGCCTCCCCCCCGGTGGAGCTGTTTGCGCCAGGGCCAAATGCCACCCCACTATCCCGGTGAGCCAGGCGCTTTGCACCAGGGTAAGTGGGTGCCGGAGAGGCAGGGCGGTGGGAGGACCAAACCCATCACATCAGTTTCCCAGCGTTCTCGGCCGGCCAGCGAAGCCCTCCGGCAGGCTTGTCTGAAGGCAGAGAGAGGATGGGGCTTGTCCGAATCCCAGTCATTAAACCCAGCTGCGCGGCAGCCCTTGTCACTCCTGCCAGGCTGGGGCTTTGTCTCAACCAAGGCTCTCAACTACAAATGAACCAGCGTCCTGACAAGCAGGAGAAAGGCTTTGGCGTAACCCATGGAGACAGAAGGATGGAAAGCATCCAGGGCAAGGAGAGGATCTAGCTGGCCCTGAGAGTTATTAGAGATGAGCCAAAAGGGCAAAAGGAGAACGGAGCCTGTGCTCCCAGCGGGCGGGAAGGCGCCCCTCCAGCAGTGGCATGAGGGTGAGAAGGGGGAAAGCAATCACAAGGCTGAGCCACGTGGCCCGAGAGGACGAAGAGGAGGAGGAATCTGCAAAAGAAATAATCCTTCTGCCCTCTCCTTTCTGATGATAAACGAGGAGGGAGCAAAGAACCTACAGCCCTACAAATGACGGTGCAGCCGAGGAGAGAGCCCGCTTGCTCCAAAAGGCCAGGCCCGCTGTTGCCTGAGCTCAAGGAGAATCAAGCTCTCGTGCCTCCCAGTCTAGGGTCTATGACACATGGTAAAGCAATTCTGATTCCACCCATCAGGGGATGGCAGTGGATGACCCAACCAACTGGTTCGGGACATGTCTGAGCTGAGCTGGTTTCCCATCACGATAGTGGCTGCTCTGCATTCAGTGTGGGGGGGTCTAATGGGTAGGGGTGGAGCCTGGGACAAGAGCCCTACGGTCAGTGCAAACACGCAGAGCTGTCAGTGAAATAAACACCCACCGTTGCTTTGGGAAGGTTGCAGCGTAATGCTATTGTACTCCCTACGTTCCCAAATCCTAAAACAGAAGAACCCAAAACAGAGAAAGACAAAGCAGGCTGCTCCCAAAGGCAAAGCGGCCTAAATTACACCAGCTGGCTCTTCGCAGACTGTCCACGCAAGCCAGACCCCATGCTTCCCGACACAGGCCCTGGCCTGCAAGACGGCTCAGGAAACCCCCGAGGAAACGTTGTTTTCAATACAGCACAACCCACAAGCTCTTCCCAGCTTTAACACGGGCAGGTTGCTTCCTCGGTGCCTCAGTTTCCCTTCCTGCCCTTTGTCTCCTCATACTGTGAGCTCTTTGGGGCAGGGACTGTCTCACCGTGGCACAATGGGTCCCTGATCTCGGCTGGGGCCTCTAAGTGCTCCCGCGATAGAGTAATAACGGGGCATCTAAATAATAATCCAATGAGTAACAATGGGACATCCAAGGTCTCCTTCTGGCTCTGCAGCTGGGATGGGAGTGCTGACGCTTGGGGGAAAGTCACTGCTGGGGAAAATTTTCCTGACCAACTGCCCGGACCGGGGCGGCGAGGTCCGACTCAGGAAGGTTTGCCAAGGGCCGCTCGCTGCTCAGCTGCATTGAAGGTGGATGTTTGATGGAGCCTTTCAAAGCCTCGGCTTCCGGGGGATATCAGAGGGAAGCTGGCTGCGGTGAGGCTGGGTGGATCAGAACAAAGGCTGGGGTCTGCGCTTTCGGAACTTCAAAGCTCCGGGAGATGTAAGGCAAAGCAAGTGCGGCCAGCTCTGTTTTGCACTTCTGGAGCCCCTTTCATCACAGGCTCGCCGCGCGCTTTCCAAGCAATCATTAATTCTCGATGCCATGCAAGGCAGGTGAGCGAATACCAGCTGTGCTTGACAGGGCAGGAAACTAAGGTTCAGAGAGGGGAAGAGATCTGCCAGGGGCAAGAGTTGGGAAAAGAACCTCTACACCCACAGACCTACCCTGCTCTAACCATTAGACCACGCTGCCTCCTAGAGCGGCGACTAGGACCCACAAGTCCCGTTTCCTACTCACACCTGCTTAAACCACGAGGCACGCTGCCTCTCAGAGCGGCCAGTCCTCCTAGTGCTGGAAACAGAATCCACAAGTCCTGACGCCCATGTCCACCACTGCTCTAACCACTAGGCCCCATGCTCGCCTCTCAGCTCCAGAAACAGAACCCAGCAGTTCTGACTCCTACGCCCCCCTTCTCTAAACACGAGACCCCACATTCCCTTCCTAATGCCAGGGACAGAACCCAGGAGTCCGGACTCCCCACTCTAGCCATCAGACTGCGTTGCGCCCCTTCCACATAGAGCGTATATGTGATATATATTTTAGAACTAGCTGTCAAGGGCCCCCCTCCTCCTCATTTGCTTTTCGTTCACAGGCAGTTTCAGGTCTGTGGCTGTCAGAATCATGGCGCAGCGCTGTTTACTGCTTTGAGTTTAATTAATTTGTGTAATATCCGTGTTAGGAACAATGTCTAATTAAGACTTTTTTTTTTTTTTTTTTTTTAAAGTCTGTAATCATTAATGGAGGGAAAAATATTCAAGAAGGGTTGGCGTCCTTCCACCAAGCTGCTGGTAGGCGCTCTCCTTACAGATGTCTTAATGAAGGCATCTCTTAATAATGGGATTATCATTCAAATCGAATTGGGACGAGCAGATGTGAGGCTGAAATCTTCGCCTCAGCCCTCTGTGCTTAGCATATGCAAGCATGAGTCAATGCGTACTCCCGCCCTGCACTGATTCTCTCGTCAGGGCTTTCTACCTATTATCATCTGAAATAATGCTAATTAACTGGTTGGCCTGGGTTTTATTTTCCCCCCCCACCCCCCTTTTGGGGGGGACAGAAGCAGCTGTAGCAGGGTCTTCTCCTGGATAGAAATGGAGCTGAACAGCTGTGTGTCATAGGGCCACAAAGAAAAGGAGAGTGAGTTGGCTCCAGTGTGTGTGAGAGACACAGAGAGCAGTGCCCTCTACTGGATGCAATCAGAACTGCACAACTGTGTGTCATAGGCCACATAGTGCCACAAAGAAAAAGAGAATGACCTGGCTGATGTGTGTGTGTATGGGCATGTGTGTACACATAAAACATTTGTGGGTCTGAGAGAGAGAGAGACAGACAGACAGACAGACAGACCATTGCTCTTCATGGATTTAATCAGAACTGTGTGTCATAGCCCACAAACTAAAGCAGATTGAGCTGCCATGCGCACATAAGTACGAAGCAGAGAGAGAACGCTCCGGAGTAGAAAGTCCTGAGTTCTAATGCCATTGTCCCAGGATGGGTCTTAGGTGGTGACTATGGAGTCTCCGTAGCCACAGATTTGTTACTGGTGCCAAAGGGGCCCAGCCTTTCAATGCTAGCGAGAAGAGTGGGTTCAGGGGAGTCAGTGTAATCAAGTGGGTAGGGCATGAGGCTGGACTCAGGAGATGTGGGCTGTGATGGCTAATTTTAGACAGCCCATTCCCTGTCCCATGCCTCAGTTTCCCCTTTGTCTGGTCAATTCTGCCTGGGACTGGGGCTATCCAGTACTCAGAGAAGTAGGGCCTGATCTCAGCTGGTGCCCCTGTAGCCCGAAGAGCAGTAATGATGATCTCTGCGTTTGCTGAGCCACGCCCAGCGTTAACGGGATCAGTAGAGAGCTGGGTGGGAATTTTCTCCAGAAAATGGTTTGTCGTCTGGAAACGCAGATTCATCTGAACGGAAATGTTCTGTGGGACAGGACTGGTGCTGACGAAACGTTAGTCGGGAAACGTGTCTCAGATTTAGGGTGGAATTTCTGGTGAGAACGAACAACGCCAGGGAAGCCAATTGCACAGTGGCGAGAGCTCCCACGTGAGGCACGAGACCCAAGTCCGAGCCTCTGGACTGCTGGATTCAAACCACACACTTGTACCTGGGCCCCCCACGTCCCAGGCAAATGCCTCAACCACCAATTTTTGAAATCTCAAAACTATTCCTCGGCCAGGAAAATCGTTTCCAGCCCAGCTCTAATCAATCCAGCAGGTGAAGCTCACTAGTGAAGCCGACCTGTTCCAAGAAGCTCTGACCACACTGGATAATAAACCCAACAACAATAATGCACCGCGCGGAGCTAGGAGCCAAGCGTGGTGCCAATAATTAGATTCCCTTCGATATCTCGGGCAGAGCGCACTGGTGGGATTACTGAAATAACTCCCTCCCGCCGCCTTGGGGCTGGGATAGGGCCTGGGGCTCTAGACCCCGCTAAGGGCTTTTGATGACATTTGAAAGCAAAACCATAAAAACAGGGGTACGGGGGGGGTTCCCTCTCTCTTTAAAATGTAAATACCACCTGGTGCAGACGCCAGCCCGGGGGAAACCACCGGTGACTAAGCCAGAGCCACGGCTGGCAGCATGCAGAGGTGCTGGAACGAGGGGGCAGGGGGCGCGGCTGCACCGCCTGGCTTGAAGTGGTTTCTGGCATATGCAGGGTTTCCAGTTTGGTTGGATGGCTCTCAGCACCCGCTCTGTAAAAATTGTTCCAGCCCCCCTGGCAGCAAGCTGTGCCACCCACTCCCAGGACCAGCCATGGATAGAGCTCAGGGCCTCCTGCTCTTAAAGCACCCGCCCTCTCACACCTGAGCAAAAGGAGACTTTCCACTGTCTGTTAGCGCTATAGGGACTAGGACACATGGTTGCGCAGTTCTGAGTCCATGCTCCCCAACTCTCAGCTCCCCCATTCTCTTTTCTCTCAGCTCCCCCCTGTCTCCATCCTGGCCCTTATTCTCCCCTCCTTCTGCTTCCCAGTCCCCCCCATCCCAAAATCTAAAGGTGAATGCCCGTATGAGAAACTTCCAAGGGGTTTCACCCTCTTCCATTACCTTTCCTGCCACAAATAACGGGCCAGATCCTGCCCTGCCTCTCCCACCAGCATCCCGGTGTAAATCCACAGGCCCCAATTCCCTACAGATGTCAGTTGGCCTAGCTCCATGGAAGCTCACAAGGCGAGGTGGGTTTACACCAGCTGAGAGCCTGGCCCACAGCTGCCGTGGAGTCAGACTTTGGCCCGGCAACCACAGTAACGGGGCCGTGGGAGGCAACTAAGCCAGTGGATTTAATTAACCACCAACTCCCATGGCCGGTGCTGGGAGAGAACCTCTCCCCCCCTCCCCCCCCCAGGCACCCATCGGGCGCTTCTCCCACCCCTAACGCTGTGTGGGGACGGGGGGAGCCCCTTGCTCTCTGACTGGCCCTGCACCAATGGTGAGAGCAGCAAGAAAATGCACCCGCCCCACTGGCGCCCGCTAAGAGGCCGGGAGAGGCCAGGGCAGGGATATCCCTTCCCATGTGCCCCACACCATTCCCTCCCCACAGTTCATCGCTGCCAGCCCGGCCCTCCCACCAGCCTCTGTGGGCCTGGGAGGACAGCGGAGTAATTAGCCAGGAGGGGAGGTCATTACAGCAGGGCAGGCATGCTCTCCTCCTCCACAGGCCTCTCTCCCCTTCCGTCTCTTCTTTTCCCTTTGTCCTCTGCCCGCCAGTCCCTGTCTGCGCCCTCCCCTCCTCCCCCCAATCTGCTGCGCTAAAAGAAAATATGGGAAGGAATTTCAGCACATTCCTCCCTAACCGGGGCTGGCTGCAAAGTAATCAGGAGAGCGGGGGTGGCCCTCTCCCGGCAGCCCTGACCCAGAACTTCTAGGGCTTTTCTGCACTAGCATGCAACTAGTTAAGACAACCAGGGGCAGGGGGAGAGAAGCCAGTTCAGTTGCTAAGGGAGGGATGGGGCTCAGCCGTGGGGAGAGACAGGAGAAAAGGGGGACCGCTGACCCCTAACTGGAAGCGGGATTCTTCTTCGCTTCCTGTCCTACATTCTCCTGCGGTGTTCGCTGCATGCTGGCAGTCAGCTGCTGCGTTCCATCCCAGAAGTGGCTGCATCTTAGTGGTGGGCAGTCACGCCTGATGGACTGATTTCCTGCTGTCACCATTTTGACCTGCTGGCTTTAAAACCTGCTCGGCGCCAGTATAAAAAACTGCACCAGGGGCAGGACAACAAAGAAGCAGGTCCCACATTCTGATTCCTGTCTCCCAGTGCCTTGTGCCATCCGGTCACCTGGGTCACCACTACCCTAGGAGCCGCTTTGCAGCAGCTAAGCCATCTTGGTTAGCCACCTTGTTCTGCAGTTGGACACCTAAGCACCCAGCCCTTCACTAAGCACAGGCACTAAGGAAGGGTACATCAAACTTTCCTCACTGGAGGTGAGTCCTGCAGTCACTCACAAATGACATGAGCATGCCGTTCTCTCCCTAGCCCCTGACTTTTGTGAGCCGAGGACACAGAGGGCTCGCAGGGCTCACAGAGACACTCCCATTTAACAAAGATCTAAGCAGCATGATGGACGGAACCTGATTCAGCACCCAGACCCCTGAACTCTGTCTTTCTCTAGTCTATTATGTCTGCAGCCCCACAAGTCGATGCTATGCCACCAAGGCCTGGGAGCTGCTTGCCCTGCATTTCCCTTTTAGGACAATGTAGGTTGTAAGCTCTTTGGGGCAGGGACCATCTCCTCGTTCTATGATTGTACAGCACCTAGCGCCATCGGAGTGGGGTCTTTGGGTGCCACCATAGTGCAAAACATAAATAACGAGACCCCCAATTAAATGCCCCCCCCCGGCGATGGGAGTAGAGCACGCTGCCTCTCTCTGTTATGGTGTAAATTCCTTTTGTCTGGGGGGTGGGGTCGTGGAGGTGACACTGCCTGCCCCTCGGGGCGAACGGAAATAGGAAGATGCAAATAAACGAGCCACTAAACAAAACCATGACGCTGGATCACTCATGGCTGGGGAACAAGACGGCTCTTGCGGCTCAGACGCACACTCAGCTACTCTGGATCCCCACGTGTTCAGCTAAAGGCACCCGGGGCTCTGACTGTTTGGAGAGCCATTTTCTGGAGGCGATCTGGCTTTTCCTCCCGCCCTATCTACTCCCGTTCAGCGCCAGGCAGGGCCTCAGCGTTGTGAATTTGCTGGGAGAGCCATCCCTCCCTGGGAACAATCCCTCTCCGGCAGCTCTGCTTCCCCTCTGGATTTTGTGAGCCCTGCAGAGCAAACATGGAGATGGAGCCGTTCTCTCTCTCCCTGGCTCGCTCGCTCTCTCCCTCACTCTTGCGGTCAAAGCCCAGCAATGATCCTACAAGCCTGGAATTTGAGAAATTTCCTGCCAAGGCTGTCTGGAAGACTAGAGAGGGAAAGGAAAGCTAGCAATTAACCCTGAGTTTTCCACTCCTGCCTCCACTCCGCCGCGGGGGCTTGGGGAGACCAAGCAAACCCAGCAAACAAGAGGGAGGCGGTGCTCCCAGGTGGGGCTCAAACTAGAGGGGTGCAGGACGCCGGGGTTGGGGGAGGGGTTGCTTGCTTCTGCACACACGCAGCCTTTTGTTGCAAGTCGGATCCTGCAAAGTGCAGGCCGGTTCTCGTTGGTTTCGCTGCGTGCTGAGGCTCAAGCCCCTTGGAGCAGGAGAGCCACCCGCGGGGCCACACTTCCCAAAGCGCTCACAGCAGAGCGGGTACGAAACCTTTGAACGAAGGGCCTTTACTTCGGTGTCTGAATGGGAGCCGAGCTCTGGGAAATCTGGGCCTGACCGTGGGTGCCGAGAGCTTGGAACCGCCCCGCCCCCCAAATGTTACTGTTAACCACTGACTCACGCCAGGCTAGAGACCATCCTAGAACCGGAAGCTTTTTCTACAGAAGATCCAATGGCCTGTGTTAGTCACCACTGATGCTGGACTGAAGCTCAGGAGACCCGGGTTTAATTCTTTGCTCTGCTGCAAACTCCCTGTGTGACCCTGGGCAAGCCCCTCCGTGCCTCAGTTTCCCCTTCACACTTCGCAAGGGTGCAGCCTCCCCCAATGGGATATTTCACAGCATCGCCAGCACCAGGTGCTCCAAAAATCAGAAGGCCATTAAAAATGAGAAGTGCAGCCGCCTTTTTATTTCCCCTCTGTGTAGCAGAGTAAGTGGAACTGAAGGGGGAGGTTCTAGAAGGGAGGTCTCTTGGCACCACATCTGCACCTCAGGAGAGCACGCTGCGGGCCAGGCTGCTCCTGGACACATGGAGGCCTCTAAGCACACTGCCCTGGCCCCTTTGTGCACTCAGTAAAGATCTCTTTCTTACCGCTCTTCCTGCCTTGCATTACGGATGAACCACGGTGGGAGAAGTGGAATTCGAACTCGCATCCCTACAGCTCCGCCTGCCTGCTACATCGCTGGTTAGTGCTGATGACACACGGCGACTGGGCTGAAGCCCAGCCCCAGGCCGGCCAAGCCAGTGATGCTTATAAACCTGGTGACTCAAACCCAGTTATCTCCAGGGCCTTGTTCCTGCTATAACAGCATCTGCCGCAGCAGGGGGGAGGAGCAGACTGAAACCTGGTTCCAGGTCGCATGGGACCGCGCTATGCCTCGGGAGCCAGCTACAACCCTGCCTTGTCCAAGTCCGCAGCCCGGCTCGGTGACCCCCGGAACACCAGGTCTCCCGGCATAAGTGGGTGCCGCCGGCTGGGGCCACCAAAATCCTGCTCCGAGCAGGCCAGCTCCCTCCCTCCCTCTCTCTGCTCTGCCCCGTCACCTCCAGCCCACCAGGGCCTGATCCTGGTTCCCCGCTGCTCGCTAACACAGCCCCCCATCTCCTGGTGGATTCACTGCTCAGCGTCCGCTGAAGCCCGTGATCTCCCAGGTAGGAATCAAAGCTCCTGCCTCTCCATCTCCTTCCGCCCCCGAAGGCCCCTCAGAGGAAGCTGCGTCCCCCCCAACTTCTCCTTCATTCACAGGAGCCCTTTCTCTTTACAGGGCGAGGAGTGAGGTGTTGGGGGGAGGCGGGGGAGAAATCCAGGGGGAGGCAGTAAAGAGGCTAGAGAATGAGAGAGGGACCTGGGGGGAGACGGAGTGGGGGCTGAAAAAGAAAGGGGAGAGCAAGCAGGCCTTTAAACCAGCGCTTTCCCTCCCGCCTCCCAAGGTAAGGACGGACAGACGGACCCCCAGACACCTGGACTCCACGCCACCAGCTGGGGCCCCTTGAATTCAGCCCCCACGTTAGATAATCAAGAGATGGTCAGGCACCAACCCTGCCTCCTAGAACCTCACTCAGCCTGACGTGAGCCTCCCCACCCGCAAATGCTCACCACACCGAATTTGCAGGGCAGCGTGTGAACTGGGCACGTCTGCTACCAGGGGCACGGGCAGCAGGGATTGGGCCCGTACGCCACAACACCCAGGAGTGGTGGGGAGGGCTGGTGATTAGCGCAGCTGAACTCATTGTGCAACCGCACCGGCACACACCGCAACCCTCGTTTTCCAGAGCGGGGCAGAGACAGCGAGGGCTTGTCTGGGCTCCGGGAACTGGAGTAGCAGCACCACGGTGCCACCACTGGGCCGGCATAACCCTGGAGTGGAGACGCAGCCAACTCTCACGGAGCAGGTTTTCCATCGTGGTAGGAAAACTGCCTCCCCCAGAGACAGGAGAGTTTCGACAGGTCGGCGCGGCTCTGGCGCGCCGGGCGGTGGCTTTTCCACAGCAGTGGGTGCGGTAGTGAGGTTGACCTCAATTTTAAGCATAGGCCAGGCCCGAGGCTGAGAAAGATACAGCAACTTGCCCAAGGTCACACAGTAAATCAGTGGCAGAGTGAAGAATATAGCCGTGGAGTCCTGACACCGCCCGACCTGTACTTGGCCAGAAAAGCCACGCTACTTCTCGCAGGAGATTCCAGCTGTCCCCCATCAGTGGCCAGAGCAGGAACCGCTGTGCAGAGAGCAGGACAATGGGAGCATCTCCACATGGATGCTTTTGAGCACTGGCTGAGCACCCACAACTCCATGTGGAGATAACCGATGCTGGGGGGGCGGGGGCAGATTTCCAGCCACGTAACACCCCCAGTTAGGGCCAGACTTTCCATAGAGATCAGCAGCTGACATGCCCTAATTATCCACACCCCCCCAAATAGCATCAATTTGGTTTGCATTGAAAAAAGGGACTGATCCAACAGGCTAGCAAGGAGCGGCCTAACTGTATGATACCATTACTCTTTCCTTCTCAAAGGCTATTTGGCTGCACCCCTTGGTCAAGTGTTGCAGACACTTAACCGCTTAGGAGGCCTGGCAAATTTCACCCAGCCCCATGGGAAATCCCTTTAAGCTGTTTTTATTGTTCCTTTAAATTCACTTGCAAGTAAATAACTCAGAGAGAGGAACTCCGCTCCCTCACCTCCAAGGGTTAACGCGGAACCGAGCCGGGTGTTCAGAGCTGTTCATCACTAGGGAGTGAGGAAAATGCATTCCCCCGGGGCACGGAAACAACTAGCCCTGCTTTGTTCTTGGGAATCTTTTGACTCCCTGGGACACTGGAAGTTTCCTGGGCCGATCTGATAAGCCGCATGGCATTTCACCTCCCTGCAGAGACACGGAGGGGCCACCTTGGGAACCCCGACGTGTGAGATTCTGATGCCAAAAACACCCCACCACAAACTTTCCAGGGGGAAGAAAAATAGCCCCTGCTGGCAGCTGGTTTAGAGGCTTTGAACTCCCTTTGGGGCTGGGATCGCAGGAATGGCATACGACCCATTTCCATGGATTTCAATGGGCTATGGATTAGGCCCTAACTTTTATATCATCCGCTAGTGTCCAGCCTACAGCAAAGATAAAAGATCTACTATTGCGATCTACAGCTTGCCGCGGGAGTGCTCCTTTAGCGCAAGCAGGGGTGGCCTGCCTTTACAGACATGAAAAATACGGGTTCTAATCCCCCCTCCCCATGTGTGAGCACCCTATTCAGCACCCCTGGGCGTCTGGCATACCCCAGGATGACGGGGAGGCAGGCAGTCATGGAAGAGAGGACAGTGCCTGAACTGATTCGCTCATTCAAGGACTTTATTACTTGGGGGAGGGTGGGAGAAAAAGGTTTGGAGCCCTTCACAATGGCAGAGCGGAGAGAACCTGCTGTCTGTTACTTAATTATCTCTGAATGGGTTTGCTCATGCCTCGAAACATTTACTCCGTCCATTGGGCTGCTGCCTGCCACGCACACACCCTTTGCCTATCTCCTTTTCTGTGCTGTTTCCATGGAAACCCCTCCAAGGCATACAACTGCTCTTGGATTTGAAATAAAAGTTTTTTCGCCCCCCTTCTCCTTTACCACAGTCCGTCTGTCTCTCGCGCTTTCGCTTCCTCCCTTTTTCTGATTTCCATTTGGATGATAAATCCCCCCTGTTGCTATGGCGGTGTTGGCAACTTGTTCCATCCAGTCTTGGGAAGAAAAGGACGGGTCTCCTTCCCCCCCCCACGCCACACACACCTTCTTTTTTAAAGGGTTCTTTTGTTTTCCCACATACAGCCGGCCAGAGAGAGACACACGTGGAGGGGGAGTGAACGCGGCTCTCTGCCGCCACCACCCCAGCAGGGCCAGCACCCCCATGCCACGCTCCGGCCCCTTGGCACTTAAAAGGGCCACGGGGCTTTGCTCCCCATGAGAATCAGGCCTGGCAAGTCAGTGAAGGGCAGACAGATGGACAGACGAATGACAGACAAAGAACGGCCCCGCTCTCGCTCAAGCTGTTTGCTTTGGAGGCGAATGGCTGTGACAATAATGTGGAATTCTTCTCTCCGGCGTGGCGCAGCGGCCTGAATTCTAATGGACACCTAGGCCTTTGAGCAGGGCTCTGGCAGCGTAAAGGGGTGTAAATTACAGTCACACTCGCTTTAAGGCCCCTTTACCCTGCGGGAGCCGGGAAAAAGACACTTAGCACAAATGAGAATGTGACCTGGCATTTCGGGTTGGATTCTCCCTTGCCCTGCAGCCGTTTACACCACCGTCCAGTCAATGCAAACTGCTCCCGGGGGGCATTTCACACTCACTTTGCACTGGGAATCAGGCCCCCATCACTGCATTGTGGGCTGCAGCTGGGGGGCTGTTTATACCGGACCAGAGACACGGCGGCTGCTGTCCCAGCAGAACTACCCTGGCAAGGAGCTTCCATTCCCAATGCTAGGAAAAGTGGAGGGTTTTGTTTGGAGAAGACAAAATTAAGCGTGGCCGCACGCCGCACTGTGCCGACATAAGGGGAGCTTTGCTAGAACAACTAGTACAGAGCAGGCCAGAGTTCCAGGAGATCCCAGGTCCGAGGGTGAAAGAGCAAGGTTTAATCTCGGTCTGATCCAAACAGACCAGTTCTGCATTGTTATGGTTGGCCGAGTTGGGGGGATGGAGGAGGATGGTTTTCCCAGCCTGCAAAAATTTTCAAGATACTACAGAAATTTTCCCATCCTGAACTGGAAGGAAAAGTCGAACTCGCAAAATTGTTCATGATCTGAAAATTTGGTCTGGGTTGATCACAATGCTTTGTTTCGCTGATTTTGAAACACGGGTTTAATTTTTTTCAACCATTCTTTATTTTTAATTAAAAAACCCACTGGAATGAGATTAAATTTCAAAAGGAACAGCCATTTTGAATGGGAAAACCGGAGTTTTTAATTTAAAAAACGTTTTGACAACTTCCCCACATTGCTGAGTCAAAAAAATATTTCGGACCCTCCCTTTTCCCGTGAAAAGTTTTGGGTTCCACAAACTGGCATTTTCTGATTGCCGCCCCCCCAAATTCTTTTGAAAAATTACCAGCCAGGTCTGGGGTTTGGGATGCCAGCACTGACAAATAATGCAGTTTCAGGAGCAGGTCTTAAACTGCTTTAACTGAATTGTGGTAGTGTTTTTAAAACAACCCTGCCCCGAACGCACAGCTTGGGGATAGAACAAGGAATTCAGCGCAAGATCCACAGCTACTGTCCACTGACATACGCTCCGACAGCGATGGAAGGACAGTTTAGGCATTAGCGGGCTAACCTAAGTCTTGGGAGACCTGCGTTCAATTCCCTTCTCTCCCAGACTCCCTGCACGACTCTGGGCTAGTCTTTTAGCCTCTCTGCCCTCTGTCCTGCCTCCCAGGAGGCACCAAAGATCCTGAGGTGCTTGAATAACTTTCCTTTTGTATTCTCCCTTGCCCTCCAGTGCACAGGGCAGCCGCTTGTTCGCGCCATGCGTTTCGGTCTCGTCCAGGCTGCTGCGTGTCATGCTGATGGATCTGCTTCTTCCTCTGTTGTTCTGCGTAACGGTTCTCGAGGGTGTTACGCTGTTTTTCTCTGTGCGGGTGGTGTCCGTACTCCCACGTGCCCAGGAATTCACGTCGGTGGCCTCCTTAAAGCGGGCTCGAAACACGTCCAGCATCGTTTTCTCGCCGCATCTGCTGCTTTAGATTGGTTCACTCCACTTGCGACTTTCTGAAGGGCCGTGAAAAAGGCTGAGCTAGATCCAGCCCACATGCACCATCTAGGTCTGCGCCTCTGTCTAGCGAGCAGGGGCTAAGGTGGTGGGAGGGCGGGGGGGACCTCCATAGGAAAGCCAAGAAAAAAGAACACGAAGGTAGCAGGAAGTCACGAGCAGACGCCAGGGAGCTGGCCATCCAGCCCTGCACCGATTGATGGGCTTCCTGTCTCTTCTTCAGCAGAAACTAGAACCTGCTCCAGGCCCCGGTCCGTCAGTCCGTCCTTTTCCTTCTCTCAACATCCCCTCCTCCCCAAGGAGGGGCAGCCCAGATCTGTTAGCTCTCCCTTCGTTACACGCACGCAAGCTTTGCTGGGACAGGAGGCCACTGATTCCCCCATGCAGGCCCTGGCTATACTGCAGCGGACATCGCAGCCCCATGGGGTGCAGCACGTGCACGTTGCGAGAGAGCTTACAACCGAAGCTGACCAGAGAGGTTGTTACGATTACCTATTACTGGCAGTGTGGTAGGGCCTACATGTCTCAGTTGCGGCCCGGTTGTGCTGGATCCTGGATGATCCCGTAAGAAAAAGAATGGTCCCAAAGGCCTACAATTTAAGTAAGAGATAATTGATTGATTTTGGATTATCGGCAGATAAGTCTGCTCAATGGTCTGTGGGAATGCTGGATGGGATGGGAACTGAGTTACTGCAGAGAATTCCTTTTTGGGTGCTGGCTGGTGAGTCTTGCCCACATGCTCAGGGTTTAGCTGATCGCCATATTTGGGGTCGGGAAGGAATTTTCCTCCGGGGCGGATTGGCAGGGGCCACGGAGGTTTTTCGCCTTCCCCTGCAGCATGGGGCATGAGTCGCTTGCTGGTGGATTCCCTGCAGCTTGAGGTCTTCAAATCTCACTTTTGAGGATTTCAATAACTCAGTCATGGGTTCGGGGTTGTTATAAATGTGTATGGGTAGGGTTTTGTGGCCTGCCTTGTGCGGGAGGTCAGACTAGATGATCATATTGGTCCCTTCTGACCTATGAGTCTATGAGTCTATGAGATAAAAGGTGGAAGGGGGAAACTGAGGCACAGAGAGGTTGGGGAATGAGTTGCCCAAAGACACAAAGTAGGACCAGAACTCAGCTCGCCTAGGCCACTGCTCTACTCACTAGGCCACGCTGCATCTCAACCCTTGCCTGCTGAGAGCTTTCCTGGGCAATTGCCTTCCCCTCTTGTGAAGCGGGCGGGACTGGACCCTCTGAGCAGTTGTGGGGCAAAGCTTTCTCAAGGCTGCCTCTTCCCTTTTTCCTTTCCAGCTCACCCACGTCTGGCCTGGCAGCGGGGTAACAGGCCCTGCCCGCCCAGACATCGCTCCCCCCATCTTGCCTTGGCTCACCTTCCTCTCCCTCCCCCACACACACATCCAGGCTAGAACCTGGTCCCGGGCCTGTCGAACCAAGGGCAGCCTCCACTGATTTCAATGGGGTTTTGGATCAGGCTTGTGGCTTGAGATCCCTTTTAGCAGCAACAGCAGCAGGTCCCTTATCTCCCGTGAGCTGCAGCCTGTAGAGGGCGACGTGGAGGCAGAGCAGACTGATCTATTACAGCTCACCTTTCCCCCCTCTCACACACACACTTTCCTCTTCTTCTTTTTCCTTCATCCCTTCTTCTCGCCTCCCGCCCACTCTCCACTCAGAGCAGGAGGTTATGAAAATGAGCCCTGCACCCAGGAGACTGTAATTATCTGCTAAGTGTGAAAGCCAGAGTGATTAATTAAGAGATAATAAAAAGAAAAGGAGGCTAGAGAGGGAATAACGGATGCTTTGATGATAAAACCTGAGGTACGGCAAGCAATTAGGGGAATCTTTATGGAGGGTTAGCTATAATCCCTGTGTTACCAGCACCAAATGCCAGGTGGGGGGCGTGCTGGACAAACGTCGCCTCCTGTGGGGATGCAGCTATGGGCGATGTGTATCCACGTGCAAAGGGAACGCGGCCCCACGTACGAACGAAGGTAGCAGGGACCTGGGTCCCCCCCCCACATGAGCATCCAAGCATCAAACTCTTGGTTGTCCTGAGACGGGTCTCTCTCTCCCTCTGGCTTTTCGTGAACAATTCTGAAAGGAAGGTCTCAGGCGCGTCCCCACACAGAACGGGAAAGTCTTCAAAATAGCCAACGTTTTCATGGGATGGGAAACCCGTTTCCCACCCAGCTCTGGGAAGGAACGTGGGCTAGCACAGGGCACCGGGGGAACGGGGCAAGGCTCCTGGGTTCTAGTCCTGGCTCTGCCATGGAGTCATTGGGTGATCTTGGGCAAGACACTGCCTCTCCCTGTGCCTCAGTTTCCCCATCTGCAAATATTCACCCCGCTCCTGGATAAACTCACGAAGGGCTGCAAAGGGCTTTGATCTCCCCAGCTGGCAGCATGAATAGTATTTAATAGCATCAGAAATCCACCCTGCCGGCTTTCGGCTGGGTACCTCTCTCGACCTGTTCCTGGGCTGTGTGGCACAGTGGGCCGTGTGTGTGGGGGGGGGAAGGGGGCAATAGCAGGGATCCCAGAAGCTGGGGAAGTGGATCACAAGCTGCTAGCTCCCAGGGCCCCTCCTCGGAGGCAAGGCGCCCGGCTAAACAGCCATGCCCAGGATGCATGTCACTCGGCGCTGGCCTCGTTGGCCCGCACTCCCTCCCGTGACGTGCCCAGGGAGAACGATATTTGATGCTACACAGATTTCTACTCTGGGAAAGTCACGTTTCCCCAGGCTTCAGCCCGAGGGGAACCTACTAGCGCTGCTCAGAACCCGACAGGGGCCTCCAGGCCTAGCACTTCTCCCTCCCTCACGCCTGTGCACAGCAGGCTTGCAGACGCCCCTGGCTCGCTTGCCGCTTCCCTGCCAGGCTGCATGGCGCATTGGAGCCGGGTGGTGTCGCTTTGCTGCACGACAATCTCGGTCTCCCCGAGAGCAATCCAGGGAATGGGTCAGGACAGCGGGGGAGCCACAGGGGGTTTCATCTGGAAGGAGCAGGGAAGGGACCCCAGAGCTGCTATCTGCTGCTTTCCACTCGCTGCATGCAGTGTGATTAGATTCGTCCCCCGCCTCGGTGTCAGAATTCAGCCACCAGAACCCAGGCGTCCAGGCTCCCCTGTGCTCTGCTGACACCCACTGTCCAACGGGCCGTTCAGAGCCCCAGCCAGGACAGGATTTAGGGTGGCCCCGGCTGGTGACACCAGGCACGGCAGGCTGGGAGCTGGAGCCAGAGAAGACCACAGGGGGCTGCCTGCGTCCAGCTCCTCAGCGAAGAATCACCGTTGTACACGCCACAGCCCAGCCCCGTCCCCGCCGGGGAGAGATGCTCTGCAGCATCAAGGTCCCCGGGGCTGGCCTTTGATCTGAGCTTCCATCACAAATGGCGCCAGGGCTCAAGCCTGCTATAACCCTGCCCACCCCTGCATTCCCTGCCGACTCGGGGCAGGGGCTCTCGAGAGGTTTGAGCTCTTCACCTGGCTGGGGTCCCCACCTTTGCTGAGCAAGGACTCCCCTTAACTGGTGCCAGAAAGTTACACGGAAGGGAAGTCTATCGCTAGTGGGGAATCTCCCCTAGCTGGTGACACTACAGGGCTTATGACACATGGGGAGACGTTTCTCATTTCTTCCCGTAGTGGGTGGCGCATGTGTGCGCACAGACACACATGCACGCGCGCGCACACGCTTCGCCACAATCGGTCCCCCTTTCTACTGATGAAACTCGGTCTCCGTCTCAGCCAAAAGGAGCCGCCCCCTGGACTGACAATGGGGCCCAACGACAGAGAGAGCCCAAGCGAGCGAACGGGTTGGAGCGATAGCCGTGGGGAGCAAGCCAGAGGGCAGGCCCAGGAAAACGTCCGCGCCAGACCAGGGAGGAAGAGCAGCAGACTGGCGAAGCGAGAGCGTGAGTGACATAACCCTTCTAGAGGAGCGCGTGAGGACCGGAGCCCGAGCGCACCCTCGCTGCCGGGAGGCTCCAACCCCCGGGACGTAAGCCCTGTAACCCCAGCGGGCGGGCAGGCAGCAGACGCATCTCGTGGATCCCAACTTCCTAAAAGGCTCCGAGAGCAGGGACCGGGGAGCGGAGGAGGAGGCCCGAGTCACCGGGATATTAAAACAGCTAGAAATCTCGCCGTCTATGACCCAGGGGCAGGGGATGGAATTTGCTGGGTCGGCCCCCCCCGCACCGCCCTGGTGACTGCCCATCAGCTCTAATCCTCCCCTCCAGGGAAGGTCGGCACTGAGCCATCCCTGCTGTCCCCAGCCTCCTCTCACCTGCCTGCCACTTCCGAGCCGGCTTGCTGTAGCAGAAGGGGGCCACTGTATCTGGTATCCAGCCTCCTGTGCCCGAGGGGAGCCGAAGCCCTGGCGTAAGGGCAATCTCACAACTCCAACGTGCTTTGCACGCCGGGATTGCTTCCCCCACCACTGAAATGCAGCCACCTCTGGGGAAGGACGCAGCAGCTGTTTAACAGCATGACGCAATGCTGCACGGGGATTGCGCTTCCCTGGCTGAAATGCAGCCACCTGTGGCGTGGGGCGCAGCAGCTATTTCACAGCCCCACAAGAACGCTGGACATGTTTATGACTTCCAAAAAGACCCTTGTTTCCACCTGGCCCTGGCGGTACCTAGCTAACCGGCCCTATTATAGAAGGGCAGGGGTGGACAGCCAGCTTGTGCCTTGACACATGAGGGTGGGGAACCCTTTTAATTGTCTCCTCACTATTGGCACTGATGGGTCCAATCTCTCCCAGCTGATGAAGGATCCTTCCCTACGCTACACCCTCCGCTACATGTTTGAAGTATCCCAAGCGACAGGGATCCCATCGCTGCCTTGGCGGAGATGATTCCAAAGAAGCTCTCACTGCCAGGAGCCATTCTTGGGTCATCCAGGCTGTTGACTCTTCCTAAGTTTCCTCGTCGCTTTTCCTGCTGCAGGGAGTTCTGCAGGTTGGCTGCACTTTGCACGGGTGCATGCCCTAATGGGAAAGTGTTTCCTTTCACCCCCGAGTCCCTGTGCAGAATCGACAGCGGCTGGATCAAAGCAGTGGTGTGGCTAGACACCGTTCGGAGCAGAGGTTAGATGGGCCCAGCACTACTCAACGCTAGATTGATTCATCTACTAATAAATAACACGACCTATGCTTAGCATGGCAGAAAGGGGTGGCCAGTTCGAAGGCCCTTGTGAGAGGCGCATTAGTGATGGGGAGCCGCAGCTGGTGCCAAAGGACACAGCCCCCTGGACATCCACAGCTGAGGCTCTCCTCCACCCCCCCACCGCAGCCTCTAAACCTCCTCTGAGCACAGCCGGTCCTGGACTGCGTGGCTTATCGGTGAGGTGCTGTTGTGCCAGAGCTAGATCACGGGCCCTCCAGCTCTGGGGAGATTTAGGACTTGGATCGTGGAAGACTTGCCCGGATTTAGGTTCAGACCCAGATCACAGGGTCCCACTTTGCTACTGGCAAAACTGGAGCCCACGACATTGCCTTTCAGGGACCAGCCGCTCTGCGGGGAAGGCAGTGCTGGCTAGATATTTCAGAACACGCCTGAGCGGCCAGAACACCTGGGTTCCATTCCCAGCTCTGGAAGTAGCTTGTGGTTTGGTGGTTAGAGCAGAAGGGAACTGGGAACTAGGACGCCTGGGTTCCATTTCTGGCTCTGCCACTGTCTTGTCCCATGACCTTGAGCAAATCCCTCCCTGTCTGCATGTCTCGATTTCCCCACCTGGAAAATGCAGCTGATCGTACGGAGACTCGATCAGCTGTGACGTGCTGGGAGATCCCCCAGCCCGAGGCACTGTGTTATTATGGACAGACCCCATGCCCACATTCATCCCCGGGACAGTTTGCATTTGCCGTTAGAAACAGGCCTGAGCAGACAAGCAGAGCACGTGGAGCTGGGCCCCATCACACATTTCCCCAAGCAGAGGGGCCATCACAGAAGCGCTTGTCGGGCCCCTCTGCCTGGGCCAGCCCCGCCATTCACCCTCCCCACACCATCCCCGCTCCCAGTTTGTCTGGAGCCTGCCTGGAGTCCAGCCTGCGCCCGGTGTCTGGAGGGAATTCCCACGGGAACCCCAACATGCATTGCACAACTGCCCCCCCACGAGGAACTTGGCAAAGTTGCTCCATGACGCTGCTTAAGACACAAGGGCCCTGGCGCTCTGGGCCTGACACAAAAAGGGCAGTACTGCCTAGTGGACAGGTGTGTGCCTGGGTCCCAGAAAATGTGGCTTCTATCCCCAGATCTACCACTGTCCTGCCAAGCGATTTGGGACCAGTCACCTCCCCTCTGTGGGCTGTAAGTGCATAAGGGCAGAGAGGGGCCGGTTTCACTATAAATTGGGCCAATGTGCTCGCACTGTCTGGGGCCAGCCACGGCGAATCCCCGGCTCTCGTCCCACGGGGACAGACCCTGGCGAATCGGGGCTGTCAGACCCTCCCCAGGGAATGCAGCCCTCCCGCAGCGCCCCATTTTCCTCCTGCTGCTTTCAGCGCCCAGGCATGGCAGCGACTGGCCAGCCACGTGCCTGCAGCCGATGGCATTGATCGGAAAACGCAGACGGGCTGGTGGTTCCAGCGGGGTGGCGTGTCTACGTGTGGCAGGACCAGGGAGAAAGGCCTGCCATGGGTCAGCCATGGAGGGGGGAGTCAGAGACAAGGGGTTCTTGTCCAGACCATCGAGCCCCCTGCCAGGAGTCAATGCAGGTTATTAGGGTTGGACTGCACAGCAGGAAGCTATAAACCAGCCCTGCTGCCGCTTACACACAAGAGGACAAGACAAGGGGACCAAACTGTCGCCGGTCGGCTTCCTCCTCCTCCTCCACTGTGCTGGGCTGAGGGATGCCTCGCAGAGGAGGGTTATTACCCTACAGCAGACAGCGGGCATCTTGCAAATCGCTGCACGCCAGCAGCGCGGCTCGCTACCTTGGGGTGGGGGGGCTGAATAGTGATGTCTCAGCCGGGGAGGCGAGGGGGGCAGCCCTTCCAACGCCAGCAGGAGAGGGAGAGATGGGAAAGCGGGTGGCCTGTGTGGCCCATAAGTGCGTGGTCCCAAGGAGAGGGGCTGGGCTGTGGGGCATCGCCTCCCCTAGCAGGAAAACTAAGCTGGGCATGAGTGGGTGCCTGGTTCAGTCTCACAGCACCAGCAGGCTGAGGGCAAACTCGGACCGGGGTGACAGGCAGGCTGGGAATACGGGGAGAGAGCAGATGGACCGGTGCAGGGACCGCGAGTGAGCTAGGTGACAGCAACCGCTAGCCACACAGGCGTGCGCGCACCTCTGCATTGTATTCCTGAAGAGTTCAACTATCTGGGGGCTCTCCCGCCCCTTCCCCCACGCTGGGCGAGGAAGCCATGTGCCCAAGCAAAGCGTTTGCCCTGTAAACTCTCTGATGCCTCGGTCAAGCTGCAACGCCGGCTGCATGCCTCCCGCCGCCCCCCGGTTTCGGCAGGCTGGACTCTGAGAGGCCCCCGGGGGGGCGGGGAGTCTGGCAGAGAAGTGGCCCAGGGCAGCAGCTGGTGCGTGTGGGTGAGGGTGTGGGACATGTCAGGCGCAGAGTTTTTCCACAGCACTAATCAATCTGCCGTCAGACCCGCTGTTACCGCCCGCGCACCACTCAAAATATTTACCTGCGACTCCCGGGGGGGGCCTCCGGCAGGCGCACAGGAGGAAGGGAGCCAGCAACGAAGCAGCCAGGCACGGGGGCCAAAACCTGGGCAAACTCAATGCAGGCGTGAGCTTTGCACAGGGCTGGAAACGACTCTTCCTGCCAGCTCCTTTGCTGCTTCTCCGGGGGCAGACGATCCATTCCCACCCCCACCCCACTACCCATCCATCCCCACCCCTGTATACACCCCTCTATCCATCCATCCCTCCCCACCCCTCTATCCTTCCATCCACCCACCCCTGTGAACACCCCTCTATCTGTCCTTCATCCTTACCCCCATCTCTCTAGCCATCCAGCCACCTTCATCCCCACCCCTTTATCCACACACCTCTATCCATCCACCACATCCCACCCCTCCATCCCCAGACCTGCCCCCATTCATCCACCCATAAGTACCCCTGTCCACCAACATATACAGATGCTTACAGAGCCCTCAGCTCTAGAGTAGCTGATCCATCCCCCGAGAAACCCCTTTAATTATCTATTGCCACGCACACCCCTCCATCTGCCTAGCCATCCATTCGCCTCCAGACATCCCGACACCCACGACACCATTCAGCCCCATGAACACCCCTATATCTACCCCCATGCACACCTCTCTGACCACCTGCCACCCATCCCCACACATCCATCTATCTAAACAGACTGAATAATGAAAATATTCACTAGTAATGTACTCACTGGCTGATGGAACCAGTTAGTTGAATAAACGACAAGATAAATAGAAAGCAAGCAACCTGGATACATTTTCTTTCTTTCTTTCACACTCCCCTCGGTAGCCAAGGATCTACCCTGGCATGTTCCATTCCTAGCAATTGTGCCCTAACTGAGGCCAGGGACAGCCTGCTGGCCCTTGCTGTGGGAAGCCAGGTTTGGGGCCCTGAAGGGTGGGATGGGGATTAAAGGCCCAGGGAAGCATTTGTTCAGGAAGGCTGGTGGGCAGGGCAACCCCTGCGCTGACATTGCCAGGGAGTGTAAGCTCTTTGTAAAGCACCCCAGGGAAACCTTTCTTTTCCCAGGTGTCTCTGGCTGGGGATCACAAAGGTTAACTAGCAGCGGCCCCCCTGAGGTGGGGTTTGTCACCATTTCACAGACGGGCTGGAGACCCAGAAACAACAACAGGGGAGACTGCCTTACGAATACAAGGAAAGGAGGCCAAACAGACACACAGCAAACCAGAGAAGGGACCCAGGAGTCCTGACTCCTTGACGGCCCCACACTGCCCACTAGACACCACTTCCCTCCCAGAGCTGGGGATAGAACCCAGACTCCCAATTGCTCCCCTTTCGGGATGTGAAGTGCCCTTGGGGTGACACATGACAAGACATCTGGGATCATTCTACTATAGCTCACCCGGTTGCATGGAGCAAGTGTGCCCGGTCTCACCCCCCATCTTTGTTCTATCTAGCTGACATTTGGGGTGCAGAAACAAAGCATTGTGTGAGTGTTTCTGTTGGGAGGGGGGGTTGGGAAGCACATGCCCCCCCAGATATTTCCAGGCACCATGAGACACACTCCCCTCTCCACCTCCCCACAAAACTGTCCCCGAGCCACTTCCCAGCCCTATGGGTTGACGTCCCCCAGACACACCCCCTTCTCCTGTAGTCTTTGCTGTGGCAGTTGTTCTGCTCTTCCCTGGAAGGAGGGGATGGGGGGACCCCACGCAGAGAGAAGGAGAAAAAGAATCACCCAGAAAATGAATAAATATTTCAATTTGAGGCCCAATCACAGCAAGTGATTGAAATGGGGGGAAGAATAATGGGTTTCATTTAGATAAGATACAGAAAATTATTTAGTGCGAAATGAAGAATGATGAAACCCATTCAACATCTTTGTGTGTGCGCGCACGCTAAAACCACACGAATGGTACAGATCCCTGCCCCCCACCCCCCAATCCGCCAGCACACACATCCTCCCCGCTCCATCTATCAAGCTCATTTATATAAATCTCCTTTGGGGGGGGGGGAGGAATCACATTTTTCCCAACCACCCTCCACCCCAACCCCTGCTCTGTTTCTCCCTGATAACAACTCTGAAGGAAAACCCCTCCTGCCCCAGACAAATCCATCAAAACAGCTTCTCAAGGCAGAGGTAGTGGTCAAGAGAAAGAAACTTACAAGAATCCACATTCTTCACCCCCCCCACACACACACTGGGAAAATAACACAAGTGGCTCCCATCATGTCATGCAGAGCAGTGGGGAGCAGAGAGACGAGGAGGGGGGTGAATTCAGAAGGGAATCAAAACAGATTCCCAAGCGCCTTCTTTCCAGAATCTGCTTCCTAAAACCAGCCTGCCTTAGCCATTTGCCTCCCCTAAGGATATTCGTCCCTAAGGCAAGGATTTCAGCCACTCTCTGAACCAGATCCTCCACAGCCATAAATCAGGTCCAGTCCATTGGCCCCCCCGCGTCACGCTGGTTTCCAAGAGTTATAGATATATTTTTCAAAGGGAAATATTTCTGCTCACTCTCTCTATCTCTCTCCTGCCCCCTCCCCCTCCCCTGCCCTCCAATTAAATCCACATGTCACAGTTTAGGGGGGAAACTGTAGCTTTTGTTCCTCCCATTTAAGTAAAGACCCATGGTGATTCCCTGCCTCTTGCAAGAGAAGGGGGGGAGGAGATTTATTTATCCTGCCCTCCCCACCTTGATCTTTCAGCGTAAGAGGCTTTTTTCCCCTTTAAACCCCTGATTGTCTCATTTTCTTCCCAGCGTCTTAGCAACGCCCCCTCCCCCCTTAATGAATTTTGTAGCCGGAGGGAGTGGGACTTGCAGGGCACTGCAGGCCTCTGTGTCCAGAGCACAGGGTCGCTGGTAGGGCAAGGGGCCCTTGCAAACTGGCCCCTCCAGGTTTCTGACCATTGGTGGGGGAAGCCCCCACTCAATGCAGTTCAGGCTCCCACGGCCCCTTGGCTTTCAAGGTGGAGACCATTTCGTCCCAAGAGGACGTGGTGTTCCCAAAACACAGACCTCGAGAACCAGCCAACCCATTTCCCCCATGGGCCCACCAAGCAGCCAGTATCTGGGGAGAAGGCAGGCGGGGCCGGCTTTGCCTTTCGGTCCCCAGCTCTGCCACTGACTGCCTTCAGGAGCTTGGTTCAAGTCTCTCTCTGGGCCTCAGTTTCCCCCTCTCCCCCATAAAATGGGCCTACGGGTCTCGTCCTATTCAGCCTATGAGTGCTCGGGGGCAGGGACCGTCTCTCCAGCCTCTGCACAGCGCCTGGCATGAACGGCTTGCCGGGTGCGACCGCAACACAAACAGCAATCACACCTTCCACAGGAGAGGGGACGTGTTCCAGAGCCTGTCGCCCCCCGCGCCTGGAACCTCACAGGCCAGCCTTCATGCAGGGCTCTGATTTCTTACTTCCCAGTGGGAGCCTGGGTCCTGTCCATTTCGCTGCCAGGTCGCTCAGCTCCCCAACCCGTCTGCAAGCCGTGACCAGGCCTGAACCTTCGAGCTCTACAGGTCCTTGCGGCCAGCTAATTAAACAACCCCCAGCAGCCTTATCAGTGAGAAATCTCCAGGCGCAGGCATTCCTGGAGGAGCTGAGACATCTGCACCGGGAGCCAGAGTTGCTCCTTTAGCCTGGGGAATTTTCCCCCCTGTAGACACACGCAGTCGTCTCCCCCCCTCCCCACACAACCTTGCCCCTTGGGCGAGATCCTGCTGGAATCTTTGAGTCACAGACACACACAAGGCTCCCCTTTTCCCTTTGCTGCGACATCACCACAAGGCAGCTGAGATGCCCAAGAGAGCTGCCAGGGTCCCCATCTGGATCGGGGAAGGCGGGAGGGGGTGTCAATGGGACTCCAAGGTGTCCAGTCCAGTTAGTCGCCCCTCATCCCAAAAATCCACCCCCGGCCTCCCCTCCAGCCAGGCAAAGAGCCGGATTTAAATCCCAACTTCCAGGCTTGTCAGACATGATCTCCCCTTCCTGGAATCCACCAGGAGAGCCCCAGCGGTTCTCCAGCCAGCAGTTTGGCCTGGTAGCCGCTACCCAGCGGGGTGGGATTTCCGGGAAAGCAGCCCCCTCTTTCCCCATGCCAGGGTCAGCACCCCCGAGGGGCTGTTCGGCAGAACTTGTGCATCCAACCCACACGGCTCGGATTCCCCCCACCCTCCTTGGGGATTTAAAATCGCAGCCTCTCCCTGCCCAGCTCGCCTCCCTTTCTTCCCTTCCCTGTCCCCCCCCCAGCTTTATCCTTCCGGGCGCCCCCCCCTCCGCGTTTCCCCCCCACAAAAAACTTTTCTCTGAGCACAAAAATAAAAACACAAAAGGGCAGCAGCCGAAGCGACCCACGAATGCCACAGTTGGGGGGGCAGGATGGGAAGCAGCTCCCCACAACCCACCCCCAACTTTAGATCCCAGCCGATGCAACCCTCCCCCCCCGATTTCCCATGAAAGAAGTGGGGGGGCCGTCTGACCTCACCCCCCCCCGAAGGGGGGTTAAAAATCAGGAGCCCTCCCCCTCCCGAAGGATCATGTTTTGCAGAAGGAATGGGGGCGTTTAGTGGGGTTGCTGGGGGGGATCTGTCCATCTCCCCCCAGCCTCCGCCCCCCTCCTGCCCGCTCCCACAGACAACTTGCAAACTCGCAGCCCCCCCGCACACAAAAGAGGAGCCCGGGGGGGGCTGGGACCCCCCCGCACCCCGCATACCTTGCTGGCTCCGCGCGCCGGCCAGAGTCACACCCCAGAGCAGCAAGAGCCGCAAGTCCCGCATGCTCCCGGCTGGGGGGTCCCGGGTCCCTCTGCCTCCTCCGCGCCCTGCCCGCCGCGGCTCGGCTCAGCGCCGCCGCCAGCCCATTCCCACGGCCCCGCTCCGGCGTCGCTCCGCGCTCGCCCGCTCCAGCCGCCGCCGCGCACCGATCCGAAGTGGGGGCGGCGGATTGGAGGAGCCAGGGATGGAGCCGGGCGGGGAAGGAACCACTGGGAGCGGGGGAGGGGGGCCGAGGAGGCTTTCCCGGGGCGGGGGGGTCCCAAAACAACACACCCGGCAACTTGGGGCAAGGTTCTGGAGGGAGATAGAAGGAGACTTGGGGGGTCCTGGAATGGGGGGGTACAGGCGGGGGGGTTGTGACATGGGGGGCAGATTCTGGATAGAGACAGAGGGTGGGTGACTGGGGGGGGCTGGAGCTGGGGGGGGATTCTTGGCATGGGGGGCATTGGTTGGAAATGGGGGGGCAGATTCTGGACAGCGGATAACTGATGGGGGGAGGGTCCTGGTCGGGGGAGGGGGTCACAGCCGGGGGGAGATTTTCGACCTGGGGGACAGTCTGGAGCCAGGCAGAAGATGCTGCACAGGGAGGGGGGGTGTCCTGGATGTGGGGTGGGTCCTAGATGGGGAGGGGGAGGGATGGGCAGGGCAGAACTTGGGCTGGGAGTGGGATCCGAGGTGGGGTCTTTGAGAGGAGGAGGGGTGAACCCTGGACAGCGGGGGAAGCTTTGAATCGGGAGGGGGGAGTCTTTGATGGGGTGGGGAAGGGGTCCCTGGATGTGTGTTGGGGGGTTCTTGACAGAGGACACGTGCATGGAGGGAAATTGGACAAGGGAATCTTGCCCTGAGGGGTGGGAAGAAAAGGAGGGTATTTTTAGGGGGGGTGTCAGACTTTCATCTTGACCCAACCAGCCCCTCCCCCACTCCCTCTGCACCCCACTCCCTGCAGAGCGATGGCAGCCCCCCGTGCACACTGGGTTTTTTGCACATGAAACCAGCCCCCCCCTGCCAGCTTCTCAAGATCCTCCTCCAGCCCAACCCTTTCTCCCTAAGGCCCATGGGGTGTGAATATGAACCCCACCCCGCCTGACCCCAGCATCCTTGGGGGATGGGGGGGGGGAGGCATTCGTTCTGTGTTTTTAAAGGGACAGGATGTCCCTTTGCCCTCATTTCATTCTGGCTAGGAGTGCCCAGGTCACACAGAGGTAAGGTGGGGCTGGGAATAGCTACTGTTGGACCAACTTTTGGTGGTGGGGGAGAGGGCCCAGTTTTCGAGCTGCACAGATCTCTTCTTCGGGCTGGGAAAGGTACCCCCAGGGTCACAGCAAAATGCAAGGGGTTTAGCGCAAGTAGTTAGCACATGTTGTAAGGGAACTTTCAGCCTTTTAGCATCTCCACAGAGACACACAGAGACAGTGTCTAACAGCTCTTCCGTGGGGGCCATAGTATCCATGGGACCCGCCATCCCCAGCCAGTCTGGGGACAAATTCCTCTGTTAAGCAAACAAGTTTGGTCAAACTTAAAGCCCCCCCGGGCCTCCCACAAGCCTTCCCCCCAAATCCAGGCCCAGCCTTTTCTAATTAACCAGGCAGTTCTGTTCACTTTTTCTTCTATGATTTTTTTTAACTCTCTTCTCTTTACGTTTCCCCCCTGGAAACTATAGAAGCCCAAACTAAAGGTGCTGAATATCAGGGGCTTGAAAAATCTTTTCACCTGTAGGATCCTGGGGAGTGGGAGGTTTTCCATAAGGATCAAAGTGGCCTAAGATACCTATTTGGACAGAATCAGCCTGTGTTTTTTAAAATAAGGCCTTGTCTACCCTAGCATTTATGCCAGTACAACTTTTGTTGCCCAGGGGTGTGAAAAAACACCTTCCTGAGTGACACAAGTTTTCCGCTTGTGTGGGCAGCGCTAGGTTGGCGGGAGACGCTCTCCTGCTGACATAGCTACAGCCGCTCATTTAGGTGGTTTTGTTATGTCGGTGGGAAAGACTGCACAAGCGCTCTTACAGCGGCCCAGCTGTACAGCTCCAGCCCCAAGTATCTAGCCCTAAGGGTTGTAAAGAAAACTTTCCCAAGGTGACCCTATGCTGGAGTCTGGGAAACTGACAAGACTCTGGTAAGTTTCACAGTTGGTCTGGAGAGTTCCCTGGGGTGCAGACCCACACTGGAGGGCAGAAGTTGGTGCAAGGTTATGTTTCGGGCTGAGATTTGGTGGAGGACTCCGGGGGGGAGCCCCTCAAGCCCTTGCCTTGAAAGAAGAGGCTGCACGGCCATGGAGCCTGGGGAGATAGCGACGTTGTGGAGTCTGAGAACGCAGGTGCCCAGGAAGGGACTGTGGGAAAGGCCTGCTGAGGTGGGGAAAAGGTCTGTTCCAGGCAGCTTCTCTGGGCTGGAACCCAGAGGAGTGGGAGGGTCTGGCTTCCCCTTTCAGCCCCCCAGGGAAGGGGATGTGAAGCCCCCTGACACAAGGGGCTAGAGACTCTTGAAAGCCCGGAGATAATGGGGCGTAAGAACCCTGGGGCCCAAATGTAAGGACACTAGACTCTGGTTTGTGGGACTCCCTGTTACCCTGGGGATGCTGGGGGCAGAGGGCTGAGAAGAAGTGGAGCCCCACAGGGCCTGAGCAGCCACCAGCAGGAGAACAGCTATGCCACCTGCTCCCACATGGGGCCGTGCAAGTGGGGACCCTAGAATAGAAGGGCCATGACTTTTTGTGGCTGCTGGAGGGCAGCTTAGCAGCTCTGGGCTTGTGTCTTGGCTCTGCTGTGGTTTTAATGCTGGCCTTGGGGAAATTGCATCTTTCCGTGCCTCAGTTTCTCCATCTGTAAAATGGAGATATTTTTACTCCCTTGACTGGTCTCGGCTGCTTAGCTGGACTGGACTCTTCCAGGACTGAGGTCACTGTGTGTGTACAGTGCCTGGCAGAAGGGTGTCCTGACCTAATTTGGGGCCTCACACTGCGACTGCAATACCACTAATAGAGCAGTGAAAATGACTCTCTGGGAAACAGCAGAATCACGAGACCGGTTTCCCTTGCACTTTTCTGGTGGCCCTCCTTTCATCTGGGTTCAGCAGGGAGCCCTGTTGAATAGGTCAGCTGCTTCCATTTGTTTAGATCGGGAGCCTGTGTTATTCCACTCAGGTGAGCTAGGCCAACGCTCACCTGCCGGTGCTTTGAAGCCGGCAGTGACACACAAGCTGGATTGTGTTCTCTCTTTTATGCCACGATGGGTGCGGGTTTCTGGGTCTGGGAATGTTGCTGAGATCGTCTTTCGCTTGCCTAATAAAATAGAGCGCTTAAAACAACAAAGTTTAATCACTTTTTCCCGGCAGCCTTCTCGGTGTAGCTGGTATAATTCCCTCCAGAGCCATCAAGCCAGCGCTTCAGAAGGCCGTATCACCCAATGGATAGGGACTGCTCCGGGGCTCCCATATCCCCTTTCCGTGTCTTTGATTCCTCTTCCCGCTCTTTGGCTATTTAGACTGTAAGGGCTTTGGGGCAGGGGCTAAGAGGACGCTGCCCTTTCTGGCCATCTCCAGGGTCCCAGCCTGCCCTGGGTCCCAGGGCATGACCACAGGTTTGCTCCAGCCAGAGTTCGCCGAGTGTGGATTTTGGATGGTTTCCTGCTGCCCTCCACTGTCAGAAACGTGGCACTGTACTGGGAGACGCTGCACAGGGCCTGGCGCAGAGCGGGGAAGGGATTCTTGCTGGAGATGATTTTCCGACAGAAAACACTGATTTGTCACAACCCAAAGTGTTTGGAGGGAAAGGGACAGTTCTGATGAATTTTGCATTTTGTAAACTTGGGTTTTTTGGGGACACTTTCAAAATTATCCATGTCCCATTTCACGCAGTTTGGAAATGAAAAAAATGCATTTTTTCCCCCAGGAAAAATGACCTTGTTTCAATGAGAGAGAGAGAGAGAGTGTGTGTGTGTGTTTTTAAAGTGTCCCCTGTACCTCTCTTCTTGGCCGACTCCTCTGGGTCCCCCGCCATCCCTCCCCAAACATTTTGATTGATCCAGTTGCATTTTCGGTTCAGGAAACTTTGAGATTTCAACTTTTCCAGCTGATCTGGGGTGGAGAAAATTTAAAATTCTT
This sequence comes from Mesoclemmys tuberculata, assembly GCA_007922155.1. NCBI lineage: Eukaryota > Metazoa > Chordata > Testudines > Chelidae > Mesoclemmys > Mesoclemmys tuberculata. Next base: position 6,670,920 of record ML675647.1, read on the forward strand.
ACAGGATGGGAAGGAAAACCATTTCCTCCTCCCACCCCCAGTTCAGTGCAAGGCCACTGACACCCCTACTGCATTTATACTCTGCGTGTGTGGAATCCTGCTGCAATGCGGGAGAAAGCTTTTTAGGACTGGGATCTTGTGTTCACACTGCACCTGGTACATCAGGGTCCTCTGGGCACTGCTGCAAGAGACAGCACGATGCAGCCTTTGTATCATTATTTCTATGGTACCCTTGCCCCACAGTGCACCCCCAGTGCAATGCTCTGCATTGAGGACACTTTACCTTAGGGTTGTTGCTTGCATTGTCACAGGTTTCCAGCTGAGATCAGGGCACTGCACATGCAGGGAGAGACAGTCGCTGTTCCAAGGAGCGTGCAACAGTCTAAAGTGGGTGAGGAAACAGGGTTATCCATTCATGCACTCCTCAGTGGCAGAGCGAGGATTAGAACCTCTCTACCCAGAGTCCCACGCTAGTGCCTGAGCCACTGGGCCACGCTACCCCTACCCAAAGGTCCATGGCAGGGGACAGCGTCTGCCGACTTGAACCGCTGCTGTTACATTTTCTGAGTTTGCTGTTCTTGGCGAGGCTGGGGAGCCCTTCCTTCTGAGGTCCGGGCCTGGCTGCGTCTGTGCTGCATGGTAAACCTGGGGCTGCGCAAGGCCTGGGCTTGTGCACTCGGTGTGTCTGAGCTGGGGCTAACACACCTGCACTGCACTACACAGACCTTCTGGCCCGGGCCCGTGGCTTGAGCTGCATCCGCACTGCAAAACGACAGGGCTTGGACTTGGGCTCGGACCCTCCCCCCCAGCAGGGCTCTAGGACCCGGGGCCTGAGGGCTTGCTGATGTGAGTCATACTGGTGAGGGTGGAAACAAAATGGGGGCTTGGGTTCAACCCGGAGTCAGAGCCCGGGCACGGTGTGCAGTGTAGACGTGCTCTTGGAGTCCCATTTCTATGGGGGATGTGCTGAGGCATGGCTCTGCTCAGAATGCCCACCCCGGTGCACTGCTAGCAAGCCAGGCTAAGACCAGTTGTTCTGTTGCTGGGGTTTTGTTTTGGTTTGGTTTTGTTTTTTGCGCGGTGCCGGGAAGGCTCGGGGGGAGTGAGGAGAGAGCTGTTTGCAAAATCCTTCCAGCCACGCCAGGGCGCTAGGGGCACGGTGGCATTAAATGCCACGCAACGCCTTTTGCTTGAGCCAAGGTGTCAGTACTGGAGTGTGGTGCAAATTCCAATGGGAGCAACTCCAGTCAGGCTCCAGAGATTCCCCCTGCTGTGTGAATAAGTTACAGGCATTGTCTTGGCTTCCTGTCCCTCACTGTTGTGCAGCGTGGCTGTTAAACAGCTGTTGCGTGCCACCCCAGAGGTGGCTGCATTCCAAGGCTGGGCGAGCAACCCTTGCACACCCAAACAGCTGCCGCCCGGCATTCCCAGGCAGTAGCCTTCCAGTGCTGTGTGAACTGCCCGGGCAGTATTGTTGCGTGCTGTTGACTGCCACCATCCAAAGGCTCTTGCGTGTCAGTTCTGGCTGTGGGGGAAGCGCTCTCTGAGCTGTGGTTTAAGAGGGAAAAGTATCGGCTCCGGCTCCGGGGGCATCCGCTCTTTCAGCAGAGGCCTGGCGGCTCATGAGAGTGGCAGATGGTGGGGACAGGCTGTGTGGGCTCTTCTCAGGAAGAGCAATGAACACATTTGCTTGTCTTTTTCGTTTTTCTTCCCCTCCTGGAGCAGCAGTTCCTTAATGCCAGCCCGGGCCCCAACTGCCACATTGCATCCGTGCTTCCTCACAGGGATGTACCTGCGCAAGCTGTCCCTTCCCCTGGCCGCTCCTCGCTCCTCCCTCCGCCCTGACACTAGGCGTCTCCTCTCCCTTTTGCCTTTAGCACCCTTTAATACCTAAGCTGCTGCAATTCGATGGGCCCTGCCTGCAGCTGCCAAAGAACCCCGCCAGCCGCTGGTGGTCCCTGAAGATGCATGGCTGCATCCTGTGGCAAGGGTTAGAAGGGGTTCCAACGGGGCAGATTCTAGGTTCAGACCTAGCTTGTGATTCATTTGGCAGGATCCCGGGATAGCTGGGTCCCTGGTGTGCTGCAGAGAGAGTTCCCCGGGTTCTGCTGTCCCTGGAGAGTTGAAGCACTGTCCTAGGCACTCTGGTTTGTTAGGTCGGGCTGCCGATGGGCACAGGGATTTTGCAGTCTGTTTTTTTTGGGCTGTTGGTGCGCCCTGCTGCTCTGTTATCGTAGGAGCTCTCAGGGGCAAGGCGGCCCCGTGTGCTGCTTTGTTCCTGGATGGTTTCTCACTGCACGGTCCCTGCAGGATCCCTCCCCAGCGCCCATCAGAGCTGCCTTGTCCTCTGCTGCTGCATGTTCGTCCCCCGTTGCCGCAGGCGGGCCGGAAGCTGCGGTCTCCGCCCCATCACTATTTCCCTTCGTCCCCAGGGGAGCTCACAGCCTGCTCCCTTCATTCCAGCCCTACAATAGCCAGATTTCACGGTCCGTGATGCATTTTTCCTGGCCATGAATTTGATAGGGCCCTACGAATGGAAAAATCACCATTGCCACAGCCCCTCCTTGGAAATTCCCAGCAGCTTCAGGGCTAGCATTCAGATTCAAATGCACTGATCCCTTTCCTCTGCCCTCAAGAAGCGTCTCCCTCTCTCCCAGCACCAATAGTAGGGCTGTTATCTGCAGGTAGCCACTGGAGGGTCTCTCCCCCACACTCACCTTGTGCCATTTCTTTAAACATCCAGGTCTGATCCACCCCCTGAGGAGAGATAATGTTATTGCTTTTAATAAAACTGGCGTGATTTTCAGCTCTTTTTATTGCAATCATTAGTCTTGTCTGTATCGTCTCCTGGTGCTTCAGTGACAGATGCTCCTGCTGTTCTGACAGGTCAGTTTGCAGTCAAAATCATGGTGGCTCATTTGGCTTAGAGGCAGGAGAGGACAACCTGGGACTGGCTCATGCACCCGTAGACTAGACCAGAACTGAGGTTCCCATGATGAATGGCCAGCACCGGCTGCTTCCACAGGAAGGTATGAGGATGCCCTAGTGGACAATCAAGGAATAAACCTGCCTTTGGTAGGATGTTCCTATGAATTATTATAGTGTAATAGGGCCTACAAGCCCCAGCCACGGACCAGGATGCCATGGTGCAAGGTGCTGTACAAACAGAACAAAGAGACAGGCCCTGTCCTGGGATTCACAGATTTTTTTAAGGCCAGAAGGGACCATTGTATCATCTAGCCTGACCTTGGGTCCATTACAGTTTCACAAATCTTTATATCCCCAAGGCAGTGTCTAAACCACTAAGCCCCCCTGCCATCTCGCCCTGTGCCCATCACCGTGGTATCTGACCTGTCCGCCCAGCACCTCCTGGAGCCTGGTGCGTTGTCGATCAGAGGGGAAGGTGTTAAGAAGAAAACAAAACCCTGAAAAGGAAAACAAGCGACAACCAGCAAACCCCGCCTAAATCTCCTTTCCGGCACTGAGCCAAGGCTGGCGTCAGCGATTGATTTTTTCTCCCACTCACAGAGCGCCGCCGGCAGAAGAGGGACTCCTGCGGTGCGCGGCGTTCCATGAAAGCCCGTCTGTGCCAATAAGAATAACACTTAATGATATTTATACAGCGCCGCACAGTTGCAAGCACCCTCTAGAAGCCGTTTACAGGCAGCCGGGCGCAGCTGCTCGTAATGAGGGGCGCTCCGTGGCTGTGGGCGTCGGGTTGCACAGCTGCCCGAATGGAACTGCTAACGAGCCCACGCGCGAGCTGACCGGCACTGCCCCTTCAGGCCGAGGTGGTCTCCTTATGGGCTGAGCCGTGCACCGGCCTGGGGTGGGCGAAAATGTTCACGGAGTCAGGATCGCCCGTGAACATAAGAACGGCTGTTCCGCGCAGACCAAGGGGCCCAGGGGCTCGTCCCGCTGAACAGATGCCCCTTGGTGGCGGAAGTAGGCACCGTGCTGCAAGGAGCTGGGGGGGGGTGGCGCAGTAGAGGGTGATCTCCCCTCTGTCTGTGCCGACTCCAGTGCCCCAGCATGGTTCAAGGGGCGTCTGTGCTGCTGGAGGGGCCGCGGGACATACACACCAGCACGGCTTTTTGTAACAGTGAGGAAGTGAGCCACAAAGCCTCGAGCAGCTTTCACCAGGGATTCCCGTCTTCCCCCTGACGTTTATTTCAGTACTGGATTCTTCCTCGCTTCCTGCCCTAAACTCTCGTGCAGCTCCCTGCTCCGCCTTAGAAGTAGCTGCATTTTAGTGCTGTGTGACCCCCCTGCACACTGTGTCAGGTGGCTGGTTAAGCAGGTGCTCTGCCAAACCCAGGGAAGGCTGTATGTCAGTGGCGGGGGATGCTCAGAAGCGAATCCAGTGGGGCAGGGGACCCATCCCTATCTATGTAAAGTTTATAAAGCCCGTTGGGCTGAAAGTCGCTCTATAAATATAAGACATAATGTTATTCCCACTGGTCGATAATTCATTCAACAGCAATAATTGCCGTATGGAGCCCAAATACATTTAACAGGCGTGTTATTGTATAATAAATTGCAATTGATTAATAGCATAACAAAGCTGCAGCCCTGTGTTGCCACTTGGAACTTCAGCACAGCAGCGGCAGAGCTCAGATCCTGCCGATCTGAAAGACCGGAGGGCTGGCATCTCAGCTCAAGAACTTTCTTTCAATTATCTTCTTTGCGCTGATGCAAACCCAAGCGTGGACTCTCATTTTGGTCTAGCTCACACCTGGGCCTCATCAATTTGCCTTTTCTAGAAAGTCGTAGAACTTGAATTCGCCTGCTGTCGTTCAAGAGGCACCACTTTCTAGCAGGACTGCAGTTATTCTTACGGCAGCCTCGCGCTGTCTACACGGAGACTTGGGCTGGCTGAACTATGTCACTCAGGGGTGTGGATTTTTCACGGTCCAAGTGAGGTTGCTGAGTGCAGCTAATTTTCTAGCGAAGTCGAGGGGAAGAAGCTCTACAGCTCAGGCCCCTTTAGGCTAGTGAAACCGTGTCCACACTAGGGGTTGTGCTGGTGTAAGTAGATCGGTAAAAAATCACAGCTGTAACCAGCACGGATAGGCCGGGACAAAATCCCATGTGAGTTGAGCAGAGCTCAATTGGTTTAAAATCCCATCTTTTGCTAAACCTGAGCACATTTCTCATACAGGTCTCCCTTGATCAGTCAGCCTGTAAGTTATGGAGAGAGGGTTTAGAGTCCACGGACGTGTGAAACCCCAGAGCTACAGCGTTTTGTCAGCGTAGCTGCGTCGGTTGGGGATGTGAACCCCCAGAGACATAGGTGGGCCAGCAAAACCCTCCCGTGTGGACACTGTTGTGCCGACAGAAGAAGCGAACGTCATGCGGGGAGGTGGCCGAGTGGCGGTGACAGAAGAACGCCTCCTGTCACGTACGCTGCCTGCACCAGGGGGTTCTGCTGGGCCAGCTAGACCGGCAAGGGCGTTTGTCCTGAGCACAGGTCCCAAACCAGTGCCTGGAAGCAGAAATGAGGGAGAGCATCTCTACAGTAACAAAGCAGGGTGTGGAGCCCACCCCTCCCTATCTCTCAGTACTTCTACACTCCGCCCCCCTGTCGGGTTTATTGCCACCCCTCCCCGCAAGGGAGGTAAGTGCTGTCATCCCTGTTTTACAGCTGATGATCGAAACCCCCAGCTTGTACCTAGCTCTTAAAGCAGGTCATTCCCGCCGTGCAGATGGGGGAACGCGGACACAGAGAGACGCAGGATGCATCTCCACTGCAAAGGAAACCCCTGGCCCTGCGTCTCAGAGCTCAGGGCAACTGACTCGGGCGCATGGGGCTAAAAACAGCAGTGCGGACGTTCCCACTTGGGCTGGAGCCCGGGCTCTGAGACCCTCTCCCCTTGCTTGAGTGTCAGAGCCCAGGCCCCAGCCTGAACGTCTACACTGCAATCATTAGCCCCAGTGCCTGAACCTCGCTCCTTTGATCTGGGCGCTGCACCTCCCGTTTGTCCTTGCAGTGTGTAGACGTACCCTCGGTGACTCGCCCAGCCTCCCACGGCGGGTTCGGCGCTTAAACATGCACCTAATCCCCCAACCACTGGCCCCTCCTTCCAATTCCAGGGAGCCCTCTGATAATCACCCAGCACGTGTCCCCCGCTGCTCGCACAGCCCTGAGGTAACAAAGCAGCTGGCGGCTGGTGGGAAGAGATCAGTGTATGGGGAAGGGAATTCACTTTCCACTGGCTGCGGAGGAACAACGGGGAGCAGAAAAATAATTTGCAAGTTTATGAAAAATAGCTCCTCAGGGGAAGGCAGGTGCATTTCCCTCCCTGATTAATAACGGGAGGGCTGGAGGATTCCACCCACATGCTTCAGACCCATGGCAGGGCTCGATATTATTAGCATTTTTTGTAAGCAATTACTGGGAAGCCTCTTTGTGCCGTTCCTGCGCTCCAGCCGGAGTGCCCTCTCTTCTCTGGTAATTAACTGCGAGCCAGGGTGAGAGGCGCTGAGCGCCGCTGGCCCAGACCCTCCCTGCTTCGCGGAGGGCGGCTTGCTAAAAACTGCACATGATTTTTCTTCTTTGGGCCATGGATTCAGATCCATGAACGAAGGGGATTAGTCGAGGGCCAACCGATGAGTGAGTCAAGGCCAGGCAGAGGGGGATGGATTTATCAGCAATGGCTGGCCGTTATAATGTTTGCTGTTTTGGCTTTTGCCTGGGGATCTCAAAAGGCAGTCAGGGTCATTCTTCCCTCAGGGGGAAACTGAGGCACACAGGGGGAGGTGACTCGCTGGGAAGGGGACCCTGGAGTCCTGACTTTTCTCTTCCCAGCTCTGATCCTAGGAGAACACACTGGACTTGATTTTCCTTTGCTCTGCACCTTGTGCAGCCATCTACAGCAGGGCCAAATGTCCCAGTACTCTAATTTCCAGTCCCCAAGCTCTAACCACTAAACCCCGCTCCTCTTCTAGAGCTGGGCATGGAACCCAGGAGTTCTGACACCCAGACCTCCTTGTTTTAGGCACTAAACCCCACTCTCCTCTGAGAGCGAGGAAGAGAACCCCAGAGTCCTGATTCCCTCCCTGCCCCGAATATCTACTCCCCTGGACACAGCAGGGATGATTGATTTGTATTGCAGGCATGCCTAAGGTTCCCAGTCAAGCACCAGGCCACCATGGTGCTAGGTGCTGTACAAATGCAGGGGCTGGGGCTGGGCCAGACCCTGCAGTCCCCCGTGTCTCTGTGTGCTGGTGAGGCACTGAATGCTGGCACACAGCTGGTGCTCAAGCAGGCGTTTTCTAAATGGAAGCCTAACAGATGGGGGAGCCGGTAAGACGCCCCCGGGGCCCCATGAGTTAAGCGGCACCACATCCATCAGCGACTCAACCAGGACCGTCCTCAGAGGCACACCCAGCAATTTCCCCCTTCTTTCGCCACGACTGATATTGCTGCGGGCGGGCGTTCCCCAGTGCTGTCGTTGGAAGGGAAAGATGTTCCCTGCAGCCTTCACCTCTCCCCGTGCTGGAGGGCAGGGGAAGAGGCTTCTGCTGAGAGCGGCGGCCTGCTAGCCAATTGCCCATGCACGTGGGCCCTGCAGACGGGAGCTGTCAGGAGTGCCCGCTGCAAGCGCCTCGGTGCCTTTGCTGGGCTGCCCAGCCCCTCGGTTTATTTAACCGAGAGCCGAAGTTCCCGGGGTGCATTTGGTGGAAACAGGTAGTCGGGGGGATGTTCGTGGGGCCCGGTGCTGGCAGGCGCATCACGAGGGGAACGTGTCAAGAGGGTGGCTGACTTGCAGCTGTCGGCCCTTGCACGGGGCAATATTGCCAACCCCAAATGCTCAAAAATCAGGAGCCAGGCTCGCCCCAAATCACACCATTGGCTTTAAAATCCTGTACAAATAAGAGCCGGGGGAGGAGGGGTTATTTTCATTTACCTGCTGCTTTTAGGGTGCACCGGGGTCACATTTGGAAGCTTCCTCCACAGCCACGAGGATTAGAAACTCCTTTTCCTGGCCGCAATCATCTCAGAGCCACTTGACTCCAGGAGCCGGGGCTTTAAGGAACTCAACCAGTGCCGTGAGCATTGTTAACAGCGCCTGGGTGTGTGGCAGGTCCCCCAAACAAAGCAGGGTCAGGTGGGGGGGGGGAGACCCTCAGCGTGCTGCTGCCAGCAGCGTGGGTGATTTAGTGAACAATACGCTCCAGGTAAGTCAGCATTAAGCCCCCTGTAGCCCCAGGCTGTTCTCCTAGAATCAGGAGTGACTCTAGTTTGGCACTGTGCTGCCGGAGACCCAGTGGGTGTGGGTGGGGAGGAGGGTTGTTCAGCAGTGGGGGTGGTTTGAGTGGCAAGGTGTTTTGGCAGCCTCGTTATCCCCATCATCTGCAAGGCCAGGGAAGACCCTGGTTAGCCATGCGCTGCACCTGCGGCTGATTAACAAAGGCCCCATGGCTCCAGCAGGCAGCGCGAGGTGCTGTAATTAGGCTGAGGGCGCTCGGCTGCAGGGGAGACTGGTCTTTGGTAGCAATAAGCCCTGGGAGAGGGTTTAACAGACACTGACTGAGAAAGGTGATTGGTGGGGGGACAACCAAGGGAGATCCCAGTCGGGGGGTGCCAGAAATGAGGACCCTGTGCAGTGCTGCGCTGGCCCTATGTCCATAATCCGGAACATGGCTTCATCTACGGGGCTGAGCCTGGACTCCTCGTGCTAGCTGACCAAACTGCCCTGTGTTTTGCTGGGAGCAGAGACTGTGTCTTCCTGTGTATTTGTACAGCACCTAGCACCGTGGGGCTTGGCTCTCCTCTGGGGAGTCGAGCTGCTATCGTATCGCTGACCTAGCTGGTGTACTTATCCGGCCCCATTACCAGAGTCTCTGAGCATCTGACAATCTTTACTGCATTTGTCCTCGCAACGCCCCACTAGGGCAGAGATGGTATCCCCTGTGTACATGGAGAATCGAGGCAGAGAGAGCTTGGGGTCTGTATCCTCAAAGGTATTGGGGCTCCTAACTCCTCTAGAAATCAATGGGAGTTAGGCTTCGCAAGACCCTGATTTCTGGGACATCCTTCCTCTCCTGGCACTAAGGGAGTCATCCCTGATCGGGGGCCCGTGTCTTGTTGCCACGGCTGATCTCAGGCTGCTTGCAAAGAGCCTGTTCCTTTAACAGGTCTCCAGCGTCTCCTAAATTCCATCCCCCTCCCCTCAGCATGGCAGGGAAAAGGGGCCTGTCGTGAGCAGATCGATCCCATCACCGTGACGGGGATTATCAAAGATTCCCCCCGAAAAGGGCTCGTCACGGAATTGTGTCACCATGAAAGGAAAGGCCTCGGGCGCTCCGTGTTCCTGTCAAGGCATCTGCCTCCCCTCGGAAGCGCCGGCTCCTCATCTGCATGGCAAAAAAAAATGAAATAAAATCAAACCCATTTCCATAACAACCCGCCTGAGGGGAATCCCATGCGGGGAAGCTGGCAAACCAGATCGCATCCCATTGGGCCACGCTTTGAGTGGGGGCTGCAAATCCCACCGTAACGGGAGCTCACGCCAAGTGAGGGAGCTTTTCTTCTTCCCTCATTACCTGATTTTTTGCCTAATTATGGCCGGGGAAGGAGGAGATTGACAGCAGCTGGGGAACATCAGGCTCCCTTGATCTCCGGGATTAGGGAATGTGGCAGGAAGAATTGCTAACCTGCTGTGAGTCAGCCTCAGCCCCCCTCTGGAGGTACCATGGCCCTTGGATCAGTTGGCCCATAGCCTGATGGAGAAGGACTAAGACCAGCGGGATCCGAAGCCATGGGGTGGCGTGCCGTGTCTGAGCAGGGTGGAAGGATGGTCTCCTGGTTCAGGCACTAGGCTAAGGGTGGGGAGGCCTGGTGACTCCTGCCATTCCCTGCCTGCGTTTGGGCGAGTCACACAGGCATTGCAACGCCTCACCTCTGGGGGTACGTCTACACTGGGACCTGGGCTTACGTCTACACTGGGACCTGGGCTTGTGGACTTGATGTAAGCCTGGGTTTGCTGGAGCTGGGTCTCGCAGCCGGGCTAACGCATGCACATGGCACTGTGCCGGCCTTCCGACTCGGCTCTGGGGCTTGAGCTGCGTCCACACAGCAACATGACAGGGCTTGGCCGCCTGAGCCCGGCTGGGAGACCCAGGCCCAGCGGTTGTCAACCCATGTTTGCCATGCAATGGGGACGCTCAGGCACACCGAGTTCATGAGCCCGGGGCCCCCAGAGCGGGTTTACAGTGCAGTGTAGACACACCCTACATGCCTCCGTTCCCTGTCTCTGCAGTGGGGTGATAGCCCTGTTGTTAGAAGAGATGCATTAACAATTGTGTGGCACCCAGGTACCCCGGTGATGGGCTAGACAAGTACCACAGATCTGGGAGCTGTCAGGGCTAGATCTGCTTGTTTGGTGGGGACTGGCTCTGGGACCCCCCACCCTCTACCAGCTCAGCTACAAGACCAGCTCTCTTGACTCCCAGGCAGTAACAGACTCCCCTAGAGACGCTAGAGCGAGCCAGGCTGGACTGGCAAGGGTGTGAGTCCAGCCGCTATGGGGAGGGATATTTGAGCTGAAAGGTGGACCTCCAGCGTTGTGCCAGGGCATTGCGGCAGGACGGATTCAGGGGCAGGAGGGCCACCTATTGGATTACAAGCTCCGAACCCTGCAGTGTCTCCCACCCACAGTAATTATCCGGTTTAATCCTACTCAGCTTGTGAAATCTGAGGTCTGCCCCACACTGGAAGAGCTGTGTTTATAGAAGGACCATCCCTCTTTGGGGGATTTGAACCTGGACATTTCAGCACTACAGTACAGGCCTCTTTCACTAGAGCTAAAGGAGTAGCTTCGTTAACTGGCAGAAGTCATAGGCTGTTATCCTCTGCGTGGAGTAGACTACAGGGTGTTTGGGTGCTGCCCAGCTTTACTAATGCCCTCCAATTCTAGGACAAACACTTGCAGCCCCGGAGGCTAGCGCCATTTACTCAGGCGTGATGTGCCATTGGTTTTCACGCGCGAACTTCTGGAAAGCGCTTACATCTTCTAACGATGCTTTTATTTGGCGTTTGTTTGTTTGTTTGCCTGGGGGGCTCAGCTCTCGGTCAGAGGTGCTAATAAAGCAGACGGGCCGTCATGTGGGATTACATCATGTTCGTGTTAACATGCTGTTTTCTTTAAATAAATAATTGTCCCCAAACTTGCATTCAATTATTAAACAAAACACTGGTCTAATCCTCTTGTTCCGGCAAAGAAGCTGCATGAGGACTTCTGGGTTTCTTTATCCCAGCAGATGTGAGTCTTTCTCTCAGCCCTATGGAATCCTGGGTTCAAGGCCTTGGGTTCAAAGTCTCATCTTCGCTTAGCATCTGTGTTACCAACACTTCTCCAGCCTGGATCACTGAGCTGGAAGACTTGGGCAAACAGGGCTTGCTGCATAACGGCACTTCTGCTTCGGATCAGGAAACACTGTTATGTGGGTTTTTGGATTTTTTTTTTTTTTGCATGCATCAAAGATGTGATCAGCTAGGAACTTCATGGGTATCCCTCTTGCTACACTGTGGCCATTTGGAACATCTGGGCAGGAGCAGGGGTAGCATTCAGAGCTCTGTAAGCACAGGTCCCAATCCCCGGAGCTAAAGGAGAATCCCCATGAGCTGCTGGCAGTATAGGGGCTACGACACACTGTTGTGCGGCTCTGACTCCACTTCGCAGAGGGCAGTGGTGACTTACACGCACAAGCCAGTTCATTGCAATATTTATTTGCCTCTAAGAGGCAAGGAGCAGCAAGGCAAACCTACTGACACACAGCCAATGGGGCTCACCCTGGACAGACTGAACGTGGTAAGTTCTGTTCTCGTCACTCAGGCAGTCTTCAGCCTCTTTGCTGAAGCTTCCAGCCGTGGGGTTGGCTTTCTGCAATGCATGTTTGCTGGGAAATGGATTGAGGCCTGTGAACTCCAGAGCTCGCCAGTAGAGTGGATGGAAAACGAAACTCTGGAAAACAATTTCAGTCCGAATCAGAACGAGATGCTGAAAAGCTGAAATCTCCCACAGGAGTATTGGCTGGGCCATTCGGTTCCCAAGCCCATGCCCCAAGCACTATCCCATCTTTCCTACCAGCCTCATGAAGGCCAACAAGGGCCCAATAGTTGAGCGGTGTCCTGGTGTGCGACGTTCCTGCAGGAGATGTTCTCCCCTTTTGTTAATTCCACGTCTCTCCCAGGGAAAGTGGGGCAGGCCACCTCTGCAGCTTTATCGCCAGGGGCTGTTCTCTCATCAGACCTCGTGGAGCTAGGCTGCGAGACCTGTAGCAACACCCCAGGTGCTGTCAAAAGGGGTGGTAAGGACTCAGAAGGTGGAGATCTGCTCTCTATGGCTGCTGTCGTGCTAAACTGGATGTGCTGCGGTCTCCTGGGCTGGAGAAAAGCAGCTGCGTGAGATTCCTCTTCCTGTCTTTGTTTCAATCAAGCAGGTGGCACTGTGGTGAATATTTGATTCCGGCCGTATGTCGTCTGCCTTTCGCCGAGGGTACACAAACCTGAGCGCAGCGGCTGTCACAGATCGAACACCACTACCTCTTCCCTCTGCCACCCCGGCTGTGGGCTTAGAGGGGAAAACCCAATAGCCAGAATGGACAAAGAGACCTTGAATGAGGGCCTGCGAACCCCAGAAGGGCCCAGTCCTGCTCTCAACGGCACTGCTTTTATGCTAGTGCATCCCCAGAGCTGATCGCAATGATGCCAGTTATTTTTCGGCAGACAGTTACAGCTGCCCCCAGCCCCAGGTCCCCATCTAAGGGCAGCTGGACGGTGAAAAGGTGCACGGCACAGGCATGGTCTGTCTGCAGTGTGAAAAATCCATGCCCTGGAGAGGTGTCCTTAGGCCAGCCTAGCCCTGGGTGTTGGCAGAGCTCAGCGCTTGGAAGTGCGTGAACTGCAGCCCGGTAGAGGGAGGAGAAGTGAAGTGCGGACGGAGCCTCGGTCTCAGACAGGGGTTTAGGGCCCCTTCTTCCACTCCGGCCCGTTGACTTGGTGTAAAGAGGGTGAGGATCCAACCCTAAAGCCCTGGCGTGCCAGACTCAGCATCCTAACCACAAATCCAGCCTTCCACCCGAACCCGCCCAGCCTCGCTGCGTCACTCCATGGACCCCAGTGCCAAGGCCTTCCTGTGCTATCCAGCGGCCAGGGGCAGGGCCCTTTCTAGGGGCAGGATGTGCTGGTGGGAGCCTTTCTGGGCCCTGCTACGTCAGCGCCACGCGGCTCGGCGGTCCGTTTATTTACTCGTTTCCTTCTGAGGCTGTGGGGGCAGCAAAACCGTTTTCTGCCCTGGGTGGTAAAGCAGCTAGGACCACTCCTGCCCCGGAGTAGCTCTGTTTAACGCTGGTGAAGCCACCCCGATCGCCTCCCATTAAACCCGCAGCCAGCTTGTTTAAGTCTCCTTTTCCAGTTTGCCTTCCTCCAAGAGTGATTTAATTGCCTCCTTCACCGGCTGTGGCTCATTGCAGGGATGCTCTTTCAGCATCATGCTGTTACGGGAGTTTGATGCACGGTGAATGCAGTGGTTTAATCAGTCCTGCTCCTGGATGAGAGAAAGACAGATGGGATGGCAGCACATCGCTCTGCCTGGACACAGCCGCCCAAACAGCTGCATGTGCCTTGGGTACTGTGGCACAAATTGGCACGAGTGGGCCCTGTTGATTCTGAGTGCGTGGAGGACATCACGCCACCTTTGCACCCCCTGTATTCTGGGCCTTGTCTTGTCCCTGCTCTAACTTAGAGCAGCCCCAAGGCTGCTCTAACATGCGTCTGCTTCCTCTGGGATGCAGAGAACAGCCAGGGCATGGTGCACATCAGCCATGCCCTTTAGGCAGGGGCTGGGAGCAGGGGCTGGTGACAGAGAGCCCTTCCACCAGCTGGGGAGGCATCAGTGTGGAGGAAACAGTGACCCCCCCCCCGTGACCTTCCCGCTCTTCTGTATGCCTCTGTTTCCCCCCTGCTGTAAAATCAGGTTGAGGATATCGACCTCCTTTGTACTGTGCTTGGAGATCTCCTGATGAGAAGCGCTAGATAAGAGCTAGGCGTTGTTGTTCTTAAAGCCAAATCCAGTGCCTTGATCGCAGAACCAGCCTCTCTGGTTGGAAATGCAGGCAAGTTACAATAGGTTTCATATTTTGGAAGATTTCCCCTCCGCTACCCCACATCATTCCCCAGTCGTTCAAAAGCAATCGCTGCACGTGATTGACTCCGTGCCGGAGACATCCGAGCTAATGAACCCTGTATCAGTTCTTAACCCCAGCCCGTGCAGGACTGCTCCCCCGGGACACGTGCTAATGCTCTGTGTAGCGCTGGATGAACAGCAGCGGCTCAGATGTATTTACTCAGAAATTTGTCTCGGCATGTCCCCTGGCTGAGGCGCGTGGGAACCTCCTGGGAAATAAAAATAAATCAGCAACAAACCAGGCGCATTGAAAGTTAAAGGCTCGACTGTGGAAGCCCCTGCTTCATACATAGCCCCCCCTCCTTTTGCTGCTGTTAAACTCCACAGCGTGGAAGGCTGCTCAGAGCCCTGTGCAAACCCTTAGGTCTTCCATCCTCTCTTGGATTCCCGCCGGCCTCTGCTTGGGGCTACCTCTTGAGGGAGCTGCTTCCAGAGGCCCAGGGCTACTGCGGGCCCACCCCAGAATGCTTCTCATTGTGCCAGCAGGCCAGGCCAGCAGGAGACTAGGCCACGCAAGTCAGAAGCAAACAGAAGCACGGCCACAATGGTCCGATCAACAGTCCATCCAGCTCATCTCCTGTCTCCCGACAGAGGCCAATGCCAGGTGCGTCCAAGGAATGACTCGAGCAGGTGATTGTCAAGTGAGCCACCCCATTGGCCATTCCCAGCAAGCAACTTCCTTGCTCAGAGATCCGCAATCTGCCCCTCCAGTCAGCTCTGGACACACGGAGCGCCGTCTCTCTCTCCTCTCAACATCACGCTCGCAGCTAATTCCTCCTTCTCCTCTGGCTTCTAACGCCAGCAGGCTGCAACCTGTCTGTCTCCTACCCCTGCATTTATTGCAAGCAGCTCACATGGCTCAGCTCTGACCTGCCAGAGCCATCCACTATTTGCAGCTGTTTTTACTGCCCACAGGGGCTGGATTGCTCTCAAAGGGTGTTTGCTAAGCCCATTAAAGCCAGTGGAGACCAATCATTGATGGACCCAAATGCATAACCTGCTGGCACCCCCAGAAACTGAGAGCACTCACATG
Source organism: Mesoclemmys tuberculata (assembly GCA_007922155.1). NCBI lineage: Eukaryota > Metazoa > Chordata > Testudines > Chelidae > Mesoclemmys > Mesoclemmys tuberculata. The sequence continues at coordinate 6,686,145 of ML675647.1, forward strand.
CTAGCTGGTCCCATTGTTACCTAGGAAGGAGTGTGTGGGCCAACCCAACAAGATAAGAAAGCCCTTCTTCTCTTCATCTAGACAGCCCAGAGAGCACCTAGGATCCAGGCAACCTTTCCTGTTTAAAATGGAGACTCGTCTGCCTCTTCTTATGTTGGCTGCCTTTCCCTGGTGGAGATTGGCAGGTGAAATATGGGAGGATATAAAATCAAAAATAGTTTCCTCCTGAGCGTTCCAGTGGGCTTCTGAGTTAATGTATGAAGGGAGCATAACTTTGCGTTTGTATCAGGGTCGCCGTTTACCACGGCGCTCGGATCATGCTGGTTTAATTATGAGCAGACCCAGGAAACTATATTTATCTGCACACAATGGGAATGCGGCACGCAAAAGGCACTTGGCAGTGAAGAGTCAGCTATGGAGGGCGGATGGAAATGCACATTTGCAGGTTGATTCTTATAGAGCCAATAAAGCACACAGCAAGACCAGTGTGTAATATACGACGGTGTATAAAATATTGTAACATTCATGGCCACCTAGCGCTTTGTGGCTGCTTGAGAGCCTCACATCATGGCCTCTTGAGACGTCTCAGGTGACACTGGGGAGAGATCACAAAATCTCCCCTTCCAAAAACAGTGGAGCAGTTCTGATCGCGTCCGGCAGAGAGTGGCACCAGAGAGATATGTGCTCACGTATACTAGCTTCTTTGTTACAATATTAGTTTGTCTTCCATAAAATCAAAGCAGTTGTAAATGGAATAGACCTATTAAGGGGCTTTATCCTACCCAGTGTAGCTAATCCAAACAACAGGGCTTTCTTCACCTCCAAGGGGAGACTGCTTCATCCTTAGATCTGGCCGGAAGATGGAATTTCTCCATGGCGTAGTGGTAAAAAAAGGAAATGGGTCAACTCACCTAAACGAAACTCCCCAAAGTCCCCAAAGAAGTGGGTAAGTTCAGTTAATCCGAGTCCACCCTCGACTATGCTACCGGAAAAACCAGGAAGCAAGCTACAGGTGCCGAGGGGAGCCAGACAGGGCGAAGGACAGAAGAATTACTGGGGAGAGGACAGACCCCTTGGGAAGGTGGATCTGGGCCTGGTTTGGGACTGGGGCACTGGCTCGGTGTTTGGTTTGCTTTGGACCTGGACTAAGGAACTCTGTCTCCCCAGAAGGGGTGGGCATTGGTGAAGGATTTGGGTGGAGTCATAGTAGCCAGTTGCTGAGGGGCAACCGAGGCAGGGCCCCTGCAGGACCACCCCAGGCCATGAGGGGGCGCTCTGGGCATGGAAGGGTAAAATGTTGACATTTACCGTCAAACGGGAATTCCAGAATGGTTCGTTTCAGAAACACTGAAACAGCCTCATTGAAAGGGTTCATTCTGGTAATGGCGAAACATTTTGTTTTGCTGCTGCTGTTGAAAATCCCTAGCTCTTATCTAACGCCTTTCACCCATAGAACTCAAAGTGCTTTACAGAGGAGGCCAGCAAAGTGTCGTTATCCCCATTTCACAGATGGGGAAACTGAGTCAGGGAGCAGCAGTGAAGTGCCTGAGTTCACCCAGCAGGCCAATGCCAGGGCTGGGGGTAGAACCGTGGTTCAGTTCTCTAGCCACTTGACTACATAAAATATTATACACTCTATATTATCTATAAAATACAAAATGTTTAATATACATAAACACCTACTATTCAGCACTGAAAAAGGTTTTTAAAAGTATGTCACAGCAAAACAAAACAGGGACCCTGGACTGGAATATTCTGTTTTGTGTAGTTTCAAATTCTTTTAAAAAATGTTCAGTCCAAACTGTCGTGTTCACGTGACACTTTTCCATTTTGAAAGCTAGCATTTTCTGACGGAAAACTGTCCTCTCACAGATTTCTGAGCCCATTCACTCAGTCTAGCACACCTCGCTGTACAGGTACCTTGCCGGGCGGGTCACACTAGAACGTAGCCACATGCCTGTATCCCAGTGGCAGAGCACAGGGGTGTAACCCTAGTGCTGCACTGAGCATGGAGTAATGGTTAAATATCTCAAATCCGCCTTTTCTTTTGCAGCATCTAGCATTCAGCATAGCCTTCGGTGATGGGCGGTCGAGATCCTCAACCCTTTTCTGAATTGGTTCCTTACTCTCAGAAGCACAGGGTAAAACAACAGGAAGACCTAAAGCACAGGGGGTACCCTCCGGGGCCTGTGTCCATCTGCTTTAAAATTGCCAGACTGTGTAAAGGAGTCTCAGCTGTAACTGAGAATCCGGCCATGGTCCTTAATCTTGGCTTGATTTTTAAATCTCAGTGTGAGATCTATCAAACAAGCCAAGTTTGACGAAAATTTTCCCAGTGTTCATCCCCTATTCCATCATATCATCCATTCGTAAATCTCTATTATTAACGTATTAGTAGCTCTCTATTAGAGATCACATTATTTTAATCCATAGAACAGCTACCCTATGAGCAGATGCTTACTCCAATCAGAACTTCAAGCACAGCATGGTCCAGTGGTGAGGCACTGCCGAGGGACCCAGAACTTGGTTGTATTCCTGACTCTGCCATTGGCCTACTGGGAACCTTGGACAAGTCACTTCCTTGCTCTGTGCCTCAGTTTCCCCTTCCACCCTTTGTCTAGTTAGATTGGAAGCTTCTTTGGGGCAGGGACCATCTATGACTAGGCATGTGGGCAGCACATGGCAGAATAGGACTCTGACCTTGTTGCGGCCCGTAGGTGCTACTTCAAAACAAATATCAATTGCCATCTATGGCGCCAATAAACAGAGCTGCGCTGCCTACAAGCCCCATCCTGTGCTTGCGTGTGGCTTAGCGTGGCCCAGCTCTGTATGGTGACAGCATGACCATGACACGAGGCTGCATGCGTGGAGCGAGACGGCATGAATAAGCACCTCCGCAGGCCTCCTGATGGACTGGAATTTGTAATCTGCCATATTTGCCCAGTCCTAATTCATAAATCAGCAGGCGTGAGTAATTTCCCCAGGAGAGCATTTAGACAGGAGAGCGAATGAGTAATTTACTGGGAACATTAAGACAGCACCAAATTACTTATTTATGGGAACTTTTTGACAGATCTGCCGTTCAATAATTTATGCCGCGCAGCATTTAGCCAGGGTCACTGGTAAATAATTCACTTATTATAAACTCTGGAATGCTTTATGATCCGGTGAGTTATTATCTCGCGCCTGACTCGGGGCCATAAATATGAAACCCACGACATCGCTCCAATAGAGGGGGCCCTGCCTTTGCTTTCTGATCCCCCCAGCAGGCCCAGAGCGCAGCGGCCCCAATTCTGCAGCTGTGCAAAGGGGCCTGGAATTTCCCAGTGGGCTGGAAAGGAGCCTTAGTGTAGATAAGAATCAGGGCCAATGACTTCAGTGGCACGTATGTGACTCGGACTTGGTCCAAAACCATTGATGCCCCGTGGGCACCCTACCAGTGCCTTTAATCGTGCCTACGACATGAGATTTTCAGACACTCTTGGAGCCACGGACTGCTGTCCGGCGCATTTACTCTGAAAGCTGCTTCCCCTGGGACCTGCATGGCGGCAAAGTGGCCGATCCGCCTTTCTGCTCCTTGCGGAGCTGCCAGGGAATGCTTGCCCATGGATGGCTGGGAGCGTGGGGGGCTGGGAATCAGAAGCAGCAGAGATGAAAGACAGAGGAGGCGTCTGAACTTCGCTGCTCTGTCCCTTCCCTGCCTGGCCAGAGCAGGATGAATCCCTACACAATATTCACAGCTTCTTTCTCCGGCCTGGCATGACATGACTCTCTTGTCTAGACAACCGAGGGACAAAATTCCTGACTGAGGACAGCGGCGGATCAGTAGCTGCCCTGACACCTCCCTGTGTAAGCCAGCTAGGATGTTCTAATGCATGGATCAACATAGCGGGCCAGATCTCAGCTCTGCAGGTGATCTGTCTCTGATTCTGTCCTTGGGCTTCTCAGTTTGCTTCACCTCCTTTTTCTCTGCTTTTGGGATCCTCGGGTCTGCCGCGAAGAGGCTGCCAGTCACACCAGGTTACGTCGGGGTGGCCGGGAGCAATGGAGAGATCAAATGCCACTTCCCAGCCCCTCCACTGGGGAAGGAGATCTGAATTATCAGCCACCTCCTGCAGCAGCTGGGGTTTTTTTTAAACCCCATCCAGGCTCCGGACAGGCCCGGCTCTGTTTAGACCTCGCACTATCACAGCCTGAGACAGCACAGAGCGAGGCATCAATATTTATGGCCTGCATATTTTTAGATGCCAGCATCAGCCTGTGGATAAAATGAAATCAGTTTTCCACTTTGGGCACGTCAGTTCCCATTTCAATCCACAAGGTTCCCTCACAAATAAATAAACCGGAGGGCAGGGGCTGTAAATATGTGGACAGGGGGAAATCAGGGATTCACAGAGAGGTGAGCAGTCAGGCACTAAAGGAGCAGGTATTTTAGAGTGCCTCGGGCCAGATACCCCCAGTCAGTGCTGGATTCTCTCCGAGCTCAGCTGCGTTAGGTGTCGTGCCTGGCTTTAAAATCTATGCCTCTGTCAAATCCAGGGGCAGCGTGAACCTCCCCTTTTAGCTCTGGGGACAGAGGCTTGTGCTTTTCGCTCCCGAAGTTCAACACCCACGATCGGCACAAGTGGGGCTGGCTAGAGCAGCGGCCCCTGTCCGGGGATTTCGTTGCCAGCTACAGGAGGAGTTGAGGTTTTCCGGCCCCTGGGAATGTGGGGCTGCAGTTTCCAGGAGGGTTCTGGTTCTATTCCAGCCGGATTGCCTGCCCCTAGTGAGACCTGGCTTTCCTAGGACCAGCGGGAGAAGGCTGGGAGAAAACTCACCTCACCCCCTTTCTCCTTGCAGACTTTTCTTTGTGGCTCCTTTTTTTTCATCCATTCTCAGTTGTCTTGATGGGACTCCCCTGCCCTGGGGCCTGGCCCGTAAATAGCATTAGCACAGGATCTCCATGGGGTTACCTTTTCCATCCCTAACCAAACACCCATGTGCAGCTGGGCTCCAGGGCCCCAGTTCAGAATGTGGCGGGTCACATGTGACCCTGGGGCATGGCGGGCGGCAGCCGTCGCCCACAATGAGATTGTTGGTGACAAGGGCCCTACTTGTGTGGTAGAGAACAAAATTCAGCCCTGCTTGGTGCGTTTGCCAGGTTTTAATTGTGAGGTGCACACTGTGCTTTGCGGATGCTCGTTAGCCCAGCTGCACAGCACACCTCGGCGGCAGGTAAATGCCTCCTCGTGCCCATTTTACAGCAGGGGAAACTGAGGCACAGCACCTGGGGAGGTGACGCTCTCAGGGCTGCCCATGGAGCTGCTTATGTGGGAGGACTCCTGAATATCAGCCCGTTGTGCTGGCCTCTAGATGTCATTGCTTCTCTTTGTATGAACACGAATTGAACTGGGAGGTAGCTATCGACTGCAAGACCAGGTGCCTGCAGAGAGGCAGTGGCTAGAACACAGCTGGGACGCAGGAGACCTGGCTGCTAGTCCTGGTTCTGCCACTGACTGGCTGGTTGACCTTGGGCAAGTCACTTTCCCGCCCTGTGCCTCAATTTCCCCTCCTGGCCTTTGTCTATTTAGATCGTAAATTGCAATCACGACCCTTTGTCTGTTCCGGCAGGGAGCGCTCGGGGGCAGGGACCGTCTCACGTTGCGTCTGTGCAGTGATGAGGCCCCGAGCTATTGCAACACAAACAACAGTGCAAAGGGCTCTGCCGTAGGGTTACCATCTTTCAGGTTCCCAAAATGAGGGCCTGCTGGGGGCGGAGGGGAAGCTGGAGGGAGGGGTACAGTTGGGGGGTGCTGGAGGGGGTACCTGGGGCCTCACTGATCTCTCGGGGCGCAGAAGAGTGTCGTTCCCTGTCGCGGTGGCAAGGAGGCTGGTGTAGGTCGGGATGTGACGCCAGCTGCCTGTCAGCGTCTCCCTGCCTCTCCTCCCCGGGGCCAGGAGCCAGGGCAGCGGATCTGGCAGCTGCGCCTGCAGCAGAAGGGCCAGGAGGGACCCATCAGGGTGCAGCTCCGGCGCTTTCTGAGCGGCACCATCTGTGCCGCAAAATCCCGGCCATCTCCTCTGGTTTGAAAAATCCACCCGGGCAGAGGATCGAAAAAGAGGCAATGCGCGGGAAAACCTGGATGTGTGCTCCCCCCACCTGCCCCAGCAGCTGCCCTTCTCTTCTCTCAGCCAGGCCTCCAGTGGCCTGGGACCCGACTGCTCCTTTAGCTCATCGTCTTCACGTGGACAACAGCGACCACGATGCAGAGGGCCCCATAGACCGCAGCGATGAGATAACCCTTCAGAGCGCAGTGGCACGAGGCCAAAACCCGCTTCTCACCACCACTCGGCACTTCCCCATCACCTCCCGCCAGCGTGGTCTTCCCTCTGCTTCCTCCTGTGGTCACGGGGTCTCCTCCTCCTCCGCCTGGGGCTCCTGTCGTGGTCCTCCCTTCCTGCTGACGTCCTTTGCACAGGGGATGAAGCACAACAGCAGCCATTAAATGGAGACGGTGGCTTCCTGCAATGCATGGCTGGGGACCAGTTTTAGATCTTTCTCAGTTCGATCCAACTGCATCTGTAATGCAGGCGCACAGGTGGCATTTTGTGCTGTGTGGAGGCCCCTTAGCCCCCCCCCAAAGAGACTCAGGCCCTATGGGATTTGCTCTCCATGGGTTTGATCCCCCAGCTGGTGCAAATCGCCACTGGCTTCAATGGGGCGGCACCGATTGACGCCAGGCAAGGATCAGGCCCCCCTTGGCGTGGGAGAGGATGGCGATGCAGTTAACTTTGCCAGCAGCCAGCCGTGCCGTGGAAGGGATTGCCACAGAGGCGAGAGGGAGCAGAAGAAGAGGAGAAAGGAGGAGAGAATGGACCATCAGTGTGCATTTGCTCTTTGGGCTCATGCTGCATTGGCCAATGGGAGGAAATCACAAAAATAGCACCTGCCTGGCAGGAGGGTGTGCATGGCCATCGTGGCCCCTCGAGGCCACCTCTCTCAGGCTCAACTTTCCTGTGGGGTCGCTGCCGAGAGGCAGGACTTCCTCCTCTGAGACAGACGAAAACCCACCGCTGGCACTGGGAACTTTGACCCGTGGGCTTGCATCCTTTGCACCGTCTCTACAACCCATTCCTCCCGCCACCCCCAAGTGGTGGCCTTTGCCTTCCCCAGCTAACTCTCCTCTCCACCCTGTAGAATGGGGCTAATGGAACTCACCCCAACTAGGATCAGGGCCCTGTTGTGCTAGGTGCTGTACAGACAACATAAGCAAAACTTACAATTGCAACGGAAGAAGGATTAGTTAGTTCCCCCCTTCTAGAGATGGGGAAACCGAGGCACCAAAGGATGCTGTGAGTTCCCCAAGGTCACCCAGCCAGGCAGTGGCAGCGCTACGAGCTGAAGCCAGATCTTCTGAATCCCAGGTCAATGGCTAAAGCACAAAGCCATCCTTCCTCTCGGGGGCTGCCTTCACTGCAGTGAGCCTGGGGGGGTCGGCACCCAGGACCGAGCCCCTGGATTAGCCTAGCCTGGGTGTGAGTTTCTGTGTCCTTGCTCGTGCAGCACAGCCCTGGGGCGGGAAGGGGATTGTGGGAAGGCATTGGAGGACTATCAGAACTGGAACGGCTTAGCTGGCGTTCACACTGCAAAGTGGGTGGGTGACCAGCCTGTGCGAACACGGCACCTGCGTGCCAACCCAGCCCGACCTGAGCTAGCTAGCCTGGGCTGAAAGCACTGGAGCTAGAGGGCTTTATGTGTGGACAGGATGGGTGCCGGGGTCACACCCATGAAGACAGAGCCCCTTGGGGAAAGCCTTCGCAGTGCCACGGGCGTTTGCAGCCCCAGGGGCGGAGCTGCCAGGGGACTCACCTCGCACTGACAACTCATAGGAGAACGCTCGGGGCTTGGTAGGGTCAGAGGCGATGTCCACCACCGCACGGTATGGCCCCTGGTCCTCCAGCTGCAGCTCTCGCATCTGCAAGGACAGGTTCCCGGCGTGGATGGCCAGCCTGTTGCTGAAGTAGGGTAAGTAATTGACGGTGAACTTCCGGGCCTGGGGTTTGGCCTCGGCGATGTGCGTTCCCTGCCGTCCTGAAAACCACAGGATGCGGACGATGTCTCTGGCCACGGGGCGCAGGGCGGGGAAATACATCACCTCGCCCACCAGGCCCTCCAGCTGCACCTGGCCGTAGGAGAGCTGCAGACCTGCAAGAATAGGGGGTGGGGTGAATGGAACGGGGATTGATACGTGGCAGGGGGCCCTGGGACTGCTGGGAACTGAGTCCATCCGTCCATAAAAATCAGCACCGGGTGACCCTCCTTTCCACAACCATGAACAAACCCAGAGAGCTTGTATACGTCCAGCCCCACGGGCCAGCCTAGCAGGATTAAGTGCGACAGACCCCGGGCGCCGTCGGTCCGCTGTGTCACTCTCAGACACCGTCCACTGCAAAGACCTTTCTGGGACGCTGGCTGGATTGGCCGTCGATACGTCAAAATCGTCATAATTCATGTGAGATGTGGGGGGACAGATAACGGGTCAGGGACCGTTGGAAAGGCTCTACGTGCTAAGTAAGATGATCGTGTGTTCATGTGTTATGTGTGTACTGGAAGTCAGGGTACGTTTGATATATCTGTGTTTCAACTTGTGCTGTGTTTCGGGGCACACCCCAGACAGGGTGCTTGCAGCACGAATCCGCTTAATGGCCCATTAAGGAAACTCACGGGTACAGGGGCCCGGGGGAGAAGTCAGGGATGTACCTGATGAGTTACCAGGACTTACTCATGTGACCCTGGACTCCATCTTATTCCTGTCATTTCCACAAGCAGCCTGGCAAAGGCCACAGGACATAAAAGGCAGCTGCACCACATCCATTTTGTCTTCAGTCGTCTTCAGTCTTCACCCTTCACCTACCTCTGGATCACCCAACTCGTGTACAATTAGGCTGTGAATCAAAGGACTGAGACCCATCCAGGTGCTGGATGTACACCAGAGGGACTATACAAGCTGCAAACTACACATTTCTACTGGAAACCGGATGTAAATGGACTTTCCAAGCATTTGGACGTATGTGATAGCTTTGATCATTTCATATTTCTCGTATGGTTTGCTTCTTTCCTTTCATAATAAACCTTTAGTTTAGTTACGAAAGGACTGGCCGGCAGCGTGGTATTTTGGGTAAGATCCAAACTTATATTGCTCTGATACTAGGACTGACCCTTTGGGGTCAGAGGAACCTTTCTGGTAAAGAGTTCTAAATAACTGATCTTTTTGCTGGGCCTCGTGGCTGATTGGAGCCAGAGACTGAAATGCAGTAAAGGGGGCTGTGTCTATTTTTGTTTTAGTTTTTTGATAACCGGTGTGGGGGAGGCAGAAGCACTGTTTGTGGCTGGTTGGGAAGTCTGACGTCAATGTCACCCACCAGTGCTGGGAGAATCTGTTCTCCTTTTACAGTCTGCCCTCACCTTGGCATTTTCAGATGGCTCCCCTGGGCATGGACGGGTCACACTTTCATTTCCCAGTTCTGCTGAACTTGCCTGTGTCATCATCCCGGGGAAGTGAAACCCCCTCGCAGTGCGCAGCCAGGCCTCTCATGCAGCTGTGGCCGAGAGCTCAGGGTATGTTGAGCTGTAGCGTGGACGCTTGCTCCTGCGCTGGAAGAGGTTTTCCTTTTGCTGTTGTAAATCTACCCCCCTTCCTCCTCCCGAGAAGTGAACACTAGGGCGAAGAATTCTTCCTCCCACCCAGTGGTGTCTACACAGGGGCTTAGGTCGGGCCATAGTGAGATTCCAAAGGGGACAAATCTAGGGGTAACCCGAAGACCCCGAGTTTCATAGTCAATGCTACCACAAACCCCGTCTGGGGCTTAAACCAACCTCTCATTAATAGAGACCAGGATGAGACCCACAAGGGGCAGGCGAATTCCCCTCATCTGTCCACTGCGGGGTTCTTGCACCTTCCTCTAAAGCATCTGGTGCCGGCCACTGTCGAAGTTGGGATTCCAGGCTAGATGGGCTAGTTAGAGCAGAGCCAACTCCTCTGTCTACGGGGCTGGGAAACTCCCAGTGGCTGTAAGACATACGCTGAATGACACCAGGGAACAGACTCACTTTGGGGTGGTATTGGGGACTGCGCCTTTAAGGGGTGAGCTTCCAAGCTGCCGACGGAGGGTACGTCTACACTGCATGGTAAGCCTGGTCTGTGAGACCCGGGCTTGAGGACTCAGTGTTTCCAAGCATCCGCACTGCGCCGTAAACCGGAGCTTTTAGTTGCTGGACCTGTCTCACCGCTGTGCCAACACATCCACGCTGCATTACGCAGACCTTCTGGCTCGGCTCTGCGGCGTGAGCTGTGTCCACACTGCAGAATGACAGGGCTTGGCCCCAGGTCTGAGTGTCTCAGGCTCTGACCCGCCCCTTCTAGCAGGGTCCTGAGTGCTTGCTGGCCTGACACAGACTGATTTGTGTGTGGGTGCAAGGGGAGGGGGTTGGGCTCAAACCTGAGTTAGAGCCCGGGCTCAGTGTAGACACCCCCTGAGCGGTTGAGAGCGGAGAGGGGGGCTATGAAGCTCTTGTTATGCACAGCTACTGGGGAGCAGACTTGGAATAAAGCCGGCACCTTGCAAACACCTCGTGCACTGAGCAGTCACTGAGCGCCACGACTTGACAACAGACTCCAAGGATCCCTCTCCACGTCCCTGCCTGTGCCAGACCCAGGGGAGCTGCAAATCTGGCTGCGTGGCCGAAGTGCCAGCCCGCCAGGCAAACAAGAGGCCATTTGGCTACTCACCCTCTGGAGCCAATAGCAGGAGGCTACGGAGAACCAACGCCATGGCTGGCCCCATGCCCTGGACTTCTCCTTTCAGCTCTCTGTGCGAGCGCGGAGTGAGCGGGGGGTGACTGTGGGGGAGCGCTTTTATAACGGGCCCAGCGAGACACACAGGAAGCTGGTATGGCCACAATATGCCGTGAGAGCCTTGTGTCACTTCGTCTTTCCTGTCAGAGCTGGATATCTCCCTGTGGCAAGCTGTGGTGGAACGTATCCGGAGGGGGGGTGGCCCAGAGAGAGATTATTGCTGGAGTTTCCTGGGCAGTCCCAGGAAAGGAGTGCCAGGGCTCTGAGCAAGGCAGAGGGGTCTAGTGGCTGGAGCAGGGGCCTGGCGGGCAGGACCCCTGGGTTCTATTCCTGGTTTTGGGAAGAAGTGTTGCCCAGTTAAAATAGAAGAGGGAGGCGGTGTCATTTCTTCTGGGGTCCGTTCCCAGCCGTGGGAGGGGAGGTGTCCTAATGGCTAGTCAGCACACCCGGATTCTGTGCCTGGCTCTGCCACTGAGCTGCTGCCCGGCCTCGGGCAGGGTCTCTTCTCCGCCTCCTTGTGCCTCAGTTTCCCCCTCTGTGAATGGGCCTGGCAATCCTGTAGCCTTACAGGGCTTACTCGACATTCGCCAAGTCCTTCAGAGCCTGGCCTGAAAGACCCCGCTGGTGCACAAAGCCTCGTGTCTCTGCTTCGTTGTAACAGGGCAGAGAAACCTCCAGGGACTTTTCATGTGCCCCGCACCTTTGGCTATGGGGTAAAATCTGGGGACCACCTCTCCACTCACTGCTGCTGCCCTGGGTCCAGAACACTCCCTGGGTCCGTCCTTTACTCCAGGCATGAGCTCGCCCTTGTCAGTGTCTGGCCGTCGCGCTGACCACGCAGAGTTTCTCCAGTCACGGGCCATTGTGGGGCGAGCGGCGTGAGACTTTCTTTGGGAGGGAGGCTGCGGTGCAGTGAGGCCCCCTGGCGAGGAGCTCGCCCTGCCCCCCAGCTCCCATGGTGCATAGAGCATGTGAAATCAGGCAATTGCATCAGGAGGGATGCAGCAACCCACAGGGCAGGGGAGGAGAGGGGAAGCTATGGGGGTCGGCAGCCTTGAGGGGAAGGGAACTTCCTGCTTTTGGGGTGGGGGAAGAGGCCTGTAGCTTGACCCTTCTGCGGCCTCGGGGGGGGCTGGAGAGACTGGAGAGGTTGGTGCGGCGTGTCTGCATTAGGGGTTTACTGGCTCAGTGGGTGCAAATTTCCCCTCCCCAGGCCCTACAAGATGGGCTGGGGGTTGGGGGAGGGAGCCCAGCCGCTCCCTTGCTGTGAGGAGGGGAAAACCCTCTCATTCGGTCTGTGCAAATTATCCCTCTCCAGGACCCACGCGGGGAGGGCAAATGCCTCTTGGCTACTGTGGCCACTGGCGGGGAGGGCAGGGGGCCAGGGTGGCTACGCCGGCTAAGCTGCGCTGCCCCACACAATGCCATTTTCAAACAGCGCCACCAAGGGTCTGTGCTCAGGGCCAGGGCACGCGTCTGCCGGAGACCTGCTCGTCTCCAGGTTTGGGGTCTAGTGAGGCTCCCATCTGTGGTGGGTCCAAAGTGGGAGCCCCTGGGGAACGGTGTCCAGGAGAGAATTAACAACCTCTCCTGGTTTCCTCGTCAGACAGACCCAGCCTCCCGGGAGCCCCAGAGAAGCAGGAAAAGCGGGCTACGTGCGGGCTACGGGTTGCAGCCAGAGGCCAGATCCTGTCTCGCAGGGCCCAGCGGTGCTGGGGGAATGTTTCCCCCTTAGGCAGCATCGGAGCTCATGACTTGCCCAGCTCAAACTGCCAGCCAGCATTGCTTTTCGTGCTCTGTCAGCTACAGTCAGCTGGTGCCCTGCAAGGTGCGCTGGAGAAGGGCCTGTCCCGTAAAGACGGGCGTGCCAGCGCAGAGCTGCTGCTCACAGAACCTCGGGTGCAGTGTCATTAACGCTCTGTGTACTCGTGCTCACATGCACCATTACCGCCTACTAGATGAAATCAGACCACACACCCATCGCTCTCTGCCACTGCTCTCTACTGAATGGAATCAGACCTGGTCAGCTGTGTGTCACTGCCCCTATACTGCTGATCTAGAGTGGAGATTCTCAGGTAGCTCAAGAGGCAGGGGCCTGGGTTACTAGCCAAGCTATGGGGATTTAGGCTCCTAATGCCCACTGAAATCAATAGCCAGCCCTGCTTTCAGCACGAAATGGAAATTGTAAGTAGCCCAAGAAATGTGGCTGGTGGCAGGGGACTCATGGACTGGTCACAGAGCGTTGAGTGACCCAGGAAAAGAGGCACATTCTTTCCTGGCCGGTCAGATAAGCTGCCCGCCGAGAGAAAGCGCCGTGGGAGGAATGGGGCTGAATTTATTCCTGTCGGGACGGTGGGCTGGGGCGGGGGGAGGCCTGTTCACACCAGGTCCCGTCCCGTGTTTGTTCTGGTCACTGGCTTCCCTCCTTGCCGGCCATTCCTGACATTCACTCTAGGGCCGTCAACCAGGCCAGAGCCCCTCAGGGAAGAGATTCAAGCCCAATGACATGTAATCACCACCTGCCAAGGGTGTGCCTCGTTCTGCCCCTCTAGGGAGCGTCCCAGGGCCCGGGTCTTTGTGTCTCAGGTTCCTTCTGCTCTTTCTGCACCTGCCAGTCCCCCAGAGCGGCTCCGTGCGTGCCGCAGGCCGAGCCCCTCGCAGCCGCCCTGTCTGGTGGGAGGCTGCAGACCCAGTCCGTAGCCCAGCGTTGGAAATGCACCGAGATGGTCCCTTGCCAATGCCGGGGGCCTGTCTGCTGACGGCCCAGGCTCTTTGCCGCGAGGCAGCATCCCGGGGAGCAGCCTCGCACTGAGCAGAGCCGCTCTGCCATCGAACCGAAAGCCGCTCCCGCTGTTCCCTTCTTGCCGGCTGCTCAGCGGCCTTCCACCACGCAATGGGGAGGGGCCGGACTCTGACCTGGCCGAGTTTCCCCCTCAGGTGTCCCAGGTGCCAGTGACGACGGAGAGCCCAGCCCTGGCCAGGGGAGAAGGCGGCCGGGACCTGATCCCAGCTGTTAAATTTCAAGAGTTGCCGTAGCCCAGCGTGGCTGAGTGCTGCCATCGTCTGGTCTGAGCGGAGTTTATTCTCGGCTCGCTGTGGTGTGCCAGCCCCGTCGGTCCAGGATATTAGAGGGACAAGGTGCGGGAGGCGAGCTCTTTTACTGGACCAACTTCCCATGGGTGGAAGGGAGAAGCTTTGGAGCCACCCAGAGCTTGTTTCCAGCTCACCTGAAGTTGGTCCAGTAAAATATGTTTCCTTGCCCAGCGTGTCCTGTCATTCTTTGCTGAGACGCTTCTCCGGCACAAGGGACGGGCCTTTGTGCAGGGGCCCCTGGGTGAAGTCCCATGGCCTGTCTTACAGAGGAGGTCACACTGGTGATCCGAGGGTCCCTGCTGGATCCAAATCGATGGCTGTAAACTCACACGACTCACCTCTGTAAACAGCGTCGCCTCCGGAGAATCCTCGGAGAGGCACGTTTCTGACTTTAATGCAATGCACGTAATGCGTTCGAAGCGCTGAACAAGCAGAGCTAGCGTGTGACCAGGATGGGAGGGAAAAAGGCAGGGCTCGGGTGACCCACCCACAGTCACGGGAGAGGAGGGAGCTAGATGGCCTGGACGCGGTAAGGGGGGGTGCCCCTCATAGGATGACTAGCCCTTTAAGGGGAAATGGGTCTAGCCCAGGGGTGGGCAAACTATGGCCCGTGGGCCAGATCCGGCCCCTCTACCATTTCTGTCCGGCCCGCCATGATACCCGGCAATTGAGAAAATTAATAGAATCTTCCTCCATGCAGGGGCATAGCTACGAGTGAGCCGGGACGGGCCACCCACTTTGAAAGCAGGTCAACCCAAGCTCTGCTTAAGCTACCTTCAATTGGAGCTTTTTCGGCCGGTGGCTTCCCGAATTTCCTGCTTCTGGTCACGTGGCCAGAAGCAGGAAGTTCGGGAAGTGCTTGACCGCAAGTTGTAAGTAAAAGTTTAGCGTTTGTGTTGTTACAAATTTGACACGTGTTCGCAAAATGACTTGCAATAGGAATGGCCTCCTAAGATAAGCTTTGGAGAAACGTGTGTTCAGTTGCTTGTTCTTAAGTGCAATTACTTTGTTGTGGAAAGAACATAATGGGGTTTCATTGATCTAGTAGAAAGGTGCGGCCCGTGGCGACTTACCAAAATTAGTGGAGTGGCCCCTCTGCAAAATTTATTGCCCACCCCTGATCTAGCCCCACCAATGCTTTCATGGGATCAGCGGCACTTGAACTCAAGCCCGCAGCATGACCAGAAAACCAACAGCTCCACACTGCCACCTTGCGGCTCCCTGCGGCCCCCGCGCCCCCAATCTGCAGCTGTTGCCCTCTGCAGGAAGTTCTGCCTTGAGTGAGCTGCCTGCCAGCTGCCTTAGCCAGCCCTCATTGGCTCCTGGACCCTAGATAAGCCCCTGGGACAGGGGCAGCACCAGCTGGGGGGCGGGGGGAAGAAGAAGAAGAAGAAGAAGAAGAAGAAGAAGAGAGACAGACAGACAGACAGACAGACAGACAGACACACAGACACAGACACAGACACAGGCACAGACAGTCAGTCAGTCAGTGAGTGAGTGCAGATCTCTGGCTACGACTGGCCTGCTTCTGAATCCTTGGCGCTGAGCGTGGCCCTGATGGACTCCCAGAACTCCAGGGTGGACCCAGGTTCCTGGCTCTGACCCGTGACTTGCCGCTGCACCGCGAGATGGGCTCTGAGGTGTAATTCCCTGGCACGTTGCAGAGAAGCTTTAAGATCATCTAGTGAAAAAGGGGCTGTTGAAGGGCACAATGTTGCCGTGGTCGATGAAAAAGTATAGAGCTTCTAGCCTCACCAGGGAAAGGAAGGGGGTCTGTTATCTGTGGGAGATGGGGGGAGCAGCCTGTGCTCCTGGGAAAGGCAGGTAAAGGACCAGTCAGTGCTGACTTGTAGAGACACACGATGCTGACGCAGCCTCTAATCTGGAGATGCCGTTGAAAGGATGACAGACAAGAGGTTTAGGCAGGCGACTGAGGGGAAAAAGCCATAAGGTGATTAGTTCAATTTGGCGGGGATTGGAGGGGAAAACAGCCGTGCGGTGGATCAGATTATGGGCTCAGAGTCTGAGCTCTGCTGTGGGCAGAGTAGCTCTTTCTCTTGTCTGGCTGCCGAGGGAGTTTATGGCACGTTCAAGGGTTGCCAGCATGGTTATATTTTGCAGCCAGGTTATGATTTCATGGATGATAAGGCTTTTCAGGTCAGATGGAGGGGGGAGGAGGCCTGGCCCTATGAAATATGGGGCTGACTAGCTAGGGAGAGGCAGTGTGGTCTGGTGAGCAGGGCACTGGGCTGAACTGGCAGAGACCTGGGGGCTGTTCTTGGCTGTCAGTGCTGGGGTAGAGCAAAAGGCTACCTCTCCAGGGAGGTAGCATGGGCTAGTGGGTAGGCCCTAAGACTGTGAGTCAGGACGCCTGGGTTCACTTCCCGATGCTGCCACTGACCTGGTGTGTCTCTGTTTCCCTTCTTCTCTCTGTTTCCGTTGCAAGCTCTTCAGGGAGAGCATTGCCAGTTTCAGTGAGACGTGTCCCTGGAGGTTCCATCGTGTGCCGTGATCTTTAATGCGAGAGTCATCTTTAATTCCTGGAGACTCCGGGACAATCCTGCTGCTGCTTTTGAGGGCACAGCCACGCTGCCGCCACGGGGCGTGACTGGCAGCTTGTGTAGACGGACCCCCTCTTTCTGCTCTGGAGCCAGCTTGCACAAAATAGAAATGAGCCCGTCTGGCCCCCTCGCTGTGTACTCGCTAGAGCACAGCTAGCACCGGGACGTCTACACGAGCTGCCATCCCCCCGCCCCACGGCACGCACTCTGTGGGTGTGTCTACACTGCAATCAGAGGGGCGACTGCAGCGCCCCCGGGGGGTCACTTCGCTCTAACTAGTTCACATAACAGTAGCAAGCGAAGCCGCGGCAGCAGGGGCTAGAACCTGTGTCTATACCCGCCGTCCCAGGAGGAGCTGCGCTGTCATTGCGCTAGGGTTGTACCACATGGGACCCTTCTGCCAGGTAGCAGCAAGGGCCGGGTTCTAGATCTAGAGGTTTCCTGTCAATGCCACAACACCAAACTGGAGCGAGTCCCCTTGGCGCCCCAAAGGGCAACACTTCCCCTCTTGCAAGCGGAGAGTCCGAGTGTAGAAAGTATCGCTTTAACAACAGGAAGGAAGTAGCACAGCGCTGCCTTGGCAAACAGAATTCATGAACTCAATGAGCCTAGCCCATCGCAGAAGTACGGGGCGTGTCCTTCACCTCTCGCTGCTCGCTTTCCCCTGCACTGACCGTCGTGGTGGCAGTGCCCACCTCTCGGTTGGGGCTCAACCGGTCCCCTCTGCAAGCTCCTGTCGGACGCGGGATTGACCAGGCCTCCTCCGCTGCTGCCTCCTGCCCCTCTGGGCCTTCCCGCGCCCCCACTGCTGGCTCCCAGGCGCCGACCGATCCTGCCCTCTGCAGGCATGACCCGCTGCGGACTCCTCTCGGCTGGCTGCCAGTCAAGGGTTCCCAGTTCCTCTATCCAGTCAGCTCTTAGTGACTTGCAGCTCCTGGGAAACATCTTCTGCTGACACAGGAGCAACGTCCCTGCTTTTAGCACACAAAGAGTCCAAGAAAAATCATTAATTCTTTTACCAGTGGGAGGAGAGTCAATCCATGCCAACGGTTGCCCTTTGCCAGGGCTGGTGCCATCTGTGCACAAGACTCAAGTCAGCTCCCCCACTTTATGATGCTGTTTTTCCTGGGCCCCTTGGCGGGTGCCAGCACGTATCTGCACAGCTCTGCATGTCCGTCTGCCCCAGCCGGCGCCAAACCATGGATCCGGCACCCTTGGAGGAGCTGGTATTGCAGCACGGTGCAGAGAGGGCTGCTGCAATAGCAATGGACACTGCTGCAGCAGCATTTTCTGAACTGAGGGCGGCGAGGAAGGAACTCAGGGGGCGTCCATCCATGCCAGACAAACCGAACAACATGTGGGAGGGGGAGACAGACAAGAAGTGACTTGCTCAAGCTCACAGCCAGGAGCAGATACTGCTAACTCCACTCCAGTGCTCCAGCCACTAGACTGAACTGCTTTGCATGCACATGAGTGATTTGTAATGTTGTGGCACCTCACAGCTCCAGTCATGAGCTAGGCCCCCATGGCGCTAGGTGCTGTACAAACACAGAACAACGAGATAGTCCCTGCCCTAAGGAGTTGACAAGTGAAGTGAAAGGCAGATGGATACAGACAGACAGGGGGTGGGGGGTCTGAAACTTCTGGCACGTGTCCCAAACTGTTGTTGCCCTTCAGAGAGAGAGAGAGGGTGCTAGGTTGGACACCAACAACATTTAGCTAGGAAAAGAGAACTACACAATCTTGCTGAATTGTAAGAAAGCAACTTCTTTTCTTTCAGACGCCGTGCTCATTAATATCCATCAGCGCCGAGGATGTAGTGGGGTGATACTTGGTAGGGTGGCTAGATAAGGGATCTTACAAGGGATCTTACAATAACAGAACTTTCCTTTTATGTGACATGCTCGGCCGATCACAGCAGGTTGAAAGTTACGATATTTCACGTGGGACCCTGGAAGTACAGAAAGCTTTTAAGAGGAGAAAAGATGGAGACGATGTCTTCTCTACACCTAAGGAATTCTGAAGAGAGTTAAAGCTATTTTTGGCTGCCCCCATGGGCCTCTTCTATGTGGGGCTGGCTCATTGCCAAGGGAAACCACAAAGGAGGAAACGGAGTGAATGAAGAACTGGGCGCAGGAGAGCTGGGTTTCACTTCCCAGCTCTTCCATAGCTTCCTTGAGCAAGTTACCCAATCCATTTGTGCCTCAGTTTCCCATCTGTAAAATGGGGACAACAGCCTCTCTGTTGGGCCTTGGCTAGTTAGATTGCAGCCTCCTCAAGGCACCTGTCCGAGCTAGGAGCTGAGTCCCAGCTCGCTGCTTTAGCTAAAAGGAACTGTGGAAGAGCTGCAGCTTGTTGCACAATCAGCGCTTTTGCAGACGGGGCTGATAGTGCGATGATCAGACGAAGAGCCTCAGAGCGGAGCAGCCGTAGGTCATAGCTTTGGCAGGCAGCCGAGGCCGAATTTCATGGTGGTTCATGCTGCTTGTGGCTGTTCGCTGCTGGAGTGAACTACTGGGGACAGGCAGCTGGGTGTCATCGGGAAATGCCGATTCGTTGACTTCAAAATGTTTCTTGGAAACGTATCAGGTTCAACAATCTTTTGACAGAAACCTACCGGGCTGTGACAGAAATGTCCGGTCTCCTGCCAGGCCGCCTGATGAGCTATTGGGGTTTGCAGGGTCTATGGCTCCAGGGCCACCCTGCCATGCGACCGTCCAGGGCCCGCAGTCATTGCTCCCATGCTCATGTTGTAAGAATAGTGCACGGGTGTAAATCGTGGAATCCTAGAAGATGAGGGTTGGAAGGGACCTCAGGAGGTGTCTAGTCTAACCCTCTGCTGAAAGCAGGACCAACCCCAACTACATCATCCCAGCCAGACCTTTGTCAAGCCGGGCCTTGGTATCCCATTTCAGGGCTTCACTGCCCTCCTAATGAAAAGGTTTTTCCTAATATCCAACCTAGACCTCCCCCACTGCAACTTGAGCCATTGCTCCTTGTTCTGTCGTCTGCCACCACTGAGAACAGCCTAGCTCCATCCTCCCTGGAACCTCCTTCAGATAATTGAAGGCTACTATCAAATCCTGCCTCATTCTTCTCTTCTGAAGACTAAACAAGTCCAGTTTCGTGAGCTGCTCTCATAAGTCGTGTGCTCCAGCCCCCTCATCATTGTCGTTGCCCTCCGCTGGACTCTCCAATTTGTCCACATCCTTCCTGTAATGGGGGGCCCAAAACTGGACACAATACTCCAAATGTAGCCTCACCAGTGCCGAATAGAGGGGAACAACCACTTCCCTCGATCTGCTGGCAATGCCCGTGCTAAATGACACCACCAGGGGCACGGCTGCAGAGAATCCGGAGTTGTTGGGATGTCTGGGGCACAGTCTTTCCAGATCTCTCCTGGAGGTGGTGCCAAGGCACAAGCCGACTAGCCAGCGTCTGTACCATAGCCAGGGGACAGGTGGCTGTTGGAGGGGGAGTGATGGCATCGCTAAAGCTGTGGCACAAATTTCATCGCGGCGGACGTCTTCTGCCTTTATTTGTGCGCAATATTGAAAAAGTGGCCAAGCTCCCAAAGCGTCCCCAGGAATTAACCTTGATGTTGTGTTTGAATCCCCCCTGCTAGTTTGCTGCAGTTGGGACTCTGATACACAGAATAAAAGCCCTTCAAAAAGCATCCCACTTAACGTTTTGAGTAGAGCATCCCAGCTTATTTGGGACACCAGTCCCCTGCCCGCAATAACCCCCCCGAAGCCCTGTTACACTACAATGGCCACTTAGAACCACCTGACCCTCTTCATTCTGCTTTTCTGTACCCCTCCGGATTGCCAATAGCCCACGGGCCGGGAACACGGTGCCTGGAATTGAACAGATGTTTGCAGGCTGGCTCACAGCAGCGCTCCCACTGGGCAGGGCAAACCAGGACAGGTTTACAGCCGTGTGACGGGATGTGCTACTGACCCGGGCCCGGAGGGTGGCTGAGGCGTTATTCTCATGGAGAGAGAATGGAGAGAAAGCTCAGTCAGTCTCCTACAACCCCAGCCTGAGGCAGCTATCGGGGAGAAGAAGATGGCTGTGGGGGCTGCTGGATCTATAACCTGGCTGGCACCGAGGGGGGTCTCTCAGTTTGGGCTGGCGTCTATTTTTCAGCAACTCCCAGGCCTGAATTTTGGTCAGGGTACCCAGCTCCCCGCAGGCAATGCCCTTGCCAGGGCAGAGAAGGGGCCCCGGGGCAAGGAGGGACCCGATGCCCACGCTCAGCTCTACCAGCGGGGCCAGGTACAGCATAAAGCCTGGTGCCCCCAGGCCTTGGGACACCCTTCCTGCCTAAAGCCAGGGACTGGAGGGCTGGGAACGCACAGACCGAGGCTGCTAGGGACGGGGAGGCAGTGAGCTGTCGCTGACGGGTTCCCGGCTGGGCAGCTGATGGGCGAGTCCTCGTCATCCAGCCTGTGCTGGGCGAGCAGGGATGCCTCTCCCCTCTGCACACCCCACTGTGCGAGCGAGGCCCTGGGAAGCCGCCTTGGGCACAGAGGGGTGCTGGGGCTGCCCCACAAAGCAACCAGAGCTGAGAGAAGAGCAGCTGCTCCGAACTTCCCTGCCTGCCAGATGTTTTACTCCTGCAGCAGGATTCAGGCTGGGGAAAGCCGCCCGACCCCCCCAGCCCTCCCTGCCTGGGCCACGCCGCCCACCGGTTGCTGCATCCCGGCCTGGCAAGGGGACCTTCTGTGGCAGCGATGATTCCCACGGCTGATGCGCCTCATTGCCAGCCTAAATGTTTCCTTCCTTCTCGCCTCCTCCTCCCCCAGCACTCCTGAAAAAACCTCACAGGCGCGTGGTGCCAGGCAGAGATCGTTACCCCAGGTAGTCGAGAGGCAGAGACTTTATTTATGGGTCGGGGAGTTAATCTGTGGAACTCACTGCTACCAGATATTATTGGTGGGTAAAAACATGCCAGTATTAACATAGAACCAAGCCTAGATGTTTATATGAATAAACAGAGCCATGGGTCCACCAGAGATGACAGCCCCAGAGCCGGACCCGGTGTTTCTGCTCCTCTTCCCACTCAGCAACATCGACCCTTCAGCAGCTGCAAGCGAGTGTCGTCCCCTTCAGCATCCCTCGGCCTGGCAGGCTGGGAAACGCCAGCGCCTGGCGGGATTACCAGTCGCAGTGGAAGCTCCTCTGGTCTCAGTCCTGTCTCTGCTCCCTGCCGGGGAGGACGTGCTACGCCATGGCTCCCAGCGCTCCCAGCGCCAGCAGCAGGACAACACGGCCGTAGGACAGCGGCGAGGCCTGGGACGGTTCTGATGGGGAAGCTAAACAAACAAGCGTGATGGGCGATGCTCCGGGTCACCGCGTCCCTAGAGCGTGGCTGGGGCAGGGTCTGGGATGCCTGGGGATCTTCCCCCTCCTCCGTATGGGGCAGGAGGGAATTGTGCAAACAGGGCTGAGCCTGGCAGGTCCGGGCTGGGCTCGGCACCGGCGTCTCCTCTGGGGAACTGGAGTCAGTTCTGGCCAGGAATCCCCTAGGGTGCAGTGCCCCTGGGCTCTGACACAGAGCAGAAGGGGGGGTGATAGGGCTCAAAGCTGCCCCTGGTCCCCCCATCTGAGCCCCTCACTCTGCCAGCTCCTCCCTACACCCCCTCTCCCCCTGAGCATCTCATCAAATCTCTGCAATGCTGCAGATGTGACCCCTCCCTTGGCCCTGCCACCCAGATGTTCCAGGCCCTTCCCCTGAGCTCCCCCCAGGTAGGAACCATCTCCAAGCAAAGGCAGTGAGGCAAGACCAGCTCTCCTTGGGCAGCGCTTTCCTGGCGAGGGCGTTACCTGGACACACGTCCTTTGGGGAGACCGTCATGGAGCTGTTACTCGTGGAGTATTGGGCCGTGCAGGTGACGGCCGGGAGAACCTCAAAAGGTCTCAGAGAGACACGCAGAATGGGGTCCGTGGATAGGATGGCGCCCCTTGCTTCTTGAGTCCAGCGGTAGGCCACGTCTCCCCCTCTCTTCCCTGCTATGCAGCGCAGGGTGTAGTTACAGGCGCCGTTGCCACAGGTCACCGAGTCACAGGCAATCATCGTTGCTGGCATTAGCTCTGCACAGGGAGGAAAGAAATGCTGGATGGGACAAAATCCCCACAGCACATTCCTAGCAGCTGCCTGGAACCGCTGGAGGAAGCAGAGGGCACCGTGAGAGCATGATTGGCGCAGGGACAGGCGGGGCAGCCAACCAGCCCAAAACCAGTCACTCAGTTGACCAGGCAAATGTTGGTCAAATACTGTCAACATTATCGTAAAGCACCAATAGAACTGTAGCACCGGGACCAGAACCAGGTCATGGTCTCCAGTACGTTTACCCTTAGCTACTTGGGCTTCGTTGCTGGGAAAACCAGTTGCTGGACTTTACGTCAATTATTTTAACTCAGAAAATGCAAAGCCCGATGATTTGAAATTGTAAAAAGTGAAAGAAGAATTAGTGTCACTTTTCTGGGCAACGTTCCGTTACCTCTGAAATGTGAATGTGATTCCGGACAGAACAGTTACAAGAGAAAAGGGAAATGGAATTAAACAGAAAGAAAAGAACAAAGCCATTCTTAAATGCACTTATGGTAGGTGGGCAGCCAGCCAATAAGCATCTTGCTTTTCGTGATCTTTGTTTTCTTTATCAGCTTCAACTCCTTCATCTAGATCTGTGCCACCCTCACTATCGTCATCCAGTTCATCAGCATGTCTCTCTTCCTCTTCATCGCAGGGACACTGAGTCAAAGCTTCATCTGCCATTGTCTTCTCTGCTCTTATGTGGTGATACACGGCCGCCAGCTTCCCAGCACTGGAGGTCTTCTGCATTTCCAGTGGCTGACCCCTCAAATCGACCAACTGAGCATTAAAAGCATTCAAAGCATTTCTGCCGCTGGAGCGGGACTGAAAGGAGAACGTGACCCTTTCCACTGCAATGAGGGGGACGCCGCTTTGGACTTGCACTCCACACTGTTTGACGACTGGAGGGGTTGCCTCTTGCGCTTAAATTTGCTACCTCGTCAGACCCGTTTGTTCACTGGTATTGTCTTTAACATTGGCCAGAGCTGCTCTGAGGTCACAAGTGGAACTGGATCCCCCATCGGAGGAGGTCTTGTTCCCAAAAGCATGGATCTAGGAGGTCAACAGCATTTTGTGCGTCTTCTGCGGTTCACGCCAACCGCCACTGGGGTGCCTCCTTATGGCTCGCCAACAGGTTAGTTTGCCACTAGTCTGATGCCTCTGCTTGCGGTTTCTTGGCTCCTAGTCCCAATCGCACACTCGGCGACCTCTCTCACACTCCGCGAGCTCCGGCACTTCCTCTTTGTGGCTTGGCCCTCTGGCCAGATCTCTGCAGTTTCCTCCCTTTGTGGGGCTCAAAGTCTGTGTAAATAAACCTCCGCAAGAAGTCTTCAAAGTCCCCTGTCCTGTCCATGCCACCCTCCTCCCACCCCAATGGCCGGGAGGGGAACCCAGGCTTGTCCTTTGCACTGGGTTCCAGCCTAGGGACCCTACAATCAGGAGCTCACGTCCTAGTACCCTCAGCCTTGTTGTGTCGTATTCCTGTATTCTGAATGGACTGAACGCCGGGTTCAAGCCGGGAAATGAACATTGAGTTTCACATTCAAAACCCATCCTCGTCACGAACGTCCCTGTGGCGTATTCTGGGGCAATGCCCGGCCCGCCTTTCCTCGACAGCCGCGGGGCAGCGAGCATTCTGGCCTGTTGGGAGAGCTTTGAGATGTTAGGTAGGCGATGCCCATCAAGTATGATGAGCCGTACTCGGCGTGGCTGAATGGGAGGGCTGAGAAATGGCTGCTGGTTCTTGGTTCGCCTTTGAGAAACGTGACCAGGCTCTTCCCTGTTGGTGCCTGTGGAGAGAAATCTTCAACTGCACCGGCGAGAAGCTGCAAAGAGGTGAACGCTGGTTTAGCGACTAAGCCAAGGCAGCCTCCATGGTAGCCGTGCTGTTGATCACAACCCAGTGACCTTCCTTGGACCCAAGTCGTTGCTTATATTGTTTGAAATGGCTCAGCCCTCTGCTGGGCCGGTGAGCAATGTCTTGGGTCGCTGGTGTGGTAATGCACAGCTGCACGCTGGGGTGAGCACGACGCTGGCCATGGCCTCATGACCGTGACGCTTATGGCACTGTCATTGTAAATATTGCCCCATCCGTTGGACGCTGGGCACCCGGGAGGGGCTTGCGCAAGAAGAACCCCCAGGGCTGGGTCCACCAAGGAATGTAGGAACGCTGCGTGCTGCCACGGCTAACTCGCAAGGGCCAGGGGGGATCGCTGCGATTCCCGAGCCGGAGTCTGGCACCGGGGCATCCTGTACTATGAATGGGGAGAGAGAGGCACCAAAGACAGGGATTCACGCTAGGCGGGGGGCCCCTAGGCTTGCCAAAGAGGGGCAGGAGCGTCCATCTCTCCTCAGGACACCTGTCTCTGCTGGCGACGCTCAGGGGTGAGCCCTCCCTTGGAGTGCTCCTGCAAGAAGCTCCGAGGTCTCCTGTGGCACCAGGAGCCGCATGATTAGGGCATTCGCCTGGGGTGTGGGCCCCTGCACCCAAGGGAGGAAGGGATCTGCCACCTCGCCGGGGAGCGCTCTAACCACGGGTGGGAGGCCTTCCTGTCTCCCCTCTTAAAGCTGGCCCACCTTGGGTCGCTAATTAAAGGGTGAGTGGATCTAACACCAGCCTCGGGAGCCGTTTCTGTGCCTGTGCTCTTGGTGGCCCAATGGCTGCACTGGCATGGCCACTCCAGACCCTGTCCCTGATACCTCCCAGGAGCAGCAGCTTTCTGAGAGCGAGAGGTGGGGATTGCTGGGGCGACCGGGGCCCCTTTAAGTGAAAAGGTGTTTGAGACCAGAATCGTTTCCTTAACATCATCCCGGGATCGGTGCCCCGCTGCCAGCTCTCTCCGGGAGAGAACTGGGCAGCGCTTTCCTGCCGAGGGCATTACCTGTGCAGAAGTCCTTTGGGGAGACCGTCCTGGAGCTCTTGCCATTGGGGAGCTGTACCATGCAGGTGACGTTCTCGTGAGCCGTGTGGTGCCTCTGAGGGATGCGCAGGATGGAGTCAGAGGACAGAACTCGGCCGTCTGGTGCAAGCGTCCACCTGTAGGTCACCCTCTCCCCTCCACTCCCGCCGACGCAGCGCAGGGTGTAGCTACAGGAGTCCTGGTCACAGGTCACGGAGTCACAGGCGATAGTTGGCAGCAGCTCTTCCTCTGCATGTGCGGAGAAAACCAAGGCACAGGCTGAAATCCCTACAGCAGCTTATTAGCTGTCTGCATCTGCTTGGGGGGAGCCCTGCCCTCTGCATCTTTGCAGCACACCTGGAGCAGAGGTTGGGGGAAGGAAGAGAATGACACAGCTGGGACGGGGGTGAAGGAGATATGGTTTGGAGGGGAGGAGGTACAGGGAGGCCCAGCTTGGAGATCTGTTGCAGGTTTGAACTGGTTGAAATTTTCCAATTATTTTTTTTTCCATTGGAAAATTTGGTTGTGCCAAAATTGCCGTTTTCGGCAGGGAAAGAGGCCAAGACAAATGTTCAAAGCAAAACCAAAAGCTGCATTTCCAACAGGCTTTCCCCCTCCCGGCTTTGATGTCCACGGTAAGGGGCAAGGTCTAAGGAGAAACATCAGCCTTTCAACACCTAATGTGAAAATGTTGAAATGTTCAATTTCCTGAGTGAAATCGTTGGCAAGTTTTCATGTCACTGTTTTCACTTCCCGCTCTGGGACCAAAGCAGATGTCGAAATGGCCTGGGCGATGAAAAGTTTGTTTCCGACTCGCTCTCTTGGGTTGACTCACTCTGGGGTTGTGGGAGGGGAAGATCGACCTGGGGAAAGTAGAGCCCGGGGCTGGGTGAAGGAAACCTAGATTCCAAGGGGACTTTGGATTTATGGTGTGCCAGGACCACGGGGGTTAGCAGTTGGGGCTGGAAGAAGGATGAGTGGGAAAGGGCTGTGGGAGATGGAGGAGTGGGGAGGCAGAGCTGGGGAGGAATGGAAGAGACAAGCATGAGGCGGAGGAGAAGCAGCGGCTGTAAGATGTTTGCAAACAGCAGCCTCCCTTTGCAGAGCAGGCTCCAGGATCCCCCAGGTTTCCCCTGCCCTGGCACTCACTGTGCACCTGCAGCACGAATTCCCTGTGGCCGAATTTCTCTTTGTCCGTGTTGAATTCCACGCTGTAGGTGCCCGTGTCCTCCAGCCTCAGGCTGGTGAGCTGCAGCGAGTAGCTCTGGTCAGGGACTCTCAGCCGTCCCTCGTAGGCTGAGTGAAACAGCAGGATCCGGGGAGGGTTCCCTGCGGCGACGGTGGCTAGACTCTTTGTTGTGTTTACCGACCAGGCCCCATTTGTAAATTTCTGTGTTGCTGGGATCCTCAGGGGGAAAGTGACCGACCCGCCCAGGGTTCCGGTCAGCTCCAACTCGTCTGCGTCTGCGTCTGCTCTGGAGTACTCTGGTGCACGGGAGGGAAGAACAGGGGTTTTTGGGGACTAGATCTACCACGGAGACACCAGGCCAGTTCCCGTCCCCAGCCTCCAAGCACCTTCCCCCAAGAACCGGGGGGGTCACAGAGAACAAGCGGCTGGGGAGACCTTGTTTCTCCGGGATCTGGGCTCAAACCCCACCTGATTTCAGATCTGGATGTCAAACGTCCCCTCGCTGGGCAGCCTTCCCACTTGGGGCATTGGTTTGGATGCTACAGAGCGAGGGGCCCGGATCTGGGTTTTGAGCACATGGAATATGGGGGGACAGAGATGTGTGCCAGGAGAGGGCTCTTACCCTTTCATGGGGAGCTGCCACTAGACAAAAGACCCTCGGAAGGGACAGAGCCACTCACCGTGCTCGAGTGGACGCAGCTTTTCCAGGGGGGTTTCTGCATAACCTCAAGGGAGGCTGATCCTCCTATCTGAGCCCATTGCCTGGCTGAACCTGTCTGTCTCTCTCCAGGCCCACCCCTCTCTCAGGGTCCTGGTGAATGGTGGGTCCTGCTGCCACAGAAATAGCCTTTCCAGAGTCTCCCTGTAGCAGATTCTCTGCCAGGCACTTTAGCAGCCAGGCCCTGCTGGTGCCAGGGGAACCCCAAAGGGTTGAGAAGCGCCACTAATACCTCGGGTTGTGTTCCCACCTCTCTGTGCCCCTCGGGGCAGCAGGTCGCCTGGGCGAGGCACGTTCCAGCCCTTTGTAAGGCTGGCAGCTGCTTCTCATGATGGAAATTGGCAATGCGGCATTGCAGTTACTTCCACATCCCCACCCCAGCAGCTCCCTCCCCCTCTCTCCGGAGGCCTGTGTCCTTTGAGGACCCAGCTGTGGCTCTGTGGGGCAGGAACGGTCACAGTGTGGGTCTTCCCACAGCAGGGGCTGGGGAGCAGGGATCGGGAAGCCCTAATCCACATGGACCCTCCTAAATGCTGGATAGTGTCACCAGGAAAGCAGAAATAGCCCAAGGGACGGGGGCTCAATGCATCTTCTGCTGCATCACGGCCACCCTCGCGGGAGCCCCCCCATCCTCCGTCCCCTTCCCTCCTCTAGGCGTCCTGCCCCACAGCCTGACCCCTCCTTTTCCTTCCCCCAAGTTCTCCTGCCTCCCTGCTCCAGAGCCCCCCACTATTCTTTGCCCTGCCATTATGCAGACCCACCCTCCCAGCATCGTCCCTTTGTCCCCTGCTGCAGGGGCACGGTCCCCCAAGAGCACAGGGGCTCTCTGGGGCCTGCCCAGACCCGTCCCACAACCACACCGGACTCTTCAGGGCCTGTGTAGCTTCCCATGGGTCTTGCTCTCAGCTGCTGGATGGGGGATGAGAGGATGGGGACCCGACAGGGTCAGGTGAGCTGGGAGTGCAGGGCTATTCCAGCCCCGGACTCTGCTCTGCTTCCAGCCCTGGACTTCTCCCCATTCCTCCCTCCATCCCTCAGCTCTGCTGCTGCTCCTCACTCCTGACACGCAGCCCCCCGCTATTCCAGCTCTGCTTTGCAGGGCAGGATTTGCTCTACGTGGCCAGTGGAATGAAACAAACCCTACCTAATCTCCCAATGGGTGACGGGTGTCCCCGTTTCCTGCCCTCGCATTCAGACAGATCACTCACCTCCGGGCTGTAAAAGCAGAAGGAGCAAAAGAAAAGAAGGTCGCAGACCCCCTTCCATGATGGCAGTGTGGGGCAGTGGGCACGGGAGGAGCCGTCAGCCTCTGAGATGGAGATCCTGGCCAAATCAAGCAAGAGCCTGGAGCGGGTGGGATGGGGTGACTGGCTGGACAGCGATCCCGGCTCCCTTCTGCGCCTGAGGATGGGCTGGGAAGAAATGAATCCCCGGGGCTTGGCAACTTCCCCACCACATGATGGGATTTGCCAATACCAGCCCCCGCTGGCCGTGATGTGACTCAACTCTGGGATAAGTCGCCCAACGAGCGCAATGCAGCTGTTTCCCAAACCCCACAGGATGCAGTGGCAGGGTCGGTTGAAGAGAGAGAAATTGAGGTGGGTGGAGCGATAAGAGGTGTTTATTCAGTTACAGCTTCTCATCCACTCGTTCCCCTTTGTCACGCGTGTCCAACCAAGTGAGCCCCGAGTTCACTGCTTTACAACTCTTTATCTGAAATAATATGTAAACACACACTTCTACAACGCCCATAAAACCCGATTTGGTGATAGAAAAGATTATAACATGAATATCAATGGCTAGGGCAGGCGTATAATTATATCTGCCCGTTTGTTAGTTCCCATGAACCTTTCATAGCAGATACTTTTAACTTAACAGCAGGAATGGCCATGAAGGCCCTTCGTAGCTAGCAACAAGGGGAGAACCAGGGGGAGAGATCCCGAGCCTTCCCTAGCAGACATGCTGGGTGGGAAAGAAGAGCTAACACCATTTACCACGTTCTTTGTGCAGGTGGTGAGGGGAGGAATGGTCGGGGGGAGGGCAGGAGAGGGGGGCCGACATAGCCTGCCCATATTGCACTGGACACTGCTAGAAATTTGCTCTGATTTGCTCCCTCCTTCCCTAACTTCCAGGCTAGAAAAGTGCTGTGGTTTGCTTGTGTAGTACATGGCCTTTCAGCCCATCAGGGGTCCCGCGGAGGAGAATTTGTATCCAAAGCCTAGGCCCAACTCCCAGCCCCTAGGAATGTGGCCCAGGCCTGACATCCTTTGTCCCTGCGACCACAGGTGCGTCACTCTGAGCGCAGGGTACACCCAGCCCGGCTCCGGGCGAGGGACCCTGGCCGTGGGTCAGTGCGAGCTCAGGGGGCTGGCTTGGGGAAGGATCCACTTGCCGGGCTTGTCAGGGCTGGAAGGGGCTGCGGGTGGGTCTGAAATGAACACGGCTCCATCCGCATTTAATGGCTCCGTCCATTTCCTGGGAGCGCCTGTCCCGCTGGAATTCTCAGTTACACGGCGGCCCCTTGACACGGCTCTGGCGATGGACAGGGCCTTCGACTGGGCACCCAGTGCATTCACACTCACTGCCAGGGCCCTTTGCAAGCCAGGGCGGTGTAACAGGGCCTTGGTGCGAATGGGAATCCGGCCTGCATCTTGGGGGCTGCGATCCCCTGGGAGCAGAGGGTCTGTAGGTTCTCTGCTAGGTGGAGGCCTGGACAGAGGAAGCGAAGGCACCTCCCCTTGGCCGGCAGGTCAGTTCTGGGACAGAGGGACAAATCCAGATTGGGTGTGAGGAGGCGCCACTGAGCATTGCGGGAAAGATGGTGACTGAGCCTTGGCACCTGAGAAAACCCCTAAACAGGGCAGTGATGCAAACACTCCTGGCACTGTGTCGTGCAGAGGTGGAGACTTTATTTACATGATCTACAGTTATCCTGCGGAACTCACTGCCACTGCATATTAACACTGTTAGCAGAATTAAAACACAACACATCCTCGACTTTTCTGAATAACAAGGACATCCACAGTCCTACCAGGGAGGAGTGACAGAATGTGTAAGGGACATTATCTCTTTGGCATCAGTGTATAAACCAACTTCTCTCGGCATGTGGGGTTAGGAGATTTCTTCGCATGTGGGCAGGTTATTCCAGAATTTCCCGGGTAGGGGCTGTCTTCTTCCTCTCCAGTATCGGATCCAGGACAGGGCTGGAGCAGGGATACTGGACGGGCTTGGCCAGGGGTCTGATCCCATGTGACCAATCCTAAGGGCTTGTCTATGCACAGGCTTGGTTTAGAAACCGAGGCAGTTAAAGAGGGGCAGGGACTGCAGCGAGAGAAGCGCCTTTCCACTGAGCTAAGGGCATGCCCAGGTTGGGGGGTGACGCTTTAATTGTACCAGTAGAAAATCACCCCCACAGAGCCGCAGAGTGACACTGCTCAGCGGCTGGGTCCAGCCCCGACGGAGGACAGTAAGTCAGCCCAGGTAGGGGCATGTTTAGACACTAGAGTCTTTTCTAAATGTGGAGGGGGGGAAACTGAGGCAGGCGTACCTGTGGGGTTGCAGACGGCTGCTAGAGGGCACCTCCTAGCAGGACAGATTCTCCACCACATGGCTGTAGCTGACCCTATAGAAGGACCCAACGTTCCCACTGCGTGAACTTTAACACTGCGGAAGCTGCAAGTGAGTGTCCCCCGTAGCCTCCCTCGGCCTGGCAGGCTGGGGCCGGCTGCGCCCGGCGGGAT
>ML675647.1:6777280-6796219 GCA_007922155.1 Mesoclemmys tuberculata
CATACATGCAGATATGAAACTCTGCTGTGCCATATCTCCGAATGTGTATCTTACATGGCTTCAATAAGAACACAGAGGCCTGCACGTAGGAACAATGGACTGGCCTAAGCACCTGTGAGCACTTTGGCTCAAGTGGAAGAAATCCTGCCCATTGCTGGATGCGGCAGATCACTGACCCCAGGGGGTGTTGGGAAAACTTGTTAAAAGCTGAGGCGTCTTTGTCTCGGGGTCTCCCCTGGAATACAACACCAAAGACTGAGAATCTACTCACGGGGAGGGGGCCTGGTTGCTAGAGGCATCGAAACCAGCCTGTGTGGTTAGCGGATATAGACTGACAACTCGCATCTTAATCTAGGATTAATATATCTTTTAGTTAGTTGTGATGACCTCATTGACTTATTAATAATCTGACTTAGATTCACTTAAAATCTTGCTGTAGTCAACAACTTATTTATTTATTTTTTATCTAAAACAGTGCATGTGGCTGGAGTGTGGGCAGAGACCTCACTTACAGGGACAGAGATGGTGCATATCAATGTCTTTGATAAATTGATATGCAAGCGTAAATGAGCTTGCAGGATGCAGTGTGCAGCGCTGAACTCTGCAAGATGGCAGTTCCTGGGGGGTGTTTGCTGGGATCTAGCCTATGAGTGGCTGCCCAGAACTGCTCCATCACTACGCCAGGGACTGATTACTCACAGAAAGCTGGGCGTGGGCTGACCTGGGAGGGGATGGTTCACACAACAAAGTGGGGTAAATCCAGGCCCAGAAGTGAAGAAATGGGGTGACACAGCTACACATCGGTCCAGATTGGGGGGCAGGGGGGGGGCGTTACAGAGACAAACCTGAAAATATGACATGAGTGAACTCCAAAGTCTTGGAAACCAGTTGGGCAAATAAAAAGCAACAATGACATAGATTTTGTAACCCAAGCTCTTGATGTTATTGAATAGCAGGGTTGGCACAATTCTTTAGCAATCTGTTGCTAACAAGTGAGCGATCATTCATCGAAGCATCTCCTCCCTGTTAACTAACCCGTCATAAAAATGCTATCAAGTACGATGAAGAACAAGGGTCAGAAAGGGCCCTGACATTCGGCAGTGTAATGAGAGCTTGGTTTCTCACCTTTATCTCTTACAGGAATCTTTGACATTGTCCCGCTGTGGGTGATATGTACAGGGGCAGGTGCGCTGCTTCTGCTCTTGGTCACCCTCGTTTTCCTCTGCAAGTACCGGAAGAAGAAACGTAAGTGGTTAGAAAGGAAGCTCATTTAGTACAATGTCCCCTTCAAGTCATGAAAGCTGGCTAATGTGAGGGCCACCTATGGCTGGCAGAGAGCAGTACATGCACCCTCAATCCTCCCTGTGAACTCCGGTGTCTCACTGGAGGTGAGACTATATGATCACAGTGGTCCTTTGACTCCATTCTGCAAAATCGATGAATCAGACATGAGAAACTCGCTCTAGAAACCCAGAGTAACCCCATGACACTGCTTCTCTTGTCTGTGCATTTTTAAATGCCAATTCTGACTTACTGCACTGTAGCCTGGGAACCTGCCACTGAGGTAAGAAGCCAAGAGACTTAGAGCAAATGCTAAGGTTGCTGGAACAAAGATGGGTGGCTCTGGGAAACATGAGGGCTGAGGGTGATCTCTCCCATCCCAGCAGCAGAAGGCTGGTGGAAAGCGGCCCATGCCTCTTAAACCCTGAGCAGAGGGCTTTGCCTGGGGTAACTGTCACCCTTTGAGACTGGGTGGCGGTGGAGGTCTCTTGACCAAATCGTGTTGTTATGCCTTTTCATAGGCTCCCGCAGAGACATTGACCAGACCCCCACCATCTATGAGGAAGTGAATGATGCCCGCACCAGAAGAAACTCAGTGAGTCCTGTGGGAATCCCTTTGTAGGCAAGGGGAGACCAGTATGGTTACTGCTCACCCGGCTTAATGAAGGCAAAGGCTGAAATCTATAGCAGAGAGTGAATCTCGTTGAACGACACCCTGCTTTTCCAGACAGAATGGAGATCGCTTACAGCATTTGCATCCAGATCCGATATAAAACCCCTAGGAGCATGGGAATTGCCACACTGGGTCAGACCAAGGCATGTTGGTCCAGTATCACGTTTGCATGACCAGCACCAGGTGCCTCTGGAAGGCAAAAGATCCCTTCGCTAGCCAGGTGTGGGATAACTTGCTCTCGAAAAGGCTTTGTTTTCAGCTCAGTAGAGATTGGTTCAAGCCCTGAAGAATGAGACTTTTTTTTATTCCTTCCAAAACTGTTTGCATTAATTCTGATAACGCTGAATATCCTTGTTAGCCATAGAAACATCTCCCCTCTCTGACTCTGCTTGGTTCTTGGCCTCCATGACATCCTGTGGGAACGAGTCCCACAGTCTGAATCTAATTTAATTGAAAGTTTCTTTTAAGGGCTTTGGGTTTGTCACCTTTCACTTCCATTGAATGTCCCTGTCTCTCCACACAAGTGGAGAACCGAGACTCCTGTGCTAACGTCCTAGAAAGCCCGGTGTAATAATGCGTAACTTAGCGCTTCTGCTTAGCTGTGGAGCGCAAAGCAGTATATGACATCAGGCCAGCATCATTATCCCCATTTTCATGGATGGGGAAACTGAGGCACAGAGTGGGGAAGGGACTTGCTCAGGGTCAAAGCTGGGAGTGAAACCTAGGTCTCCTGATTCTCACTCCAGTGCAGTTTCCAGTTGGGGTGACTACAATTTACCTGCCTAAATTCCCCCTAACGATCCACAGGCTTGTGGCATTCTCTACTTCCCTCCTAAACACTTGTGTCCTGTTGCTGCATGGCTGTTAAGCAGCTGCCATCCTCCACCCCAGAGGTGGTTGCCTTGCCAGGGTGGGGGAAGTAAACCCCGTGTCTACTGTAGATGTTCCTTTGGGGATAGAAGTGCTATAGAAATACAAACTTGTTGTAAGATATGAAATGAGAAATATTTTTCAAGCCAGGTGACTGCAATATCTAGCAACGTGCAGGATTCATTCATAACCAACTGCTGCCACCTTTTGGCCAGTGTAAGGCAGATGCTCCCTTTCTGATTTCTGATCGTCTGCTGCCACCTGGAACCCACTTCAGCTCACTTTTTATTTGGAGCGGTAGCAGTCTTATAATATTTTCCCCACAGTTTTCACATCTTTCTTTTGTTCCGTTTCACTTCTCTGTGTTTCTTGGGGAAGTGGAGCTAATGTCTTGTGAACAGGTTTTCCTAATAAAATTACAGATATTAAATGTACAAAAGCAGCGTTAAGGCAGAGGGGATAACACTCTGGGTGATTATGTTGGTAAGAACGTTCACGGTACGTGCACCACTGGCTGCTGGCTGGAATCAGAACTTACCTGGTGTGTCACAGACAGTGTATTGCTACTGTCTATGTCCTTTAGCTCTGGTTTCAGGGCTGGGAACTTCTGTAACCGGGGAAAGTATCAGCAGGGACCAAGCTCAGATGAGACATTCTGGGGGGACCCCGGACTTGTTCAGTGACCACTGAATGCCTGACCAAACTAGGTTCAGGTGATGGCGGGAATGGCCAGAACTGATTCTTGTGGTCTGGCTGGCCTGTGGAAAGGTTGCCATGATCGGAGTCGTTCTCAGTCTGCACCACAGAGGCATGTCCACACTAATGTCTTAGCTTTGAGTTTAGCTTTAAGGAGAGATCGTATCCAATGCTTTATGAAACCTACTGCATTCTCGCCACCCACTTCTTTCGCATCTGGCTAAAAAGCTGATAGGTGTGTGTGGTTTTTTTTTTTAGTATGATTTGCAGTCCCCCAGTGCTGCTCGTTGTTCATGGGTCCATCATCCCCTAGGAACATGATCCAGAGCTCATTTGAAGTCAGTGGAATGTCCCTATTGACTTCATTGCACCTTGGATCTGATCCTGGAGGATGGTTGGTGGGTTTTTTCTTTTTCTTTCAGTAATTGAGCCAGTATTCTTTTGGGAGAAGAAGAAAACTAAACTCCTTATCCTTGCTCTTCCTCCCCCACAAAGGCTAAGATACTTAAACCAACCTTGTTGTTTTTTCCCCTATACAGACTAGAACTGCCCCAAGTGGAATTATAGGAAATACCATCTACGCGGAGGTCAACTGCAACCTGCCAGTAAGTGCCCAGTGGTCCTTCCAAGCCAGGTTCACTTTGCTGCTCTCAAACCTTATGTAAAACAAAAGTTCAGACTACTATACACATGCTGGTATATGGATGAAAAGTCACTTCTCAGACCTGTGACCAGATCCTCTCGGTGTTGACTGCCATTACTTCATCAATCTGGCCAAAGATTTTGTTGAAGAATCCTAGAAATATTGCCCTGAAAGGGCACGCGAGGTCATCAAGTCCAACCCCCTGCACTGAGAAAGGACTGGGTAAACCTAGGCCAGGTCTATACTTACCAGGAAATTCGGCAGCAGTCGACAGGAGTTATGCAAGCTATTCTCCGTAGCTTGCGTGACTTACGTGGACTTACTCAATTCTCTTCTGCGTGCCGTTTCCACTACGCTGTGCTGATAGGAAATGCATACCCATTGACGCAGTGCTACAGCTTTTTGGAGCTAGTTTTATCTAATTGACTTCTGGATCAATTGAGCAGGTTGTCTTCTGCTCAGTTGATCTAGATAAATCGATCTGCCCACAGCGAATGTGCTGCCATCAGTGAAGGCCTACCCCTAGACCATCCCTGATGGGTCTTTGTCCAACTGTTCTTAAAAGCCTCCAGTGCTGGGGATTCTGCAACCACTCTCAGCTGCCCGTTCCAGAACATAACCCCCCTTAGAGTTTTGAAAGCTTTTCCTAGCATTGGACCTGCTGCCTGACTTGAGTGGGATGGAGTAGTTTAAGAATTTCCAGTTGATCACTCATTACCTTTCTGAGCTTTGAAAGGTTCTAGCCCCCGTATCAGCCACAACAGAATTAAGTCAAGGTCAGGTGGGGAGCCCCCATGTGGACACTGCCCACACTCTCCCGGAGTGTCCCTATCCTAAAATATCCAGAGCTGGTCTCTGTTCATATTCCTTGGGTTCCCTGATCTCATTTTATACGCACAATCCCCTAAACACAATATTCTCAGTTCCTCAGTAACTGCTCGGTGACTCACTTATGCTCAGGTTCATAGACCCCAAACCATTAGTCTAACAAGGCTAAATATCTCACAGGGTGTAGACCTGTAGGTGTCTTGAATCACTGCTCTATGAATTACCCTCTGAGCTATAACCTTGAATCTCCCTTGCTACAGGTTAAGCCCGTTGCTACTTGTCCTACCTTCAATGGACATGGCGAATAATTGATCCCTATTGTCTCTATAACAGCCCTTCTCATATTCAAAGGTTGTTAGCAGATCCCTCCTCAGTCTCCCTTTGCTCAAGACCAAACATGCCCAGTTCTTAGTTTCTCTAAATCCTGTCTCATTTTTGTGGCCCTTCTCTGGGCTCTTTCTCCAGTTTGTGCCCAGTTCTGGGTGCTGCACTTTACTGGACAGTCCTCCAGCTGAAGCCTCACCCGGGCTGAACAGAACATGACCATTGTCTCCTGTGTCTTCCATATGCCGCTTCTGTTAACACACCCCACAACACTAGCCTTTTGGGCAGCTGTCACATTGCTAGCTGGTATTCAATTGGTGATCGCCTGTAAGCTCCGGATCCTTTCCAGCAATTCTCCCACCTCCCCATTTTGTAGTTGTGCACTTGATATTCTTCCCCCCACTCCTGCTTCCTAACTGAAGTACTTTGCACTTGGCTGTATTGACTTTCATCCTGTCAAATTCAGACCAGCTCTCCAATTTGTCAAGGTCTCTGAATTCTAATTCTGCCCTCCACTGCTTGCAACTTCTTCCCACTTGGTGTCCTCAGCAAACTTTATACATATGCTCTCCCCTCCATTATCCAAGCCATTAAGAAAAATATTGACTAGTGACTGGCCCCGGGGGGCCCCTCTCCTCTCCCCTCCCCGGCCCTCCCCCCCCCCCAGATAATCCTCCCATTTTAACAGCAAACCCTTGATCATCTTGACAATGGCTCTTCAACCCACAATGTGTTTGCTTTATTCAAGTTTGTTCTAATCGAAGCCTAATTCTTTTCCTGAGCGGCCCCTGATAAAGGGCTGTGCTCTAGTGGCTTGTCCTGCCCATTGGGATAGCTAGTCTCTGCTCTCCAGCTAAGTGGCTGAGTAAAGCGTGCTGAGATCTACTGATCAGAAGTAGGATGTTGTCATCACGGGGATCCAGCCGGTGTAACTTTGCATCTCTCCGCGGAAGTCAATAGAACGATACCGACCTTACACCAGTTGAGAGCTGGGCCCTTTGTCCGTAATTTGCCCTTCACTCATGTCGATTGTCTTGGCTTTCCCATGTCAGCCTGAAGGCCCCGCACCCCATCCGACAGACCTCACGGTTTACGCTGCTGTCCAGAAGGTAAGTCTGCCTTGTGACGGTTGGAGCAGTATTGGGGCGAACCACGGCCAGTAGCGGTGCTCGATTCTGCACGGGCTTTTACCCTACAGGTCTGGGCCCACGAGTGTTTGAAGGGTGACCTTTCAAGGGGCTTGGCCAGGTTTCCCTTCGTTCTAATGGGGGAGGATTGCTTTGCCCACAGGCCATGCCCTAGTGGCCCCCTGACTGCAGTTTCACAGCTATTTAACTCAGCACCTGAGCCAGTCCCACGCGTGGAGGCAGGGGCGTGGGCGCTGGGACTGAGGTAAGCGAGCAGATGTCACCCCGATCTCCACCGGCCTTGAAGGGGTCACAGGAGAAGCCTGCCTTTGCTTTACCATTCTAGGTGCTGCTGCCCCAGCCAACGGGGCATGAGCTGGGATATTTAGTTCCTGACCGCTAGGAACATTGCCTGTCCTGATGCAATAAAGTTCAAAGCCCTCTGCAGGCCTCGTTTCCTCCAGCGCCTGCCGGCTCACTTTAGCAGTGATGAATGGCAAGGCAGACTTCTTGCCACGTAACCAGCGTTTGCACGTGTCCTTGCTAGAGCGTGGCAGGGAAGCTGGGGTGGTTGCCCTGCTTATGGCTTTTATAACCAGCCGTCTCGCTCTGCTCCACAGCCCCGTTCCATCAAGAAGCCGAAAATCAACCCAGCTTTGCTCGCGACCATCTACATGGAGGTAACGGGTGGGATGTTCCGATCCCGCTGCGTGAAACCCCAGTAGTGCTAGAGACCCAATGAGTCCTACCAGTGGCTGAATGCCCCCTTCCCTGTGGGCCCTCCCCCCGAGCTAAGAGAGGTCGCAAACCTCAGGGCAAAATGCCGGATTTGCCCCGTGACCCCACTTCCCACGGTGGCACGAGGGAGCAAGCGTTTACCTCTTCTCCAGCCCTTCAAAGGGAAGGCAAGAGGAAAAAGCTACATAGCTGTGGGCCAGATTCCCTGCTAGTGTAAACCAGCTGTAATGCCATTACATCAGCTCTGGTTTCAATGGGCCCAGATCCCGAGCTGGGGTAACATGATCCACCCTCGTGGAGTCTGAGAGGGGTAAATCCTCACCTGGTGTGGATAGACACCATCCATGCTGGCTTATGCCACCTGACGATCTGGGCCCACATGTTTATTTCTCCTGCCTGGGGCCTGATTCTTCCACTCCCTGTGCTGACAGCGACTCCTCGCCAGCCATGGCTCTGTTTCAAAGTAGGGCGAGGGGGCTCTGCTCTCCCAGTCTGACCCTATTCCGCTGAAGGAACCCCCATGGGGGAGCAGTTGTTGCTTTTCCCTGCAGCCTGTTTCCCAGTGCTCTGGCCCGTCTGCCAAGCTCACGTGGGTGAATGCTCCCAGCCAGCCATCTTGCTTTGGCTTCAAAAGCTTTGCTGAGCAGCCCTGGAGTGATAAAGCAAAGGACACTCATACAGATTCCTCAGTCTTGCATCACCAACTCGCCACTCGACCCCAATATCTATCGATTTTGTTAGAGTTCAGGGCCAAGATCCCAGCCCCGTACATCAGCTTAGTTTCTTTGTCATAGCCCACCTGGGTGCCTCTCCCACCCAAATGCTAGCTATGTCACTCACTCCACAGCAGGGCTTGATTTGGATGCGGTTCATTTCCTTAAGAAAACTCTTATCTAGCTTCACGGCCTGGTCTCCGTCTCCTCCCTGCCCTCCCAGGACTGTCAATCTCAGTAGTGGACTGTGTGGGTTTGTTTTCACTGAGCGTTCCTGTTGAAGCACATTCAACACGGCTGGTTTTCTTGTAGGTTCAAGAAGCCCCTTCCAGACCCAGGGGTCCTCAAAAGCAGCGCTCATCTTCACCTAATCTTGGGCATGTGTATTCCTAGCATCACAGCCCCTCGCTGCGTGACACACACTGCCTTTAAATGCCTTTCCCTGGGAGGAAGCTCCTTGTTGACGGACGGACCGCCACCTGTGCAGATATGCACAGCGTTGATCCGAGCAAGCTCTTTGGGTGTACAAGACGTCACAAGAGCTGGGTTCTTCCACATTGCAATCGAAGTGGAAATAGCACCACAACGGTATCTTCTTTCGTATCTTGCAATCCCAGGCCAAACCTTGAAGACTCACTGAAAACAAGAACAGAGAGGGAGAACTGAACTCTTCTTCCATCAGAAAAGGTTTTGTTTGAGATAAGCTTCGATGTGGAAAGATGGCTTTTGGAGGGGGGATTTTTTTATTCATTTTAACTTTTTTCAACACTTCTTTGCAGTTTGCATGCAGGAGTGTCTAGATCCAAGTGCATAAGCAATGGATGTTGTGGTTTAATTAGCTTAATGGATTATTTATCATTTGAAATGTAACTCCGCAGGACAGATGGAGGGTGTAACACACCCTAATGCTAGCATATATCAAGAATAACTCCACTGATGTCAACTGGGCCAGATACTCTGTAAAATAACCAAGTTCCAGCTGTGTAAAACCAGGGGCAGTGACAGGAGAGGTGTGTAAGAGGCAGGCAATAGTACGGGAACCTGGGGGTTAAAAGTTTTGGTGACTGAGTTTTGTAAGAGCTCCAACACAGGTCTGGCATCACCTCCGGTAAGGAAAAAGTGCTATTTCCAATTAGTGTATTTTACACAAGACTAAGATAAGGGGATGCTGTCAGATCCAATTTAGGCACAAATCCTGGCTAACTTTTACAGAAACCATTTTTTGTATGTCTTTTGAATGCTACTTTTTTTGGGAGGAGGGAGGGATGGGTGGCTGTCAATGTCCTAGGTTGTGCATTTCGGGGCAGATGCAGAAATGGGAGCTGGCAGGCTGCGCTTTGCAACTCTTCCCCACATAACTGTTTGCCAAAGCTGAGACTCGCATCTCGTTTGTGTGTTTAAAATCTCCTGTGATGGGATGGAAACTCTTTCCAGTCTTCAGCTGGTGATGGGGTCCTGCTCTGAAGCGTGAAGATGGATAGCCCTGCCTCTCCCTAAATAATGCTAGTGGCTCTCAGGGGGAGGGCTGCTCTATGTATCTGAATGCCTGGGTCAGGATATTGCACTCCAGTTGCACCCTGTGAACCATGAATTGGGATCATTACCAGGAAGCTGTAGTGAGAGCCCCGAACAAGCACTTTCCATGCCCACTCCAAGAAGAACCTGCAGCAGGGCCGGGGAATCGTATTTACAGAGTATCTGTGAGACAAATATCTCTTGCATTATAGTTCAGATGAAGCACAAGGCCCAGGAAAAATAAATATTTTCTGACTAGTCGATGTGGTCAAATTTTTCCTCTAAGTAACTATCGAGGGTGACTAATACCTGCTGTTTTGTACAGCGTCTTCCATCAGATCTCAAAGCACTTGAAAAATGCACCTTTGTTTTACTGGGTGCAAATGATTCATGAGCTAGAGGTGGGAGGTAAATAGGGGGTAGACTTTGTCCTGGCCCTTGGCACAGGGGTGAATTTCAATCTCTAGACACACCTGCCTTTGAATCACCAGAAATTCTGCACTAGGGGTTTGATCTTATGCCCCTTGGAGTTAAGGGGCAAATTCTTGTTAACTGCAGGGGAGGAAGATAACCGCTTGTATGTTAGCAGAGGGAGTCACAGAGCCAGTCCCCTCCCCAGAGCTAAACTGTCTGGGAATTTCTTTGTGGATGGAAAATACTGATTCATTGAAACCCAACCCTTTGGTGGAAAGGTGCTGGAGTTTTCTCTCTCTCCCATTCTCACCAGAAATCTCATCTGCAACGCCCCAGCTTAGGCAATGAGCTGGAGTGTGAGTGACTCCTGGGGGATGTAGAAAACCTAGGTTGAAGTCCCCCCACTCCAAATCCGAGCTGTGCCTCGCGCCTTCATTTTCTTCTTAGTAGCTGAGTGCATTAACCACAGCGCTAGCCGGCATCTAGTTTTTTGCTAAGTGGAATTCATGTTTGCCAGCCAGCCCTAGGGCAGGGGCCAATTTGCTAGACCAGTCCCAATGGGTCCTCTTTTTGCTGCCTCTATGGATTGTTTCCTGATGACATTGATCCTTGCGTAATCATGCTGAGGGTTGACAGGTGCTGGGCCCGGGATCAGGCCCCGTGTTGTTAAAATGACTGTTTAGATGGGAGCCCGGAGGTGCACAGTTCCAACACTCCAACTCCAGGCCCCCTTCTCCATTTATAATAGTTTATTAAGACATAAGCAGAGTCTCACACGTGCTCTAACCTTGCCAGGTAGAGAGACAATGCACAACAGACAGCCGAACTTCCCTAGGGTGGCCCCATCCCTGGCCGAGCAACCTGAAATGTTAGCCGCTGTCTTCCTCGTCCTCCCCAGTTGCCATCATGTGGGCACCACCCCTGGGTGCGCTCTCCCCCTGCCACGGGCTGGGAGACAATTTTTATAATGTTACGCTGCCGCCACTACGTCTAAAGCATATTGAGAAGGGCTTCTCCCCTCTTCCTTAGCTGTGTTTCCTCACCTGCGTGGGACCCTTGTCCTTCAGGCTCGTATGTTAATGATCTCAACTTACCAGCATCTACGTCAGTTTGTTGCCCTCACACTCTTGTGGGCCGACACGTGTGGGATGTTCTCTCTAAAAGCCGGTGTTAGCTTGCATGTCTGGGGTTGGCTAGGGTCCCTAGGGCCAGACTTCCCCCTTACCCACCCTATTCCCAGTTCCCCAAAACTTAGAGGTGATCATTGGCCCATAGTTCCTAGGCTTCAAGCCTTATGCTAACAGCTGAAGCTGTGTCCACCAGGCTGCAGGCCTGCGCATTGTTGTGTTACTGCTGATAAAATAAAGGTTAAAGCTAGCTCCAGAAATAAAATTGAGCCTGGACTAGAGACAAAAATTGAAGTCCTGTTACAACCTAGCATTGAGGTGGATTCGTATCTTCCTAGGGAGCTTTCAGCTTGAAATGTCAGCTCTCTGTGTTTCTAACAAGCAGAAATAGTCCCAGGGCACCTAATCAAAGCCAGACGTGGGCGTCCATCTGCACTTTCAGCTCCAGCCGAAGTGGTCATGTCATCGTCACTTATGTTAATAGGCTGTGGGAAAATGTTAATTTGCATGTGGGAGCCCAGTGGTGATGCTTGCCATTAAGGCTGCCGTAGCAGTAAAGCTCCTCTTGTGTCTTTGCACGTTTCCATCATCAAAGCGCAACAAGCCCCAGGGTCGCTGTGTGTTCCCCAGTCAGTTTCTTCACAAGCTCTCTCTCTCTCTCGGCCTATGGATTTTTGACGGCTGGTATCGATCTGACGGCGGGTGCACCGTGAAGACGACACTGTCGCCTGGGTAATGGTTTGTTCATAATAGCGTCTCTGCTGTGTTAACATCAGCTCTGCCTCGTAATGGATGGGAGGCACTCAGGGTTGAAATGAAAGCGGGTCAGTTCTCAACAGGCCCCGCGGAGTCCCCTTTGTTTAATTCACTGCCAGTTCGCTGCTCCAGCGAGGTTCGAACGCTCAGGCCCGCGGGCTTCCAACTACCGCACGTGGGAACCTTTTAGTATTCATTTGCCACCGGCTCCCCCTGAACACAGCCACTTAAAGCGCACTGGTGCGTCTTACTCAGCAAAGTGACTAGCTCTGATGTTCACTGCCGTTTCTGCTGACATCAGTGATTAAAAATAAGTCATTACTAATTCACGTGGTGGTGGTGTAACTGCATTGGTCCCAGCATCTGCGCGAGAGCAGATGGTGAGGTAATATCTTTGACTGGACCAACAGCTGTGGGTGAGAGAGACAAGTTTTCGAGGTTTTCTTCACCCCTGGCAAGCCCTGACACAAATTAAGCCGTGTTAGCAGCTCTGTAGGATAAAAGTTTGATGCCTGCAGCTGCTGGGGTCGGGTAGTATCTGTAGACAGAAGGGAACCAGGAGGCAGCAGTGGAGGAGGCCTGGTCAAGCCTGCATGTGGCAAGATCCTGCAGAGGGGACTGGCTGAGCCCCAATCGAGTGGGGAACCAAGAAGGGAGAGACGGAGGACACGCCCCGTACTCTGGGGTGGGTTTGGCTCATTGCGGTCATGAATTCTGTTTGCACTGTTTTCTGAACCAGCGCTGTGTTACTTCCCTTCTGTTATTAAAAGGTTTACTTTCTACACTCCGACTCTGCTTGCTCCCAGGGAGCTGGGTGGGAGCCAGTTTGGTGTGGTATCATTGACAGGGACCCCTAGATGTAGAACCCGGCCCTTGCTGCTGCCGACTCTGTCTGGCAGAAGGGTTACACCTAAATGCGCCATGATAAGAAGTGGTTTCTTTGCTGCATGTCGCAAGGAAGCTCTGCGGAAGTTCACTGTAACTGCTCTTCTGACTCATTGCGAAGAGAGCCCTCCTCGCGTTCGTCTCTCATTTACAACAGGTCCTTTGTAGCCGAGTGTAAAGGGGCCTTCATGCAGGTCTACCTGTAATTTAGTCCCCCATTAAGGCCCTTTCACACGGCTAGGAGAAGTGAGAATCAGATCTGAGATAATCTAGGTTTTGAAAACGTCAGGTGATCAGGGGACAGTTAGATTTCGGGGAAGATGGCGGCAGCAGCGATCACTGTCTGCCTGGTGCTAAGCATCTTACAAGGTGAGTTAAACATTTCGTGTTTCTTCTCGAAAAAGGGGCGCTTGCTTCACAGTCTTCTTCCTCAGCAGTCCGGCTGTCCTGGCACTTCCTTATAGCTGTAGAGCTGATCCGTTACGAAGGGCAAGCGCCTTTCTAATGTAAGTTCTTTTGCGGAGCCGTCATTCCAGCGTTGTCTCCGCCCTTTTGGGATCCTGATTGTGGATTTGGGGTGCTGATTGATTTGATCTGATTCTTTCTCAAACTCCCCTGCCTTGTGCTCGACAAGTTTGATCTTGGAGGGGTGGAGGTGAGGGAAGGATATCTTGGTTGGGCTCCCTTAGCCTCTTGCTGTAGAAGTGACTGAGTTAGCAAAAAACAGAGGGAGGGAAAAATGTGTAGGGACTTTTCAAAAACTTCCCATTAAAATTTCTCAGTTATAGTTGACATTCAGCTCAAGTATTTTACCGACATGTCTTTGACAC
This sequence comes from Mesoclemmys tuberculata, assembly GCA_007922155.1. Lineage (NCBI taxonomy): Eukaryota > Metazoa > Chordata > Testudines > Chelidae > Mesoclemmys > Mesoclemmys tuberculata. The sequence continues at coordinate 6,790,701 of ML675647.1, forward strand.
GTGGAGCATGGCTGCCTTCTTCCTTTCAACTCACAGTTCTCAGGCTCCTCCCAAGACCAGGCTTATTAGCTTATTTTTTGGTTTTGTTTTTTTTTAAATGAAAGCCCATTTTTTTTCCATCACAGAGACCAAGGCCGAGGGGCTCACATAAGTCTCTGCATCCAAGCTCCTGAAAGATGATTAGAAAGCATAAACTGTATTTAGCTGAGGTATTGGAAGCTCTGACATTTCCTTACCTTGCCTAATCTTTGTTCACTGAAGTTAGAACCGCGCCCATGCATCAAAGAGCAGAAACTAACCTCAGCCCTGAGGTGGAAAGCTCCAGAGAAAGATGCTCTCAGCATAGGAGGGAGCTGGGAGGAATTTATATGTGAGCGAAGAAGCTGCACGATCTCCCATTTGCATTGGAAGCGGGAATGTTAGGAGGAAACGGGCCGAGGGTGGTTCATATTCTGAAGGGGATTAAAAAAAAAGGATCAATGCCTCCTTTTAATAGCAGCCCCCAATTCCAGAACATGGGGGGGTCAGCTAAAATGGGCTGTGAGATTCAGTGCCTCAAAGGAAAAGTCATGGAAAAGCTGGCTGGAACTTTTTGAAATGTTAAGTATTTTTTACAAAACAAAATTATTTATTAATGACAGTGACTAGTACTGTTAAAGCTGAGTGGTTCATAGAGGAGCCTCACACCTTATCCATGACACAGAGCTCAGTGAAAAGTAGTAAAACAACAAGGAGAGAACTTTCAATGAAAAATGTTGGCAAAAAATGATAATGACCCTAACCCTCTCCCTCCTTCAAGGCTGATCTGAAGGGTGGTGTCTTTACTAATCCTTACGTTATCCATTATGTCTATAGCGGTCACATGGTGCTTGTGGTAGGGCGCTTCCTTTGTAATGGGCGCAGAAAAGGAAGTTTTAATGCTTTAAAGCTTTAATGGTCATTTTTGTGTTTGGGAGAAGAAAGAAATAGGCTGGCTGAAACAGCGAAAACCACACCAGCTCATAATCACGCAGTAGCTTAGGAGAGTGCTGCAATGGGGAAGCACATACAGTACATCATGAGACCATGAAGTGGTAAAAGGAGCTGAATTTCCTCTGAGGTCAGCAGTGGTCACCTCTAGAGCATTTTGTTTGCTCCTAGCAAGAAGCAATCATAAAAACAATCACCCCTAACTCTTCTCAACGGTGGATCCCAAAGTGTTTTTAAAGGAGTTTGGTACCATTGTGCCCATTTCAAAGGGGGAGACACTAAGGCACAGAAAAGGGAAGTGACTTGCCCAAAGTTACCTAACAAGACATCCAGCACTCCTAAGTCCCAAGTCAGTGTTCTAGCCACTAGGCCATATTGTCTCCAGTGACTGGCACCCATCCTGTTTGCTAGGTTATCAGTTCTAAAGGTCCAGCATACAAATATGAATGTGTTTAACACATTTAAAGTGTGTGTGTGTCCCCTGACACTCTGTGGCTGGTCCACTAATGGGTGACAATCTGTTACTACTACCAGCTAATGGAGTTAGTTACTCCTTTAGCTGAAGTAGGAGACATCTGGTCTGATTGCTGATAATCCTGGACCCCAAAGATGGCCCCTGCGGGATTTGCTACAGTGTCACTCATGGAAATGCTTATTCCATAATTAAATAAAAAAACCCAAACCACAGAAACTCTTTCAAAAGACGAAGTTGCCCTGAAAACAGGAAATGATGGGGACAGGACGTTGCTCAGTGTAAAACAGCCTCTCCCATTAAGGCCGAGCAGTTTATAGATGGGCTGCGGTGGGCCGTACAGGAAATGTAAAAGATGAGACTATTGTATGTGGATTATTGATTATCACCCCAGAGAAAAATTAGGGGTGGGGGAGAAAATAAAAATGGGGGCAGTCTAAGACTAAACTGGAAATAAAAACACTATTTTGCATTTCTGTAGCAACGTTACTTACCAAGGAGCAAAGAAAGCAGGCATTAACTTCATCTTGCCACAGCTCTCACTGGGAAGTAGCTTGGAATTGTTATACAGATGGGGAAACTGAGGCACAGAGCAAGGCAGTCACTTGCCCAAGGGTCAGCGAGTCTGTGACAGTGCTGTCCAGGTGTAGCTGAACATGGCGGGATCCACCTGCTAGAGCAAACGAGGAGAATATTGTTGCATCAGTTAAATCTCGCCGGGCAGGAAGAATATTCTGTCCCATCCTGGCGCTTCATTGGAACTGTAGCACTTCATGCTGTCCAAGGGTCCCCGCCCTGGATGAGTGGCTGCTGTGCAGCATGGGAGATGTAGTCTGGCTGAGGAACCCAGCCCATGGAGGAGAAGGTGGGCGTGTGGCACCGCGCCAGCCCAGGCGGGCACCGATGAAAGTCAACCTAACGTGAAACGGTCCATTTTGATTTTCCCACCGCGCCAAGGAAATAGTTCAACCAAAATCAACATTTTTCCCGTGGAAAAGGTCGGGTTTGTGGGAAGCCATATTTGCCATTTAAAAAAACCACCCAAGCATTTCTAGAACCGCGCCGCCCAAGTAATCCCAGCCATGTCAGCATAAGAAAGTAGGGTGATAGAAGCTGCCCTTTTTGCTGAGCAGCCCACGTCTGGTCCCAAATGCCGATCTGGGGCACTGACCCCAAGAAACAGACATCACCCTCTTCCCAGTCTCCCTGAGCTCTTTGTTTTGGGGGACAGGCATTCAGTGTCCTTTGATCCGCAGCTACACCTGCCACCGTTCTGCCCAGAGATCTCCGTTTCCTTTAGCCGGAGAGTCTTGAAATGGTGTTTCTTCCCCCCACCCCCAACATTCGCTTCTTCCTGCTCTTCCTTTCACTTCTCCCTTTGTGGGTCACCTGGATTGTTCCCTAGCTCACACCTCTGTGCATGTTGTACCCCAGGCCCACAGATAGCTAAGGCGTTAACTGTAATTTTCCCCCGTTTAAAATCGAATGTACTAGACAACCGCTTATACGCTCGGTCTCACTGATGTCAAAGTCTCAGTGCTTTCCTTGCTCCAGGTCCCCTTTGACACCAGCAGGCCCTGGTACGTGCTACATTGTTGTTGGGAAATAAACGTCCGACAAAGTTTTAAAGGCCAGTATCACGGTGGTTCAAGATCTAGTGGACCCCACAGCAAAGCTCTGTTGTGCTAGGCACTTAGAAAATAACAATACCTAGGGCTTGATGCAGCTGTAGATCTGTGATACTCTGGTCTGGATACCCCAAGAAGAGACCATGTTACCTCCCCCCCCAAAAAAGAGTAACTGAACCAACCAATTGCATGTTGTATTGTTGTACTAGGGGAGTACATTGAGTAAGGGCTTTTATGGAAGTTTGTAATAGGCTGAACTTGATGTTCATTATGCAGTAAATTCACAGACTGTGGTTAAACCGGCCTCCAGTAATGATCCATTGTATAACAAATCAGCATGCAATCAGCTGGTTCCTTTGCTTATTTTGGGGGCCTAAACCTTCTCTTTTCCCATGGGGTGGGGGGCTGGACCCTGATTGTCCCAAGATCTTATCCCCATTTTATAGAGGGGAAACTGAGGCACAGCGAGGGGCAGTGACTTGCCCTAGTTCACCCAACAACTAACTAAGAGTAATGTTTATTCTGTGGCTTCCCACTGAAACCCTGATGTTTGTCTTTTGGCAGCTTATGAGGCCATGAAGGGGCCAATCAATCAGGTGAATGGGATGGTCGATGGCACGGTGTATCTACACTCCACACAGCAAGTCCCAGAGGATTACCAACAGATCATCTGGCGGTTCAACGATTCCCTAAAGATCCTGATTAAAAAAAGGAATCAGTCAGTGATTTACCCCAATGCCTATTTTAAAAATAAGCTGCGTTACCTTGAGAATCACACTTTGGAAATTAACCAGCTGCAGGAGCAAGACAGCAGCACTTACCTGATGGATGTGGAAGACGCCGGAAGCGAGGAGACCAGTGAATATTTCCAGCTGGCTGTGTACAGTGAGTCCGGAGCGGCTTCTTTGAACCTGGGTCAAAGATGGGGAGGTTGGGGAAGCTCGAAGAGCCTTGATAATGCAGTCTCCTCTCTGAAATGCCCAGAAGGCAGGGGAAGGAGCAGGGTAACAGCCTGGGGGGGGTGGCGGGGGGATAAGAAAGCTCCAGGAAGGAGAAAGGACATTGGAGGAGGGGGGACAATTAAAAAAAAAGTTGATAGCCATCTGGCTATGCTGGTCAGAGACAGGAAGGATGGTTTGTGGCTGAGGCTCTGGACTGGCACCCAGGAGGTTTGGTTTAGTCTCTTACGCCACTAGTTTAAAAAATGACGAAGGATTTTGGATGCCCCGTTTTTGGGGCAGACTTGAAAGGGTCCCATTTGCAGAACGTGCTCAGCATCTGGGCTCTGAAAATCGACCTCCTCCAGGGGACCCAGAATTGAGGGACACACCATCACTGGTCACATTTAAAAAGCTTGGCATCATTCATAGATTCCCAGGCCAGAAGGGACCATGCTATCATCTAATCTGACCTCCTGGGTAACCCAGGCCAGCCAACAGCCCCAAACCAACCCTCAGAGCAGGTCTTTTAGAAAAGCCTCTCACCTCAATTTAAAAATTGTCCGTGATGGAGAATCCACCACGCCCCTTGGCAAATTGTTCCAATGGTTAATGACTCTCAACTTCTACACCTTATCTGCAGTGTGAATTGGTCTAGTTAATAGAGCCTTCTGCATAAAATCTACGTGGGCAACACCCCAGCAGGAACATATCAGCTTCATTGGAGCACCACTAATGTAATCCATCTGCAGATCTGGCCCAGGGTCACATCTCTGTTGGGGTTTGGGCGATAGTTTAATTTCCTTCTTTCTCTATTTCCAGGGCCTCTCCCTAAGCCCAGTGTGAAGGCCACTGTGACTGCCAACAAAGAAGGTTCGTGTGAAGCCACCCTGGAGTGCACTGTTAATGCCAACAACGTGGCCTACCAGTGGAGTAAGGATGGAAAGGATAAGCTGGACAAACAGAGCACATTGAACGTTAAGTTAAAGTCAGAAAGTCACGCAACTTATGAATGCACCGTCAGCAACCCCTTCAGCCACAACTCCAGCGTCATATATCAAAGACCCCAGTGCAAGTGGACTGGTAATATTCACTTTGCATTCATTTATCTTCCAGGGGTTTTCAGTGGCTCTCCGGACATGTCTCCCCCTAACCCGAGGGTTTGCGGTGGCTCGCTACATGTGTCTCTCCCTAACCCGGGGGTTTGCGGTGGCTCTCTACATGTGTCTCTCCCTAACCCGGGGGTTTGCGGTGGCTCTCCGGACGTGTCTCTCCCTAACCCGGGGGTTTGCGGTGGCTCTCCGGACGTGTCTCTCCCTAACCCGGGGGTTTGCAGTGGCTCTCCGGACGTGTCTCTCCCTAACCCGGGGGTTTGCGGTGGCTCTCCGGACGTGTCTCTACCTACCCCGGGGGTTTGCGGTGGCTCTCCGGACGTGTCTCTCCCGAACCCGGGGGTTTGCGGTGGCTCTCCGGACGTGTCTCTCCCGAACCCGGGGGTTTGCGGTGGCTCTC
>ML675647.1:6796229-6926580 GCA_007922155.1 Mesoclemmys tuberculata
CTCTCCGGACGTGTCTCTCCCGAACCCGGGGGTTTGCGGTGGCTCTCTGGATGTGCAGACTAGCCGTTCAGCCAGTGGTTTTGGTGACTCTTGACTGAGAATCACTTCCCTGGTCCCTAATGCGTCTTTCCCCCCATTGGGGACACCACTGCGGTCTGCTGCTGACCTGCCCTGAGTTACTTGCGAAGGGACGGCCCCCACGGTGCTAGGCCAAGAGTGCCGGGCTGGGAGGGGTGATGGGGCTGCATTTTGGATGACAGATCCTGGCCACGCGGCGAGATGCTGCCCAGGGGTGGAAAGTTGTCCCCATCTCTGGCTGATACACTGAGGAGAGCCGCCTGCTGTTGCCGTGACGGGCTGTTGTTCACCTGACGGCTGAATCCGTCGGCTCCAGGGGTTAAGGCCTCTGCTTTGGAGCTAGGGGCTGCGGGGACAGTCCCTGGGGACGGCCCAGCGAAGGGCGTCCATCAGATACACAAGTGCTGGGTGCGGCGTCTGTGTTAGCACCAGGTATGAAGTGGTGCAGCCGGGGGGGAGGGTCAGTGTGGTCCCCTTTCCACCCTAGGAGGGGCCCCCTGGGGAGGTGCAATACAGTCTGCGTGTTCTAGGGGTGTCCCCGGGGCTCAGCCACAGCTGTGGGGATCGCCCGGCGGTCTGGTGCCGTCGTAGCTGATCGTGAGGTTCTGGGACCCTGCAGAGATTGCGGGGGGATCTTCTGGGTTCGGGGTGGGGGAGGGAGGTCATCTCCGTAGCTCATTTTGCACAGGGAGGAGAGGAACTTCATCCTGGGTGTTTGAAGCAGATGGAAGCAGCGGGGGAGCTCTCTCTGCCCCCACTGGGAGGTTGGGGGGAGGTGCTCAAGCCAGAGAGAGGGGCCCCTTTGTTTTTTGCTGCACATGTTCTCCTAGCTCTCCACTCCTCCAACCCCTGCTCATCCTTGCCCCCTCGTGTGGGTATTCCAAGGCAGGGACGAGCCAGCCCATCTGTATTGTTGATAAATAACCTGCACGGCCTATAGATAACAGGCTCTCGTCTTGTTTCAGAGACAAACTCGGCCGGGAACTTGTCCCTGGCTCGGAAGATGGTCGATTCCATCGTGGCTTTTGGATTTCTCCTCCTCATTCACGCCTGGGTCTAAGGCTGCTGTCTTGGTGGAAGCCAGAGAGCGCCACGGATGCCTTGCCTGCGTCCGCCTGTCTGTTCCCAGGCAGACATGGTGAAGCACAAGATCAAAATGAGCTCCTGAAATAACTGAGTCAGACAGACCCCCACCTATGGCCAACACGCAGGGGATTGAACCAGCGGCTGTGAGAACTGTGACCGCGTCCCCATGCTGCAGCCTGGACTGTGGGACAGCTGAGCCCGCCCTCCAAACGCCTCGGCCTGGGCTGCAGCAATGCTGATGTCAAGCTACCAACCTGGCTCTGCGCTCACACAGGCAGGGACAGGCGCAGCCGAGTTACAGGAGTGATTTCCCAGCCATTCATCAGCCATCCATAGAGAAGCTCCAGCCAATTCCCCCCCCCCCCATCTCCATCCCTGCACCCCAGGACTGTACCATCTTACACTGCTCAAGGCCCCCTGGGGCAGTGCCAGTCCGTTAAGCCGTTCTCCCGCCCCACACCCCATGTGAAACAGACTCAGACCGGGGTTCTCAAACTGGTTTTGCTGGGACTCCCTTTGAAAATATTTCAGGTTCTGACAACCCCCCAAAAAGTGATGCTCCCCCCCCATGCCAGGATGCATGGGAGCTGACAGCTGGCGACCCCCCCCCAACAACCTCTTGACCCTCTGAGAAGCCATGGCTCCCAGGAGTTTAGCCTGTATAAACTAAAGGGGAAGTGACCAAGCCGTGTCTCACCCTGACCACTGCACGGGCAGGTTACAGACCTTCAATACATCCCGGGAGGAAAAAATAGCTGGGAAGCCTGCAGAGAGGTCAGGGCAAGGCGCCTCTCTCTCCTACCCACCTGGGAGAAAGGGGCAAAGATTAATGTCACTGCCTCTCCCAGCCCTGCCTCCCCAGGAAGGCGGACAGTGGGGAAGGCTGGTCGGCTGATCCCTCTGAAGGCTGAGGGAGAAGCTGGTACAGGCCCTCCAGTGGGATTAAAGACCAGCTCGCCAGGGAGAGCGATAGGCTCCTGTTTTAAGGAGGGAGGTAACACCTGCCTGAATTAATCTGCTCCGGGTAGAGGCCACGCTGTGCCTTAGTTTCCCCTCCCACCTTTGTTATCTGGTTATAGCTGCCTTGTGGCCTCTGCCACTACTCTGGTGCTAACAAGCTCACTGGGTTTTAGACCCTTTTTATTGCTCAGCAGATGTTTGCCTGTTGACTTGGGCACCTGCGAGTCTGTGTGTCGAGTGCAAATGTTCTCCAGCTGGTTTGGAGGAGCAGTTTTCCAGGACTGTTCAGTGCCAGCCCTTTCTAACGCAGGGGTTCTCAAAGTGGGGGTTGGGACCCCTCAAGGGGCTGTGAGGTTATTAAGGGGGAAGTCACGAGCTGTCCCCCCCTCCACACATGCCGAGACTGTGGCTGTCAGCCCCGTGCATGGCTCAGGCTGCCATTGCCCTTCGGAGCTGGGTGGTCAGAGAGCCGAAGCTGCTGGTTGGGTGCGCTGAAGGCAACACCGTCCCCAGCTGCAGCACAGAAGTAAGGGTGGCGTGGTATGGGGAGGCGGTGCTTTTCGGGGGGGGTCCCAGCAAAAAAAGTTACCTAAACTGTTCTAAGTGATGGTTAGCAACTGGTTGCCTATGTAGCATGGTATTATTTCTGCTCTCTGGTTAGATACCGGACACTTTCTTAAAGAGGAAAGTGTCTGGGATAACATTTTTTAGGGGAATAACCATTTACAGTAAAAATCTGTGAGATTTGCAAGCATTTTCAAAATGGCCTAGTATTTCTCCAAATAGCCATGGGCAAAATAATAGTAGGTCCTAATGAATGGCAGTCAGTGTTGCAGAAATAATAGCATGCAATCATGTACTTAAAATAAAGCAGACTCACTGGGAACAGAGTTAAGGTTGCTTGGATGTTACCAACTAGTACATTTGCAGGCTTTTGAGTGCAGAGCTGGGTGAAATCTTTCATGCAACCACCTTTCCTGAAAAAAAAAAAAAAATGCAGATTTGGGCTTACCAAAACCATTTATGGATTCAAGTTGATTTTGGTTTTGGTGATTTCTTGCTCAAGAATCTTGGAAATGCCAGGGAGATGTTTTGGAATTTTCCCACGTGTAATTTTAAAAATGCTTTGTAAAAACTCCCAAACGAAACAAAATATTTCAAAATATAGACCCAAATTGATTTTTATTTTTTATTGGCTGAAAAAAAATGTTGTGGGGAGAGTGACATGAAACTGTTTCCCCCCCAATTTTTTTGGTTTGGCCACTGAACCACCCCAAAAAACAGTTATTTACACAGCGCTATTTGGGTGCGTTGTATAGTATCGCAGCCAGGTAGGGTTGGAAGGGACCTTGAGAAGTCATCAAGTCCAGCCCCTTGCACTGAGGTAAGGCCTAGTAAACCTAGACAAGCCCTAACAGATGTTTATGTATTTTTCTTCTATGGACTGTGCGTGTACACACACACACACGCACGCACGCACGCACGCACGCACACACACACACTTATTTTGTTGCTCTGAATTTGCTCAATCAGCTACTCTCCAATCCTCCCACCTTCCCAATGTGTTTACATATTTAAGGCCAGCTGCCTTCCATTTCTGGTCCTTCTTCTATGCAAACCAGTTCTTAGAGTGAATAAATACCTACACGGTGACGGTTTTTCTCTCTCCTTCTTTCTCTCTGGCAGGGAAGGGGTTAAATGGGGGTGCAGCTTCTTTGAAGTTGGGGGGTTGTGGGGGGGGTGAAGGCAGCTGTTGGAATGTTCCATTTGCCCTACAAACGGGGGTGGGGGGACGCTGATGTATAGCACCGTGGTACAAACGAGCCAGGAAAATAACGACTGGGCTCCCAAGGGCAAAGCATGAGAAGTGAGTGTGCAAAAACGTGAGCGGAAATCCTTCGTGCGTGCAGGGCAGGAGGGGGAGGAATCGTGGTTCCCCCCCACCCCCCCCCCCCCTAAAGATGGTTCAAGCACCTGCTGCAGGTGAGCCATACCTGGATGCTGACTGCCACGGTAACTGCTCCTTGGGGGGGAGACGGTTGGCCCTGTTAACCCTCCGGCTGCTGGTTTGCCCCCATGCATTTCACACCGTGGGGACAAGCCAGTCCCACCAGGGGGCACTGCGCTGGGGTGCTGGCTGCTGGGAGCACCCAGCCCCTGCCCGCTTCCCTGCTCCATCCATCGGTCCCCGGCACCCCCATGCTCCGGGCTGCCCCCGTCCCATTGCAGAGGACAGATGGGGGAGGAAAATGCCACCTTGCTCCCCTCCTGCCCTGTGCATGGCTGGCAGCAGCTGGTCCCTGCCCCCTATAGGGGAGGTAGCGGGGGCAGTTTGTCTGTGTGGGCAGGACAGACAGGGCTTGGGATGTTGGGGGGATGGCACTGTAAAGGGGAGACAGCTGGCGGGGGGCAGGAAGCAGGGCTGGGGGTCGGGGTTGAGTGTGTAGCTATATAATGAAGGGGGGGACTGAGTGGGGGAAGGAGGGTCAGTAGAGGAGGGAGAGGGGACCGGGGTGGGGGGTGATAACGCAGGTGGCGCAAGGATATTGCTCAATGGCTAATGCACAGCATGACCCAGCAGTGAGGGCCCTAGCGGCAATTCTGGGTCCAGCTCTACCAGGCACGCCCTGCGTGACCCTGGGCAAGCCCCTGAGCCCATCGCTGCCTCGGTTTCCCCAATCCGTACCATGGGGATACCAGCACTGCCCTGCCTCACGGCGGGGGGAGGGTAACTGTTAGAGACTGGGAGGCGGGGTAGCGCGAGGTAAGTAGCTGAGACGGGCTGTGCAGGTGGGAGTCCAGGTGCCAGTACCCCCCATCCAGGGCCAAACTCCCAGCTCACTGGGATGTCTCAGGTCTTGAACCCAGGCTTGGAAGTCCCCAGAGAGCTGCTGCATCCTGGCCCCCTACCCTGTGTCTGCCAAAGCCTGGTGGGCTGAGGGCCAGCTAGCAGCACGATAGCCTCAGCCAAGTGTCCGCCCGTGGGACCCCGACTGGAGGATCGCCCGGCTCCACTGATTGGTCCGAGCTCGCTATTTAAGCCAGAAGGAGGAACAGAAAGTTTGTGTGAGCAACAAGGTGGTTTCTTGTCCTGCTGCGGCTGTATTAGATTCTGCTTGTGCCTGTCCCTGGCTCTGTTCTGCTCTACTCCTGGCTCTTGCCTTCATTCCTCTTCCCACCGTGCTCTGCCCTCGCCTCATCTCCATTTCTTGCCTCCAGTCACCGATTACCAGTCCTGGCTCCGACCCCGGCCTCCCGCTGCTGACACAGAATCTCTCTTGACCCTTGGCTGTGACGTTTGGTATCTGACCTCGGCTCTGACCCTCAGCTTTGATTCCTGGCTCTGACTCTGGCTTGACTCTGGTGCTGGCTCCCGTCCCCCAACCTGGATGCCTGCTCTGCCCACTAGACCTGACTCCCACTCTGACTACTAGGCCAGATCAGCTATGGCCTCGTCCATAACACTCGGTCCCATCCCAGCAACTCGCCCATGCTGGAACCGTACAAAAACGGCCACTGGGTTTCCAGTGACCAAAAGGGACTTTGGTTTTACGTGCGCTCTTCCTTGTTCATTTAGAAGAACGCGGCACAGGTGATAAAAGTGAGACGTTCTGCTGGGGGAGAAGTAAGTTAACTGGCTTGAATGGAGTTCCTCTGGATTTATGCTGGTGTGAATGAGAGGAGTCAGATGCTAGGAGTGAAGTAGCCAGACTCCCTGGAAGAAGTCAGATCAGAAAAGTTTGTGACGTTCTTCCACTGCCTCCCGTGTCTTGATAAGTCACAGCTGCCAGCCTCCGTTACAGACACAGCCTGGGCCGCTGGGCACAGCTCAAGGTATCAGGGTCATGGTTCGAAGACTAAACGCAGCCTTGTGTGTGTAAGTTCCACAAGAACTCAGCATCCAGCAGCTCCCACTTCGACCCACTTCATTTGGGTGCTGAGCTCTGTGCAAATCTGCCTGTCCAGCCTCCTTTTGTGAACAACTCAGCTCCCAGATGCTCACTTCACTTTCCTCTTTCCACACAGAGAGGCCTCTTCTGAGATGTCTTTTCCTCCTCGGAATTTCTGAGAATGTCTAGGAGAAGCTACTGGTTCGGTGTTAGGATGGTGACCGTGGGAGCACTATGCTGGCTTTTCACGTGCTTCTTCCTCACAGGTAAAGCGTGTGTGTGTGTGTGCATGTGAGTGTGGAGCTGGGTGAGAAATCTCCACTGGAATGAAAACAATTTCTGCAGAACTGAAACTTTCTGTGCAAAAGCTTTAATTTTGTTGAAAGCTTAAATTTTTCCAACACAAAATTGGAAGGGGGAAAAAAATTCTGGTTGTTTTGACCCGAATCAGAATATTTTGTTCTGTTCAGTTGACCCAAAATGTTTAATTTCAAATCAGTTCAACAAAAGGTTAAACCAGCATTTGCCTGTCAGTCCATGGCCTCATGGGAGTTGTAGTTTGGGCCGCCTTTCTCTCCTCTGAGCCGGGCTTGCGGGAAGACTACATCTCCCTTAATGCAATACAGGCTCCCCTCTTACCAACCTGCGTGGTGCATCATGGGAGTCACATAACTCTCTGTGCATTATGGGAGAGGGAGCCTGGCCCACAGGGTGTCAGGGGCATCCAGCTCCAGAACTACAGCTCCCATGAGGCAATGTACCTCGATGGGAAAATGTAGATGTTGAACTGATTTGAACCAAAGCGTTCTGGGTCAAGTTAGCAAACGCAAATGAAGCATTGCCATTCAGGAATGTCAAATATTTTCAATCAACAGTGCTGAAACAAAATCCTTCACCACTTCCAGACTGAAACGTTTCAGGATTTCCATTCGCCAAAAAAACTTTGGAATTTTGACTTTTCGTCTCGATTTGGGATGAAAATGAATGTTGAAATATTGTAACTTCCCAGGGTATGGAAATTCTGAATGTCACTCAATCAGCAGATAGATGGAGGAAAGTATATGGGGATAGAGCGGTGTGCATGGGGACAGATGGATGGATATCGATTTGGATGAAATAGCTGATCTGACTGAGAAATCAAACTCGCTTTAAAGAACCCAGCTCTATCTGGGATCTACATTTCCGTTCCAGGGGTTTCCTAACCTTTCTCTTTCTTTCTGTGTTTCTAGATGCACGCACCACCAAATCCCAGGCAATCCAGCTGACTTTGAATGGGATGGTGGGAGGGTCGGTGGTTTTCCCTTTCAAGGTTCCCCCGTGGGTGCCTGTGGAGACCATCGTCTGGAATTCGGTCACAACCCTCGCCACAGTTACCCCCAGGAAAGGGAAACCAGCTGCAGTTAAAGTGCTGGATAAACGCTACGTAGGCCGGTTGAGGGTCTTGGACCGTACCTATTCACTGGTGATTAGCAACCTGAGCATGCTGGATAGGGGCATATACAGAGCCCAGATAAACACGGAGTTCACCACCACCGTGACAGAATACAGGCTGAACGTATACAGTGAGTGTGGGTGTCGGCTGGGCGGGTGGGGGCATTTATACCAGCCAAGGGCTTGAGCCATTGGTCCGTGGAGTTGCTCCTACTTTTCAAAGATGCTGAAACCCTGCAGTCCCTTGGAGGAGATGCAGCTGTGGGGTATTTCTGGAAATCAGACTGGAGCAAGGGAGAGGAAAATAAATCTCCCATCTCCTTTAAATTCAAGATGTGTCTGTTTCAAGAGCCTTCCTTAAACAAAGACCCCTAAGGCCAGATTCATCAAAGGATCAACAGTGAGCTAGGCAGTAGGCAGCTCCTTTGAAGCTCTTTAATGAGTTCATGGCATTCTAGCGCTCTGTTTTAATGAAGGACTCATGGTAATTTCTCGTCTTCTACGGCTCAAATGTGGATTTCACAGCCCTGTGGGTAGGTGTTTATTTCAATATCAATATATATTTTTAGAGAAATTCCCCATAAAAATATTTGCAAGTACCATCCAGCTCCGACTTAGACATGTCCACAGTGGTTCACGCGTACATAACGGTTTTCATCTCGAAAGGGTTTGTCAAGCGATGGCCCGTCCCGCTCCCATTGAAATCAAGGGCAAAAACCCAAAGGTAGCAGAACCCCAAATGGCCTCTAAACAATAATTTTTCTCCGACACAGGGCTCTTCATTCAACAGATCTCAAAGCACATTACAAAGGTGTCAGCGTTGCTGGCTTGGGTCAGTCCGCACAGAAGAGCCTCCGGGGCATAGGTACATGCCCCACATGTGGGTTTGAACCACTGTGGCTCTTTGAATCTCAGGACAAACTTCCCTGGCCTTGGGGAGGCTGGGGGAAAATTTTCTATCAGTTCTGTTTTTAGAGGGAAAACTTTTTTTGAATAAATGGGTTTTATTTACTTGGAGTTTCTGCTAGGAAAATGTCAATTTCTTTTGTCAAAAAACCTCCATGGTCAAAAACTGTTTTCAGGCAAAAACCAAAAAATGTTCAAAGTATTTTGATTTGGCCATCCTACCCTCGTGCCTCATGGGAGCTGTAATTTGATGGCCCCACTGGCTTGTTCTCCTCCATGGGCTAGGCTTCCCAGCCAGACTACATAATACATGATGCACTGCCAACAAGCACGGCTTTCCCTCACTAATGTGAGGCCATGATGCATCATGGGAAATGTAGTCTGACCAGGAAGCCTGGTCTGTAGAGGAGAATGGAGGCAGAAGGCATCTGTACTATGAGTCTCATGAGGCACCACAACTGTGGATCAGAATCGAAATATTTTGGCTTTCGATTTTTTTACCAAAAACTTAGACTATTCCCTGGGAAACCCCCATCCCCTAACCCTCATTTTCTGGTCAGCCCTATGTGTATCCTACATTAACACAGAGTAATTCGTTGTCTCCAGCTACTGGCTATATCATGTGCAGAAACTTAGGTTGCCGTAGCAGACTCGTATCTTAACGACCCAGTCCTTTAGTTCATGCAATAGTTGCTTAGGCTTTTAGATGCAGAAGCATGGGTTCATTTCATGCAGAAGGGCCCAGCCAAAGGTATCATTCCAGAACAATCCCGCGTCTGTGCTACGTGAAGAGACGAGAGGGCTGGGCAGCCATGGCACAGAGGGGATCACACTAACCCTCACTGCTCCCTTCCCGTTTCATATTCCCTCCGACGTGCAGTGGAAATCCCAGTCCCACATGTTACAGTTGCCATCCTGAACGGAACCTGCAACCTGCTGCTGAACTGCTCTGTCGCCCAGGGGGCAGAGGGGGCCACCTTCCTCTGGACGTACACCCGCAGGAGGATCTTCCAGACCAAGCAAGGACCCATCCTGCGCATCTTGAGCCGGCCACGAGCTAGAGACATGCTCCACACCTGCCTGGCGAGGAACCTGGTCAGCCAGCGCTCGAAAACGATCTCCATAGACGACTACTGCGGTAACGTCCTGTCTCAGCCTCCCCGGGCTCAACCCGCAAAGCTGAAAGGCATGAGGGTGCAGTAACAGCCCTGGGGTCAGTGCGGCCGGGACACAGCTGCAAGCGTTACGATCCTGCTGCATGAAATTCACGTCTGTGCAGAGAGCCAGCCGTGTGCCTCTGCCCCATTTAATCCTAGATGTAGACCCCTATCCTTGGCAATGGCCCAAGCCTTTAAAACGTTGCCTTGTTGGGCATAGGCCAGGTCTGCCCTGAGGAGTTCTCCTAGCACAGATGTGCTGGTCCACGCCCCCGACCAGCTGAGCTGGGCCGGCCAAGCTCCCCGCATAGAAGCAGCTGTAGAGACAGACGAGTCCTTTTTGCCGATACAGCTTGTGTCGTTCAAGAAGGTGGCTTAACTATATGGACAAAAGATCTCCTTGTGCTGGTAGAAGCTGTCTTCACTAGGCAGCTCTGCCGGTCTGGCTATACTAGAATAGCTGTCTCAGCAAAGCTTTTCTAGTGCAGCCTCGTCTGTGGAGAGAGAGACGTGGAGGGCCTGCTTCTCCATTGCCCTGCCTCTTGCCCCGTCACTTAAACCAGTGGAGAGTCTGAGCGCAGGAAGCCCCAAAAAACCCCTTCTCATTTAGCAGCATTTGATGGCCTCTGGCCCTGGTGTAAATGCCTGTGCCTGGTTGCGAGCTGTTTGTACAGAGCTTTGCACCATGGGGGCCTGCAAAGCAAAGAATGAGAAATGAATTTCAGAGCAACAGGGAATCAGGTTAAGCAGGAGTAGATAGCTGTCTCCATAGGCAGAAAATAACCATAGAGACCTAGTGATACGATTGTAGAGGCAATTCTTCATTGCGTGTTTGTCTGTTTCAACAGAAAATGGCTCACCGGCACTTATTTTCCAAGCGATGAAGGAAACGTGCTTCTTAATGTTCTTTGGATTCCTCTTCAGCATGACCAATATTATAAAATAGGGGCCATGCGCTGCCTTTGAATGCAGACCGGCACGACGGGAATGCAGGCAAAGGAGAGATTCGTTGGTGAGCGGAGTACACACGATGTAATGCCAGCTGCGTCAAAATGCCACCCACCTTCACAGTAAGTTACCTCAGATGCGGCTTTCTAGGCTGCGGCTGGACAGGAAGAGCTTCCGCTGCAGAACTTATCCCATGGGTTTTTTTAAAAAAAAGTCATTGTAGATTACAGGCAGCAAGAGAAGATGCAAAAGCATTTCACACCTGCCAGCAGAAGGTGATTATCTCCTACATCTCCTGATTAGGGACGGAAACGTCACCCTTGAGATCCAGCCAACCGCATGATTCTTCGCTCACTGTTTTGACTCCTGTTTATCAATAAAAGGCACTTCTCCGTTAGGCCTGAACTTGCTGATCGGCTCGGCTTGTTTTCCAGTTATGTCGAGGCTCTTTTATACCCCTCTGGGTGTTGCTATAATTATAATATGCTCGGCGTGGAGTAAAGGGGCCTGAGTGTAAATGAGAATCTATGCCCCAAACACTTCAGCTAATAAAGGCCCCTCTGCAAATGAATGGGCCTGATCCTCCCCGGGCGTGATTCACCATCGCACTATGCCAGTGCTTGATGACTGCTGTGGTATAAACCCGGTTGCCAGGAAACTCCTCCCCACTGAACTTCCAGCTTCCTCTCTCGCTGGTTTGTTAAGTGGGGGCGGTGGCGCTGTCAATCCCACAAGTTCAGAAATCATGAGCCAGGCTGCCTGGAAATTAGGCTTCGAAAATCACACTTTTTTTAATACTCAGTGTTGGGTTTTTTCTTTGTCTGGTGTTTTTTTCAGCCTTTAGGGCTCTCGCTTTCAAGCCTTCCTGTGCAACCGGGGCGGAGGGGCAAGGGGAGGGCTAAATTATTTTGTTTTTAAATGAAAGCAGAGATTCTAAGGAAACCCCCTTAATGCAGGAGCTGGGCTTGAAGAAGAACATGACAAAATGGTGAGAGTTGGTAATGCGGGGGCAACTCCCCTGCTGCCCAAATTGTAAATGAGGGACAGGGTAGGGGTCGGAGGAAGGACCTTCCTCTGTGTAGAAGAGGGGGAGTCCTTCAGTTTGGCTTTTACACTCTTGACTCCCACTTGGAATAGCCATGGGAAACTCTTACCTGGCCTTCTCAGAAGTCAGGTTGGGCACCAGAGGGCAATGAAGTTATCGTGGGGCGTGGGGCTTCCTGGCTCTGAACAGTTTCAGCTCGCCCGTCCCAGCTGCTGGAGGTAAATAGCGAAAAGAACATTGGCACTGAGGGTACTTCTGTACAGCAAAAGCTGTGCCCGGATCAGCCTGGCTTGAACCAGCAACAGCAGAGTGGGCTTCACACGAGGCTAGGGACTGGTGTATATGCCCAGGGTCCACGCTGTGCTCTCTGTGCAGCTATTGTGATCTGCACTGGCTGGATTCAAGCTTGCTCAGGCAGGCTTGTCCATGCACAGGACCTCCGCTGCTCTCTAAGTTGTGGCCACTGCCTTGACTTTAGCAATTCACCCCAACTTCAAATGCCGCTGCAGCCCTTCCCTGGAGCAGCCAGGCGAGAAGTCCAGGAGAACATGGTTTCGTTTGGCTAGAGACAAACGGGGTTTCAAATGTCAGGGCGTTGAGCTGGCAATGTACAGAGCGGGCAAAGGAGCCGTTCAACGAGCCACCTTTGCTGCAGAACAATTCAGGGGGTCATTGGCAGCTGCTGCGTCAAGATGCTCAGGACTTCCCACACGTGCTCCTAAACCAGCTGCTTTTCCCAGCCCGCTCTCCTGCATCTTGTCCAACGGGGACAAACTTGTGCATGGTGACGCTGGATCATCGTGTCTCAACACAGAGGAGCAGGATGGTAGCATATCGCCCAATGGCCTCATGATTGAGCAATCTGTCCCTACACCCACCTCTATCTGTCTGATGGATTTATGCTGCCACCCATCATCCTACCAGCCAGGTGTCTTCCACCTAAAATCAATCACAAGAGCAAGGTCCATAGTGGACTCCATAGAGTCTCTGGCCTTTCTCCCTTCTGAGGGTCAAAACTGCACAAAAACATCATCCCCTAGTGCTGTCACAATGCCACTATGATGATTAATCATCTGTACTGTGGTAGCACCCAGGAGCCAAGACCACATGGTGCTAGGTGCTGTACAAACACAGAACAAAAAGCCAGTCCATGCCCTGAAGAGCTTGCAACAATTTATCAGGGAGACCAAGTGGGTGAGGTAATAACTTTTATTGGACTGACTTCTGTGCTGAATGGTGCAAGCTTTCTAGATACACAAAGCTCTTTTCAGGTCCAGTAAAGGTGCTTGGCATGTCACCAGCGACAGATTGGTTCGCATAAGGAGTTAACACGTTGCAAGAGAGCCTTCAAGGTGAAGTGTGCCCTTAACATCTCTGCAGCTGTAGGACAAAGGAGAGTGAGCGGGTTACAGATGGTTGTAATAAGCCACAACTCCAAGGTGGTTGTAGGGTCTAGCGAAGATATGAATTTAAGCTCCCAGGAACCTCCACAGCTAGAGCAACATTGCCCACAACCATCGAGGCCAGTTTGCAGGCGAGGGAGATGATGTCAAGGTCTGTTAAAATCCTGCAAGCTAAAAACCAGCAGAATCAGACCAATCCCACACATCTAGACTGAGCTAGCACATATAACTGCCCCCCACCCCCCCATGCGAAACGCTCTCGTGTCACCTTGTGGTAGGAGAAAAGCGCCACCGTTTCCAGTACAGCCCTGCTGCGGGTGTAAACCAGTGTGGTTCCACTCCTCCGGGTTTCCAGGATCAAGGGTCACAGAGTTTCTTCAGCTGCGGTTCCCCTCCCTGCTGTCTCCACCACTGCTAAATCTCTCCTCCGAGGCACTGCGGGGCCAGCAGGGGTCACCAGCGGCTGAGAAATGCAGCCTGCCTGGCCTGTTACACGCGTGGTTCAGTTTCCTTCTCAGTTTGAGCTGTGGCTGGGGAATCTCTTTTTATAAATAGCTTCCGTGGCAAGGACTGGATTCCCCAATGTGTGGGCTGGGCTATGCTAGCGAGAGGATACGTTTAGTACTGGGAACTCCTTTCCCACTTGCTCGGTTTGCTCTTTAGCCAGTTATCGCTGACGTCTCCCATGCAAACAGAGTGGGTGCAGGGGACGAGGCGTCTGGTACCCCAGTTGCTTCAGCGGAAGGTGCAAGGTACCCCCTGGTGGACAATAATGGAATGACTTGCCCCGAGTGAATATTCTTTCCTAATCTCTACCATTCGAGGTGAGTTTATGCCCTGATGCATGAAGGTTTATAGCATTTCTAAAAGATTACCAGTCTAATGTAACTGTGGGCAGTCTCTTTATCCATATATATGTCTAATCAATGTATTAATCCTGTTAAACGTTTGGTCTCAATATCTTGTAGCAAGGAGTTCCACAGATGACTTATGCATTGCATCAAAAAGCTTTTCCTTTCATCAGCTCTCAGTGAGTTGCCTTTCAGTTTAATGACACATCCATTGTCCTTGTAGTGTGAAAGAGGGTGGATGTTCCCAATCTCCCTTCTCTGCACCATTCATATGAAAATGCAATATGAAATTTTTTTTAAGGCATGTTCATGTTTTTATTATTTTTGATGTTTTAAAATGCAGTTGTGGAGAAATTCTCACTTTTCATTTTTCCTGAGGAAATGGAAAGGGGGGAAGGTAAAAATAAGTAAGAATTTTTTTCTCACCTTCTCTTACTTAAAAAAATTCCAACTGGAAAAGTGTGAAAAACTTTTTTAAATTGTTTAAAAAAAAAGGAGACAGCGTAACAATGTCACCCACTTTTTTATTTTTCTCATACTTTTCCAGTGGGAAAAAATAGAAGGCAAAAGGTGTTTCTCCCACTTTCACTGTTTTACTCCCCTAGACCTATTTCTTCAGTGGAAAAAAAGGGAGGGACCAAAAAAAGGGGGGGGGGAGAGGGGAGAGAAATGGGAAAATATTAGAAAACTCAAAACAAAAATGTTTAATGACTTTTTTAAATAAACAATTAACAATAATTGTCAGATGAACCAATTGTTTTCTCTTAGAATTTTTCCTTTTCCACGGAAAAACCAACTGAGCAATTGTAATTCTTGGTATCATTTTCCATCCCAGTGCGTATATGTCCTAATATTCTGTTGGCTTTTCTTTTTTTTTTTTAATTGCCTCTGTTCCTCATTGAGCAGCTCTCTTCATTGAATTGCTCACCATGGTATCCAACTTTATTTCCTGGATGGTTAAATAATTTAGAGCTTTATATTGTAAACTCCTTGGGGCCAGCACAGTTGTGATAATTGGGCCTTCAAATTTACCCGAGTTAGACGCTCTTCTGTGACGAGTGAGTGAAAGTTCATAAGATACCACAATAACTTATTACAACAAATATAGATGGGAAAAGTTGCTAAAAGGAGATTGAACTAGTCCCAAGTAAAAGGCTTCCTGATAGAACTCAAGGACTGTGTTAAGATCATGCCAGGTAAAGAAGAAAAATTGTGGGACTGGAAATTAGTGAACCAAAATTGGCGGGTCAGAAATTAGGCCCTACTGGTGGACAAAATAATGAGGGGACAGGCTATTCCACACAGCATATCCATTTTGGGGTCCTTAAAGAAAAAGACTTCAAGAGAAAAATTGCCTTCTGGAGCGAGCTTTCCCCTGGAATCTTGGGCCGTCATCATGCGATCCTGAGATATGTCCTGACCAGACCGGAGCAGAGAGGGACCCAGATCACAGCACCACCACACTAGCTGCAGCTGAATCCTGAACAGCAGCTGGGATGTGAGACTGTCTCCCCTCGCCCACCCCAGCCTTCAATGTGTCTTTTTCCTTCTCCACACCATTTCTTCTGTTTTGTAGCCCTCTGCCTTTTTCTGCTGTCTAAGAGACAGCCAAGACTGCGTGTTTTGCAACACGGCTGCGAGCCTGTGACCTGAAAGAGGCAGCTAAATACAAGGCCCTAAAAAGGCCGATGCGGGAACCAAGTTGCCAGCTGTCAGCCCATGTCGACTGTGTTTTGCCAGCTGTGAGGTTGCAGGTGAGACTCAGCACCAAAGACAGCATCTGCGTTTTCTCTTTGCTGTTCTTTTCGTTCCCCCCTTTGTGTGCGTTTGTCTCGTTTTGTCTTCTAGGAAAAGGAATCAAACTTTAACAACGCCAGCAACAGTGACCCCCGACCATCTCAGCTAACGGCTCTTTTCCCCCCAACGGACAGTTAACAGTCAGACAAAGCAGGTTTCCCTTCTAAAAATGAAACAGGGAAAGGGAAGAAGAAATTTTGCTAAAATAAAAACTTTATTTAATATTTTACCGTTCAGATGCTTTCTCTCTTTTTCCTGCTTTTCCCTGACTCTAATAAAGGACTAAAATAGAGGCTCGCTGTGGTGCTAAGCAGCCTCAGATTTCTCTACCCCGAATCCCAAAACTTGTTTAATGTGGGACAGTTTCAAGGTCATGTGAAGACCTTTGGCTTAGCCCACGAGCAGAGCGCCGATGCACTATATAATAATAATGTATTTAATAAATAGTGATGTACATGAGCGGTTCCATTTATTCCTTCTAATGTGGATTACTTTTAATGCATCACCACTATATTCATCTCCCTTCATGCTGCCCAATCAGCAAGAACAGACAATACCTGACCAGTATATGGAGAGCCCAGGGGTTAGGGCGTTAGCCTGGAGTTTCACAGAGTTTAAAGCCAGAAGGAAGCATTAGATCATTTACTCTGATCTCCTGCATATCTCGGGCCTCTACATTCTACCCAGTTACACTATTCAGCCCACTGGCTCTAGACTAAAGCATTTCAGCCATCAAGAGACTAAACCATTGGCCGCCAAAGGCGGAGAATGGAAGAGACCGAGGTGCCACTGGGACAGAGATGGTGATTTCCTGCAATATCTTGGGGAGATCTTACTGCTTCACACAGGCAACGAGAGGCTGTTTGCAGGTAAAACTAGTGGAGAGTTCAGAGAGTACAAGACATAAAGCAGAGGGTCTCAGGCTGGGTAGCCCCTCCAAACAGCTGCCATTAAGTGAGTTTCCGCAGGCTGGCTTTGTCAGCCCTGCACGCGCTTAAGCAAAGCTGAGGGCGAAATTCTGGCTTGTGTTGCAGTAGAAAGAGGAAAGGCTGCAAGCTCTCGCCTAGCAAGAAGGCACAATGCCCTCATGGGGCCTGAGCAGACGGCAAAGTAAACCCATAGCTCTGACCTCGAAACAGAGTGTTGTCAACAGTGTAAAGCTCACAATGTTCTTTACTTAAAGCTTCTGGATTTACGAGTGTGCAAGAACATCTCAGTTTTCATTTTAAATAAAGTACGTTTCTAGCCTCGTGGTCGGAGGGTGAAGCTTGAAACCATGAACCGAGCGACTTTAGAAGATCAGGAAAAAAAAGACAAAGACACAGAACTCATTAGTTACGATTTTGTTTTTACGAAAAGCTCCTGATTTCTAAGCCAGTCTCATTATTTGGTGGGACCTGGTTTATGGCGTTTGGGTGCCACTTTACATGGCTCTGTGCACGCAGGGCATGTTATGTCCTTGTGAAAGTGTGAGATTGGAGTTGGAGGTTGGAGGTGAGGGTTTGTTTGACAGTGGGAGTTAGAGGAATGGGGGCAGTGCTGCTAATGTCTGTGAGATGACAGCATTATTGTGGCAGGGGAATGGTTAAGGTGACAGAGTTGTTATTTTTGGTGAAGGGAGCTTCCTAGTGGTCATTTCTTCATTTCTCAGAAAGTGAATTGGTGGATTTTTCATTTAAGCAATCATAGCTGTTAGTTAACATTGGCTTTTTGTTTTGGTCTGTCTGTCTATCTATCTATCACTGACATTTCATTACATATAGCTATGAGCTGCTGGAGAGCCAGGCAATGAAGCATTAAGCGACGCGATTCTATATGCTTTGAATACTTTCCACCCAAGAAAAAAAAAAAAACCAGCAGATCAAAAACAGGAAACACTCATAGTCCCACGAGAAGCTTTGGTCTTATTTGAATACACCTGTTCTGACTGTATGCTGTGTCTGCAGAAAGCAGACCTTTAAATACCAAGTTCACTGCAAGCAAAACTTCATGCGTCGAGAGATGGACTGCAGCGCATGCATTTTGCTGATCATTTCTTTTTGCTGTGCTGGGGGTATGTATGTTTTCCTGTGTTAAAAGGCTTGGTGCAACTTGATTTTGGCATATATGGATATTCAGATTTATATGTGACAGTTGTTTGTATAGTTCATATTCCATATGCTGCAGTACTTTATAGAGAGAATACAAATCTGTACTGAAAAGAGGAACAGCTTTCTACATAGGTTGTGTATGCTGTATTGTTCATTAGACTGTGAAGAGAGAAAAGACCCTAAGAAGACAACTCCAACAGTGAATTGGCAATAGTGAATCATTTTACAATGTATATTCGAGCTGGGTGAATAATTTGTAACAAATCATTCAGCGCCTGTTTCTGCCACCCCTACTCGCAGTGTGTGCCGTACCTTGCCTTCAACAAAACTGATCAGGGAGTGAGATATCACTAACAGAGTCTGTCACTTACTGTGATATGCAGGGTGCCTATCACGGGGGCCCCAGTCTAGAACACGGCTTCCGAGATGCTACCGCAATAAGCAATCCTGATAACTAATCCATACCTAGGAGGAATGGAGGGAAATTAGCGAAGGGGAAAACTTCGGCTGGCTGTCAGGCAAAATTTACAAATGGTGAGCTCTCTGTCGGGCTGCTGAGTGGCATCGCAGAGTAAATGGTGACAGCCCCATAGCTTGCCTTACTCAAAACTCGATGGGTCAAAGTGTGAGACAATGGATTATGCAGCAGTCTCCATGGAATAGATTGGAAGGAGCCAGGCTGCTGGGGGTGGGATGGACGAAATTACCTGAATTCTGCACGGCTTCGCTATCCCCAATTTCTCTGTGGAGAAGAATCTGTTCTTTTCAGGGCTATGGAAGTGGAGAGGAGGGGGCTTCGCTGGCTACTGTATGTCCAGGGAAGCACAGGCTGTGTCTTGATAAGGGAGGGTGTGTCTAATGGTTAGGGGGATTGGAAGTCAGCACTTAGAGCAGGGGAGAACGGGCGTCAAGGCTCCTTGGTTCTATCAGGATTTTCTGTCATTCAGGGGCAGCGTAACAACCGCCAAAAATGAAGATTAAAAAAAATCCTTTCAAATTATTTTAAGATGGTTTCTTTAAAAAAAAAAGCTCATGCACGACAAGGACGAGCCTCACGTCAAACAAAGCCAAGGGAACCAGAGCTGAAGTCAATTGTCTCTCTCTAACTCTGGAGTTGTGCGACCCCCTTAGACGGGGCTCAGAATGCTGCATTGCACCCCTATTGCTCCTTCCATTCAAGGCTCTCAAAGGCCTTTCAAGGCATTAGTGGCAGAGCCTCACAAACTCCCTGGGCCCTCGGCTGTGATATTATTCCCATTCCACAGACGTGGAGGAACGGGAAGACTAAGCAATTGCCCATAACTACACCAAGGCAGTAGCAGAGATGGGCATAGGACCCAGGCGTCCTGACTCCCAGCCCCTGCACTGGCCAATAACTGAGACGCCAGCCCAGATCCAGATATAGAACCCAGGCATCCTGACTCGCACTCTGCTCTTCTAACCACCACCAATGCCCAAGGCATCATCTACTGAGTGTGCTGCAATAACGGGCAAAATGCGATGAGTTACAGACCAGGAGGCAGCCTCCGTTTGGAATTTCTCATTTGTTTGGTTGGCTCAAAACTGGCTCCATATCAGGTGAATGCATGTTTTAAATTCCCCTTGGGTTTTTCTGTGTCAGGAGCATACCAAAAAATCCCATGTGGCACAAGGGCTGCTTTAGGTTCACAACCCATCCATGCTCCCATCCAGAGCGCCTCTGTTGGAACGCGGCTGACCCTTGACTCTAGCTGGGTGTTAACCTGGATTCTGTCTTACGCAGCTTTGCCTGTGGTCTGAGTCCAAATGAGACACCTGCTTCAGACGGGCTGTGCGCTCAGTCTGGGCGTTCTGCCCTGCCAGAAGGATTTTCAAGGTGATCTAACAGGGCTTTCCCATCAGTGGTTATTAAGACTGTAACCACGACACCACATCTGGTGTGTCACCATAGCCAGTGACCATATAGCAAATACCAAGTAAGAATAAAGTACCTCACACCTTTACAATGGTAATATGCACTTGGTGCATACGATATTGCTGACAGAGACTTAATTCAGGGCCTCTGAGGCCTGATTCTCATTTATACTTCATTTAGAATAAATGAAAAACAAGCGAATAATCTATTCCTGCCACATCCTGGGAGCACACAACTACATGGCAGGTTAGCTGCTTTGTGATAGTTTGTGGTATTTACTGAAACAGTCCAATGTAGGGTGTGTGGTTGTGTGTTTGCAATGTAGGCCGGATGGGGATCTGTTATTCTGGGGGTGGGAGGGACCGACCCCCCGCTTTCTTGTGTGTGTTGGGGCAAGCCCCCTCCTCTCATGGAAATACTTAAAAGGAAAGCGCGGGTGGTAAAATGGGTTGTTTTCTCTTCCAGTTTAACTGACAACACAATCAATGATGAGCTGTCATCCCTCACTACTAATGTTTCCTACAAAAACAAAGCTTTGGTAATCAAGGGGCTTGGTTACTATGAATCATTGTATCCTAGGCAATGGGTGGAAAAGGCCTTTTAGGGATATCCCCCATCCAAGGCATGCCGATGCCTCCACAATCTTACCTTCAGGAGAAATGGCCGGCATTGGGCATTTTTGATTGACCAGAGGTTACCCTCCAAACGAGGAGGCTCAATGTTGTTTTTATGAATTGGTTTTTCTATGGTGCTTCTCAGTGTATTGTCTGAACCCCTCATGAGGGTCCAGCCTTCCAATAGCCTGCTGTGATGGAGACATATTATTATCTTCCCCTTACAGATGGGGGTTGGGTTCCCAACTTGAGACACTTGAAAGGCACCTGGTTTTCAGAAGGCAGGTGCTCAGCGCTCTCTGACGACAGCCTGTCTAAGATGTCTCACAGGTCACTCAAAAGATGGAGAATCCACTGCTTCCCTGGGCACTTTGTTCCAATTGCTAATCACCCAATGACCTGGCGGTGCAAACATTGCTGCTAATTTCAGGGCAGCAACGGTCCAGGTTCTCAGCTGCGGTCAATTGGTGAAGAGCTACAGCAACGTGCAATAGCCATGCTGGCCAAATGACACCGCCTGGGGGGCTGGCCCCATTGATTGCAGTGGAACAAAGCGAGTGACACCCGCTGGGGATTTCTTAGAAAGAGACGCGTTGTCATTGTTCCTATTTTTGCTACTAAAATAGAGACAGAACATCCATTGAAATCATTTGCTGTTTCTTGCATGAACTGTCTGGCGTCTTCGCGACACAAGCCTCTTGGATCTGGTAGATGCTGTGATGTTCCTAGCTTTCTACCTCCAAGAGTTCTTGTTAATACAGACCCAAAGGTGTGTGTCTACACGACACACTCCTTTCGGCAGCGAGTACAGCACATATGCTGCCTGCGTGACTCTTGCTCGGGTATAAACAGCTGTGCAGACGGTGAAGAAATGCTTAGGCAAGAATAAAGCCTTAATATAGAATAAAATAGAATAAAGACACACCTGAACCCTGTGGCGTGCACCCTACATGCTCTCTATCCACCCAAGCTGGGCCTTCCATGCCTACACTGTTATTTTTAGCAGCGTAGCGTCCCGCTGCCTCCCTCCCACCAGAGCCTTTCACTGCCACATGGAGCTGCAAGCCGCTTGCTTTCCGCGGCAGCATGTAACTACACACATCATCAGCCGCTGGCCCTCGCCAAGTGTGCGGCACTGGATGCCATGCTGGGGGTGGAGCCAAGACCGTGTTCTGCCCCACCCACTTGTCTTACGGCCCCTTGTACCTCAGTGCAGCCCAAGACACAATCACACCGTCAGTAATGGGAACAGGGCTTGCTAGTCAGTGGGGCTTCGCCACCTAACTTTTGCTGGCTTTGACAGCGTTGCCAACTCTTGTAACTTCATCATGTGTCTCAGGCTATTTGGTGGAGGTTTTCTCCAAGCCCCAGCCCCTGGAGTCATGGGATTAGGTGAGCCTCTCAGGTGTCATGACAAAATGAATGAAAGTAAGTTTCTAGCTCTCCTGTTTCTGGAGAAAAGCTGGAAAAGCAGGCCGGACTGCGACCCTACAGCTCACAAAGCAGACAGCAAATAAAAGCGCTCCAGAATGTATCACTTTTTAAATGTATGACTCAAATGCGAAATTGCAGAACTGCTAACTGTGGTACGTAATCTATCATTTTAATCAGATTCTGTACCAGATGACTGGAGGATAGCTAATGTGATGCCCATTTTTTTTAAAAGGCTCTAGATGTGAGCCTGGCAATTGCAGGCCAGTGAGCCTAACTTCAGTACCAGGCAAACTGGCTGAACATATAGCAAAGAACAGAATTATCAAACAAGTAGAGGAGCATGATTTGTTAGGGAAGAGTCCACATGGTTTTTTAAAGGGAAATCACGCCTCACCAATCGACTAGAATTCTTTGAGAGGGTCACCAAGCATGTGGACAAGGTGATCCAGTGGCTATAGTGTACTTAGATTTTCAGAAATCCTTTCACCGGGTTTCTCATCAAAGGCTCTTAAGCAAAGGAAGTTATCATGGGAGAAGAGGGAAGGTCCTGTCCTGGATCAGTACCTAGTTGAAACATAGGAAACAAAGGGTAGGAATAAATGGTCAGTTTTCAGACTGGAGAGAGGTAAATAGTGGTGTCCCCCAGGGATCTGTATTGGGATATGGAAGAGCTTCCAAATGAGGAGAGATTAAAAAGACTGGGACTTTTCAGCTTGGAAAAGAGACGACTAAAGGGGATAGGATGGAGGTCTATAAAACATTAATAGTGCGTAGAAAGTAAATAAGGAAGTGTTATTTGCTCCTTCTCATAACACAAGAACTAGGGATCACCAAATGAAATTAAAAGGCAGTAGGTTTAAAACGAACAAAAAGAAGTATTTCTTCACACAACACACAGTCAACCTGTGGAACTCCTTGCCAGAGGATGCTGTGAAGGCCAACACTATAATGGGGTTAAAAAAAAACTAGATCAGTTCATGGAGGATAGGTTCATCAATGGCTATTAGTCAGGATAGGCAGGGATTGCTGTATGCCGGAAGCTGGAAATGGGTGACGGGGTGGATCACTTGATGATTATCTGTTCTGTTCATTCTCTCTCAAGCATCTGGCATTGGCCACTGTTGGAAGACAGGATGCTGGGCTCGATGGCCCATTGGCCTGACCCAGCATGGCTGTTCTTATGTTCTTAAACATCTCATGATTTTTTGATGTATGACTCATGATTTTTGAACTCCTGGGTTGACGACGCTGTCTACATGCTTTCTGTAAAATCTCCACTCATGTCTGTGCTAACTCTGTCTCTTTGCTCCTGGTAGGCATGAGCTCTGGGTTGAAAACCACGGTCTATGGATGCCTGGGGAGGTCGACGCTGTTGAACGTAACGCCTGAATTTCAGAATTTTACTGTGCAATTTAGCCAAGCTACATGGAAACGAGGTAGTTTGAATGACAGGACAAAGCAAATTATCGTCCATTATTCTGGAAACAATTATACAAATTACAAAAAGGATCGGATCAAGTTTCACCCCGAAAACTTCTCCTTGGAAATACTGGAGACTATGAGATCGGATGCAGATCGCTATGAATACACGGTGACCAAAGGACCCGAGGAAACTTCTTTGCCCCTCTGGTTGGAAGTGTATGGTAATAACCACAGGATTCATATGCAGGTTTGGGGAACTACACTGGGTCCCAATAGCTGGTGTAGCTCTGTGAGTAGTCAATTCGTAAGAGAAAAGGCTATTGTCATGAGGAAATGGTGCCTGGCTTCACTTATTCCAGCCTCACCAGCAGGGGGTGCCATAGGGAGCGGGGCAAGAGTCCTGACTGTGGGAGGAGCTCCCACCGACTCCAGTCCCAGCCCCTCCCTGCAAGGGGCGCTGTAGAGACCATGGCACTCACCCACTTCAGCAGCCTTTGGCCCCCACTTCCCTAACCAGCACACCTAGACGCCCTCCTTCCCACCTGCTACAGACACCCCAGCACCCATCCACAGCACGTTTTGTGCAGCCCTCACTTGGGGCGCAAACCCCTAAGTTCATGAGTGTATGCAAATTATTCACAATATGCACATGAGCCAATGGCGTAATTGGCATAACACACCACTCATGGCGATGCACCAAACCCGGCAGCTAGGGGAGGCCATAGGAGCTGGCGCTTCTTGCCCAGTCAAATTGCGCCAATGGCCCTGCATTTAGCCTGGATGCAGCCCCGGAGAGGGGGTGACCCAGAGCAGGTCTGGGGCTGATCACACCCCCATCAGCTTCTCTGGGAGCCAGAGCAGGCCGGCAGCATTTCACTCGTTCCACCCTTCCCAGAGAATGAGTCCCCTTTCCCCTCCCATCGCTCCCTGCAGAGCAGGTGTCCGGCCTCAACATCCAGGTGGTCAACAGCACCCAGAGCAACGACAGCTGCACCATGACCCTGAGTTGCGCGGTGGAGCGAGGGGACAACGTGAGCTACCAATGGAGCTGCGACCAGGGCAAGGACCCCCAGCCCTTCCTGCACAATGGTAGCTGTCTGCACCTCTCCTTCACCCCGGAGCACAGCAGCTTCTCCTGCCTTTGCAATGCCAGCAACCGAGTCGGCTGGCAGTCCGACAGCTTCAGCTCCTCGGTGGAGTGCAGCAAGGAGCTAGAAGGTAAGTTGTGCTGGAGAGGGGGCAAATCCCCTCTCGCTGTGTGGGGCCAGGCACACGGGGGCCAAGGGGCGCTTGGCTGTTGACTTCAGTGGCACCAGGGTTTGGTTGCAGAGGCCAGATCCCCTGCTGGAGTAAACCAGCTATGCCAGGACTTGGCCCTACAACTTTACCTTGCATTGGGTCTTCTGTGCAGACTCTGGGTCCAGCCGCGCCCTCAGAGACAGGCATGGGCCCCTGTCTCTGGGCTCAGAACCGCACCCCGGATCCCGTCAGCCTGGTTTAAAGCCGTGGGTACCTCCCAAGACATGGACATTGAAATCAGCACTGATCCTCTAGCTGGTGCAGTTCAGCGTAGCTCCATTGAAGCAAACAGGCCTGAGTCTCCTCTCGCATATGCCTGTGTAAAGCAGGACTCGCTCAAAGGACCCATTTCAGCAGCCAGATGTGGGCTTGAGGCACTCAGAGCTCTGGGTAAGGAGCTGCATGTAAGAAGCCATTTGCAGCAGTCCTACAAACCCCAAAACTATGCCTCGTATTCTTCAGCTTCGTCTGCTGGCACCTTGCCTACTCACTATTTACGTCTATACAGACACCACGCTCCTGTTACGCTGGGAGAGTAACAGGATGATCAGTTTCCCTAGTGGTGCTGAGAGCTTAGAGGGCTGATTTATACCAGAGCCTTTCTGCACCATTTTGGCAGTGTAAAATGGCTTTACCAGTGGGTGTGACTGTAATTTGCTTCCACTTTAAAGACCTTTTTGCCCTGCCAGGGCTTTCGTGTAAATGAAAATCCCATCTCCAGTTTCAGGGTCACTTGATTTCCAGCACTAACCATGCAGGGAGCCCAGGCTGCTGTACAGTAAAGCCCAGGTTTGGTTATAAATCACCCCTAGACCATAACATTAAAACCCTTGGTGGGAACTTCCTCTTGAGCAGCCTCTGGGGTATAGCGCTGACTTTCTCTTTGGGGTTTTTCTGACACCTCCTTTATGATGCAGGGGACTTTTTGGGGTGTTTTAATGAGACATTTAAACCTCAGACTGGGATATTTCTTTGAAATCTCCATGCATTTGAACTGACATATCTGGAAGCTGCAACATTCAGATTTCTACCCTGCCCCTTGCTGTCCTGTGTTGGGGAAAAAAAAATCCCCTTGTTATTAGTCGGGCCAGGCCCTTTATAAACCTAGACCACATGTCAGTCTTGCTGCAGAGGCTGTGCATCGAGGCTGGCTGGGAGCCAACTCCGATCAAGAGGAACCAGTATAAAAATAAAAAAAAGGCCACATGGATTCTGTGCCTGGTTCTCAGTCACGTCCAGGGAACTTGGTGTGAGTGGGAATCAGGCCCACGGTTGTTTTACACTAGCCTGCTGGCCCCCCATTGCTCGCTGTTTCCTCTTTGACCCGGGGTCTCTTGTGTTTCGTGTAGATTGTAAGCTCTTTGGGGTAGGGACTGTCCCTTTGTTCTGTGTCAGCCCGCCGCAGTGTAACACCGGCCAGAGCTCGGCAAGCCTTTGCTGCACCGTTGGTCTGAGTGGAGTCACCAGTGCAAAGCCGTGACACATGTGGCGGTTCCAGGCATTTTGCATGTGATGGGGGAGCATCTTAGTCCGTTCGGTGTATAGGCTAAAGGGTGCTTGTAATCGTGTGCCCTCAGCTCTAGGGTGCCCCCAGTGCCTGGACATGGTGTTACAGGGGACCCCTCATCCTCCTCTCCCTGGTGGCCACTTCCTTGACCCTGTGATGGCCAATTCCAGCCCAGGTCTTCTTCCAACTTCCTCTCGGGGTCTTCTGGGACTCGGCCATCCAGCCAAGTCACGTGACTGTTCGCTCCCCTTCTGGGGTCATTAAAGCTCCAACTTAAAGTGCACAAATGAACCACGTCCACCTTTCTCTTCTGCCCCTCTCGGCCGTGACTGGCATCCTCTTCTCCCCCTGGCCCCGGCCAAGCGTCTCCTGAACGGCTTCTTTCCTGCCACGCTTCCCCTCACTGCTCCCCTTCACAGGCACCCCAGAACCCTAAACATCTCCCTGCTCCTCGCAGGCCCTGTGTTGGGGCTCTGCCCCGACAGGGAGCCTACCCTGTGGCCTCTAGCAGTGCCTCCCACAGGAGAACTCCCCTTATTCCACTCTCCAGGATCTTTCCCCTTCCTCTACTGAGTTCCCAGCTCCATTTAAGCAGTGTTGGCCCTCCTTCACCACTGCAGCCAGCGTCGCTAATTAACCCTTATGCTGTGAGCCCATCAGCGAGGCTGAGGGACAGCTGCCAAGTCATGCGTAAGGCTGAGCCCAGCGTGCCTCAAAGGCCAACCTACTCACGACAGAGCCTAACTCTGTAGATGCCGAGAGCCCATTTTCAGAAGAGACGTAGGGTCGGATTTGTAAAGGAAACCAATGGGAGTTGGGTGCATAACTATCTGTAAAAATCCGGCCCTTGGTGACTTTTGAATTTCCAAGAGATTGAGGCTCCTAAGGCCCAGATCCTCAAGGGTATTTTAGGTTCCTAACTGCCTTTGAAACCAATGGGCGCCAGGAGCCTGGATACGGTTGAGGATCTGGGCCTTAAGTCACTTTTGAAAACAGCACTGAGACTCCTAAATCATGTCTTTGCTTTAAAAAATGTTACCCGGAGGCCCTGGCCTAGCAAAGCGCGAGTCTTCTTAACATCAAGCACGTGAGCAGCCCTAAGATAGGCTGTGGATCTGAGTCTCCTACGGATGGCAGTACCCGTCTGGCTGTAATTTACAACCGCTCACTCCGCCAGAGCTGTGCATGTAATGTAAAGGGGAGTGAGAACCAGCCCCCGTGGGGCTATTTACATGCTTCATGTTAAGACAGTACTTCGGTGGCAGGTCAGGGCCTTGTGGACCTTCTACCGATGCCGCGCTTCCTGTGTTTTCTTTCCGTTGTACAAGAGATAATAAACTGTGATTAAAGAGATAAACCAAGCTGAGATGTGGTCTTAAAGCTATACGAGCACTCGCTTCTGTTAACTGTCACCTCCCCGTAGAATGAGGCGTCAGCGTGCAGTGACGAGTTTTCTTTTCTTTTCAAATTACTTTGCAGGCTCTCTCAAAAACAAGGTCTTGATGGAATACATGGCGCCAATCTTCGTGGGTTTGGTCCTCTGCGCAGTGGTTCTCGGCTACTTGGTAATACGCAGAGGTAGGTTTTCGAGGCATTGGGAACTTGTTATAGTCTTAGGCCGCGTCTGCACTACAAAGCTGCCAACGTAACTTATGTCAGCATGCAGCCGTCCTGGTAATGACAGCTCTGGTGCGTGTCTGCACTTTGCTCCTGGCGGCGGCGGTTCGCGTCCTTACCCAGGGAGCTTGTCTCGAGTGTACGGTCATTGAGGGGATTGCGGGGCAGCTCCTGAAAGCCAGTAAGCGTCAATGTAAGCAACGCCGTGTCTCCACTGACGCGGCATTGACCGGATTACCTCGACCTTGACTTTACGCCGCTTGAGGAGATGAAGTGAAGTCGGTGCAGCAGGACGTTACGTCGGCGGGAGCCAAATTTAAGTGTCGATGTTCTCCTGAACTGCTTCTTCCCCAGCATGATTCCCTCACTGCTCCCCTTCACAGGAAACCCAGACCTTTGAGCATCTTCCTGCTCTGTGTAGGCCCTATGTTAGGGCTTCCCCGACAGGAGTCTATTGCCTGCGGCAGCTCCTCCCAGAGGAGAACCTAACTCACCTTGTTCCTCCCTCCAGGTTCCTCCTCCTTCCTCTACTGAGTCCATAGCTAGGGTTGCAATTATTTATACCAGTACAATTCTAGTGATCCCAGCATACAGGTGTCTGAGTATAGCTCGTTCCCTTTTCCATACAGGGATAAGCACCTTTCCGGCTGGTCTAGCTCCATTTACGCTTGCGGGTGCTGGAGGACTTTACGCCAGTATAGTTAAAACAGTGCAACGTTTGTGTTTAAATGAGTCTTTAGGGTGAAATTTATCCCTATGCGCAAAGGGCCAGCACCTCGCTCTTCCACCACTTAGCTCCTCCTTCATTAGACTGTGGAACTCATTGCCGCAAGATGTCACTGCAGCCAAGAACTTAGCAGTATTCAAAGAGGGGTTGGACATATACACAGATCATGAGAAAATCTAGAGTTTTGTTCATCTGAGGTACTTACCTGGCTCCCCCTCACTGTAGCAACTGACACCTCACAATTTTTAATAAAGTCATCCCGGCAGCACCCCTGTGATGTAGGGAAGTGCTGTTATTTTGCACATGGGGACCTGAGGCATGCAGAGATTTAAGCCAGACCTACATCTTTGCAGGCATATAGCTATCCTGGCAATTCCACCTAGCATGGATGCAGCTTATGCTGGCAAAAATCGCTTTTGCTGGTGTAGCATATACTGGCTCCCCAGATGAAATAAGCCATAGCCGCAAAAGCCCTTTTTTTCCAACATAAGCGTGCCTTTGCTAGGGCTTTCGCTGGTATTAAAACATCCTAAAAATCACATCCCTAACCACATCATCTCTCCAGCCACAGGTTCTGCTGCAGACCTGGCCTTCAGCCTCTGGTGCGTGGCCGCTGTCAGATGTAGGAGAGTGGGTTAACGACACCTCAGTTGTGATCCAGTCTGGAAATGCCTACACACAGAGGCTTTGTGCTGTGGCTTTGTACAAGAGTAAATTTCACCTGTATGGACATTCTAGCATGAAGCTCAGACTAGCCATGTATTCATTCTCAAGGGAACTCCACCTAGTAACTTGTTTTATAGAAGGCTTATTTTGCACTAAGCATACTAAGAAGCAGGAAGGAAACAATGTTTAAAAAAAAAAGTAACCACTCGAGCATTCGTGTGACTCAAATTAAACTTCATCATAGGCCATTCTGATATGATCTCCACTTATGACTTCAAGGGGAAGCGAAGGATTTTAACTTAGATACAACACGATAGATATCTCAGATACACCCAAGATAAACAGAAAGGCAAGATGCAAATAATTCACGTTTGTGCTGCAGCTTTTATGCAGGCGCTTATGTTAGTGGGATGCGAGTGCAAATCAGAACAAAAGTGTTTCACACCCACTTTGCACTGGTGCAAATGATTGCACAAAGTGTTTGGGCAACAGACAATCCTCATAGGTGTTGTAGTTTGGGCGCCTCCTTTGTCCCCTATAGGGAAGGTCGCTGGTTGAACTACATTGCCCATGATGCATGACTCCCTTCCCTCTTCATGAGGTGAGCTGGTATAGTGTAGGAATCCCTGGGCAGGGTGCATCATGGGAGATGCAGTCCAGCCAGACAGCTCAGCTCAGAGAGACGAAAGGGAGCATAAGGCACCTGGAACTACAACTCCCATGAGGCACCGTGGCACCATTTGAAATGGACATATTTCAGTTTTTGGCTTAAATATTTTTTTCAGGATTTTGACAAAATATTGAAATCTTCTGCCAAAAGCAGACACGTCTCATGAAAAAAAATCATTTAGTCAAAAACCTAATTTTCTGTTAAAAAACCCCCAGTTTGGACAGAAAATTTTTTACCTGTCCTGTCCATAAGCCTTTCACGACACAAGGTTGCGTTGAAAGGGGGCACAAGTGGTTTCAGGAGGCTGAACGTCAAAAAGCTTGGGAAATACAACCAGAGAGGAAGCCAGAATTTCATTAGGACCTTATTCTGCCAGGGAATGCTTAGCCTGCGAGAACTGTGATGTATTTGGAACGCGCCCTTGCCTGGATCTCTAAGAATCTAGATTGCAAAGCTGATGTGGTCACCTCTGTCTGTCCCTTGTCTCTCTCCTGCCTTGACAACCCTTGCACTTGTTTTTCCAACCAGAACGAAAAAAACATTCTGAGCTGAAGAAGGAAAAGGAAACGTGCACGATTTACTCACAAGTCCAGAAGGTGGAGGTGAGTGTGGGGTCTCAGTGTGCAGAAGAGCCTGGGTCTGGCGTTCAATTACAGGGTTACAGTCCCATATACAATGTGGGTGAATTTCACCCTGAGGCAGAGGTCCACAAGGCCCATGGATCACGTCACTTGGGTTTAAGTAGTGCACGGGGGTTCTGCCTGAAGGGGAACGGACACGCTCATGGTCCTGATTTTAAACTGCATTAACGTCCAGCTGCATTCAGAAAACTCACCGTATCCAACTAGCTCCTTCTTGCTCCCTGGCCTGCATCCTCACGAGTCACTGAATCTGCTCATTTTACTGCCCAAAGAAGGTCACGCGCCCGTCTGCCGAGCAGGGCCTGGGGATTCCACTCTGCCTCGCGCAGCCTCTGCCAAGTGTCCTGGCCCCCACTGAGTTTTCACAGGCGCAGTTTCAGAGGAGTTTCGATGGGGTATGTCTGCACCGCACCTTATGCCCTGGTCTGTGGGACCAGGGCTCATGGCCTCTGTGTTTCCAAGCCTGTGCCAGAGCATCCAGGATGCATTGTAAACCTGAAACACCGAGAGTCCTGTAGCACCTTACAGACTAACACATTTCTGTGGGCATAAGCATTCGTGGGTTGCAACCCACTTCATCAGATGCATGAAGTGGAAGTCTCAGATAGGGGGTATATATATACATCCAAGGGTAAGAAACAACAATGGGGAGGGCAAGTGCTAACAAAGTCAGTTCAGTTAGAGTAGACGAGGCCTATTCACAACCGTTGAGTAGAAGGTGAGAAAGTGTGAACAGTGACCCAGTAATGAGATAACCTTCCGAGCCCCTTTTCCGACCCAGTCTGATTGTGTCAAGTTTGCATATAAGTTCCAGCTCTGCAGTTTCTCACTGAAGTCTGTTTTTGAAGTCTTTTTGTAGAAGGATGGCAACTTTCAAGTCAGCTACAGAGTGTCCTGGGAGATGGACGTGCTCTCCGACTGGCTTATGGATGTTACCATTTTCTATGTCCATTTAGTCTTTTGCGTAGTGACAGTCCAGTTTGGCCACTGTACACGGCAGAGGGGCATTGCTAGCACAGGATAGCACACATTACATTAGTGATGTGCAGTGAACGAGCTCCTGATGGTGTGGCTGATGTGGTTAGGACCTGTGATGGTGTCATTAGCGTCGATGAGCAGGCAGAGCTGGCAACGGGGTTTGTTGGAGGGACCGGTTCCTGGGGTAGTGTTCTTGTTGTATGTTGTACGGCTGCTGGTGAGTATCTGCTTCAGCTTGGGGGACTGTCTGTAAGCAAGGATAGGCCTGCCTCCCACGGCTTGAGCGAGTGAGGGATCATCTGCTAGGACAGGTTGTAGATCCTTAATGATGTGTTGGAGGGATTTTAGCTGGGGGCTGTAGGCGATGGCCAGTGGTGTTCCGTTGTTGTCTTCGTTGGGTCTGTCCTGTAGTGGGTGACTTCTGGATACCCGTCTGGCTCTGTCAATTTGTTTCTTCACCTCCCCAGGTGGGAACTGTGGTTTTAAGAATGTTTTATGGAAATCCTGTAGGTGTTTGTCTCTATCTGAGGGATCGGAGCAAATCTGGTTGTATCTTAGGGCTTGGCAGTGGATCGTGTAACGTGTCCAGGGTTGAAGCTGGAGGTATGAAAGCAAGTATTGCAGTCAGCTGGTTTTCGGTATAGGGTGGTATTAATGTGACCATCGTTTCTTTGTATTGTAGTGTCCAGGAAGTGGATTTCTTGTATGGACTGGTCCAGGCCGAGGTTAATGGTGGGGTGGAAATTATTGAAATCCTGGTGGATAAAGCGGGGCTTCCAATTGCTGGGCCCCCGTCTTAGAGCCGTGCTCACGCCTCCCTATTGCACTACACAGACCTTCTGACTAGGATCTGCGGCTTGAACTGTGTCCACACTGCAAAATGACTTGGCTTGGACCGGAGCCCTGGCCGGACGTGAGCTCTGACCACCCGCTGGCCTGACTCAGACTGATCTGTGTGTGGCTGGGAACGGATCTCAGTGTGTAGTGCAGACATTCCCGAGGGGGCACGGAGACCTTCGTGCAGAGGCGAGGGCCCCATGATCTGCTGGGCTCAGCTAGCCACTGAGAGGACGTTTAGCTTTGGTTTCCTAGCAGCCAGCCCTTCTTGCTAACCACCTGAGGCCAAATTCTACCCTCAGCGACCCCTGTTCAGCCCTGTTGCCTTCACCCCAGTGCCCTCGGCCGCACTAGAGTGACCCCCTGGCTTGAACGCACCAGTCTAGGTAAAACCAACTGGACCGTCGCAAACGGTTCTGCTGGTGCATTCGAAGGAGTCGCTCAGGTGCAATGTTACAAACTTCTTCCCGCCACCACCTGGCTGTCACACAGGAGGGGTGGTCAACAAAATGCTTCCAAGACACCCCTCCTGATGCTGCATAAATATTGATAACTTCAGAGTCACAGCCAAGGACAGCCCTGAGCGGAGAGCAGCTAGCTCCCTCACATTTCCTACGGAGCGCCGTTCCTGACCCTACGCCCCCTTCCTGTCCAACGCTGAGATCGTGTCCTCGTTCAGGGAGTGTTGGCTCAAGTCACAACCCCCAGACATGGCAAATCGGAACAAGGAGAAGCAGGCAGCTTCTGGCCACTGGGTGTCACTAGAAAAGCACACCTGAATCCATACATAGCGTGGGCCGCTCCGTTACACTGGCGTCAAAGCCAGTCATTCCGCTGACATTCACGAAGCTCTTCTGGATTCACACCGGGGGACTGAGAGCAGAATTGGGGTTTGGGGCCTTTTTGTTGCCAAAGCTGCAGTGGCTAACGCAGGACGGCAGGGGCCGTGTGGAGCAGCCATTCAGCACCTTGGGATTTCACCTGGCTTTGCACCCAGCAGCAATCACGCTCCAGTGAGACGAGCTTGGTCTCTGTCTGGACACGGGCAGGCAGTGGGCCATAGCTGGGAGTTCTCTGCACGGCCATGTCTCCGGCCCCGCTCTCTACAGCACCTCCTGCTGGGAGAGGCTGGGTCTGGAGTGGCGGGGAGCACCCTCAAAGCCAAGCCCTTTTTGCACTTGCAGCCCCCCCTGCACATCCGGCCAGTTCTGCCGGCTGTTTGCAGCGGGGCGTGCAGGCCTGTACATTGGCCTGGGGGAATCTAGCCTTTAATTTGGCAGCGGCCAGGTACCCAGTGCAATGTCAGCTGCAAGTAGACAGAATTTCTCCCGAGCCACTCCTGGTCACAGGTGGTTTCCTGGCCCAC
The DNA here is from genome assembly GCA_007922155.1 of Mesoclemmys tuberculata. Taxonomy (NCBI): domain Eukaryota; kingdom Metazoa; phylum Chordata; order Testudines; family Chelidae; genus Mesoclemmys; species Mesoclemmys tuberculata. Next base: position 6,829,544 of record ML675647.1, read on the forward strand.
TTTTGGGTGTGTAGTGCGAGCTCCAGGAGGCTGAGCGCTGCATCAGCACATGTGGCTGCCCCCATCTGGGCAGGAAGCGGTGGGGGTCCGTTGAAGGCGTTTGGCTCACGCTTTTCTCTTTGCACAGAGGCAGAAAAACTTTCACCCGCCTCCCGCTGTGGCCCACGCTGAGTGCACCACCATCTACGTCTCCGCCACCGGGCTGCCTCCAGACACCACTCAGGTGAGGGGATTCGCTTCCAGTGAATCGCTAGCCCTGCAGATAGAGCTGCCTCTTAGAGGGAAAAGCTGGCATCAGCCAGCCCTTCTCGCAAAGACCTCCTTATCCCCATTGCATCCAGCCCTTCACTGTAGGAAAATGAGGGGTCACAGCAATAAACTCAGGCCAGCCCATGCTAGGCAGGAAATAGGTCGGGCCAGATCCTCCACTGGATTCAGTGGAGTGACTCCTGATTTACGTTGGCTGAGGCTCCGGCGCGGGAGGTGCAGATGAGGGTGTCCGAGGATGTTTGCCCAGCTAATTGGCTGGTGCGGGAAATGTCCGGCCTTGGAACACGGCAAAGCTCCGAGGAGCGTTTCCCCCTGGCCGAGCTCACTGTTCACTGACAGCCCAGAGCGTGAGTTGGCAGCGGGTTTTCAGCCCTGAACGTTCAGCCGCTCAGCACAAATCTCTGCCGCCGAGCAAAAGGATTAGCTAGGGACATCGGACTGGCAGGGACCGCCTGGGTCACGGGGTCCAGTCCCTGCTGCCTCAGCCTCCCCCTCGCAGAACCCCACTTATTAAAGTGATCAAATTCCAACCTCAAACCAGGTTGGCTGTTTGTCCCCCTCTTCTCCCTACTGCTCTGACTGGGGGGCTCCCATCACCTCCCTCCTCTGACGTTTACAAACTTTCTTCTCATCTCCAGCCTCTGTTTACTCCTGGCCCATTTATCCCCATTTGTTCTGGTGCCAATATTGTCCTTGCATTTCAATAGCTCTTCTCCCTCCTGGGTGTTTCCCCCACTGGACTTATAGACAGTAATCAGAAAGATCAGCTCTCCATTCCCCTGAACACCCTGGCAGCCCTTCTCTGCACCCGGTCCAGTTTGAATTAGATGGTAGCAGTAGTAGGATGTTATCTTCCAGTGTCCCATCACACACACACACACACATTCTGCCAGCATATTACACGTCTCCTTCTTCCTGAAGGGCTGGGAACGGGACAGGCAATTCCTGAACTCAGCTTGCCCGGCTGTTGGGGCAGCAGGGTGTTACGTTTGCTCCTCAATTTGTGTGCGTTGCTGGATTTTCAGGCACACTCACTGTCTCTCCTTGCACCGTTTTTTTCCCCAGACTCAAGATCCAGGGCCGATGACAGTTTATGCCAGCGTGATGCCCTCCAAGAGCTGAGCCCCTCCCACGGGAATGTGCAAAATCGTAGCCAGGCTGGAGACATGACAGACTTTTACCCTGCACACAGCAGAAACTCATCTCTCCAGCTGGCTGAACTTTTACCCGTGGCGTCTGCATGAAACCCCACTTATCTCCCACAGAAAGGAGGTAAAACTCCACGGTGCAATAGCGTTTGGCAAAACGTATCTCATCCCACCCGAGCCCCAAAGGCTGTACACGAGAATCACAGAGTTCATCGCCGCGGAGCAGAGGGGAAGAATCTAAGTGAGGCAAGACGTCCACTAGGGACGGGGCTATTGGCTTTATGTGCAAAGCACCCAAATGCAAAGGAGATGGGGGGCCATATGAAACCCAAGGTTGGACGGACAGATAGAAGGACAAGCGCAGGAAAAGGAAGGAGGACTGCAAGTGAAATTGGCTGGGGAGGAGAGACAGAGGGAGATGAAGAAAGGCTGCGCTAGCTGACCAGAGTTGCAGCAGAGAAGGTTCTCTCAAAGGCAAAAGAAATCTCATGCTGGAGGATTGGAGGGTTTCAGATAAAAAGAGAATTGGATCGCAAGGACCAGATCCTCAGCTGGTGTAAATCAGCCTACCTCCCTGGACTCCAATGGAGATACACAGATTTACATCAGCAGCACATTTGGCTCATGTGAATGTTACCCCTGTGCATTATCACCCCGCTGCTGCTAGGATAGCAATGTTAAAACCCAGCTCTTTGTCCCAGAGCAGGACCCGGCTGCACATGGCTTGATTCAACCAGTCCTGATTCAAACAGCTTCACACGGAGGATCAAGTCCAGTAATGCTGAAATGTCCAATATTGATGTTTTTCAGAGTGCAACGTTTCAGTTTCTCATTCAGACAGGACTTTTCATTTTGACCTATTTTTAATTTTGCCTCCTATATAGCAATGTGGCTTAGATATTTGCATTCCACTGTAGCAGTTTTATAAAAAACTGAACTCAGAATGAAAAATCATGAAAGCGAAATGTTTGGACAGCCCCCAAACTATTTTGATTTGTCATTTTGATTCCGAATGAAGCCAGATTTTGAAATCGCCAAAGTCCTTTGTGAATCCGAGCTTCTGCCATGCACGCAGCTCCAGTTATATGTAGCCCTTGGGCTGGCCCCGCGTGCAGGGGTGAATTTCACCATCAGAGAGCAGACCCCTTTCAAACACAGAAAATGCCACAGCCGTGGGCAGAATCATTCCTGGCGTATTTACCCCTCTGACCTGTGAGAATGGGGTAGGGATACTACAATCAATGACACAGACTGTTTTTAAAAGGTTCTCATGGTTCATTAACATGGGAGGCAACATGGTCTAGCAGTCAGAGCACAGTGACTAGGCAACCGGAGTCCTGGATTCTCATCTTTGCACCGCCAGCAACTGCTTGCGTGACCTTGGGTGAGTCACTTTGCCTCCCTGTGTCTCAGCTTTTCCCCCCTGACCTGTAAAATGGGGCTAATAATACCAACTTACAGCACAGAGAGAGAATCGGCATTTGTAAATTGCTTTGGAAACCTCCGAGAACAACTGACTATTATTCGTGCAGCGTGAACGGACTGTGTGCGCCTGCTAAAGGAAAGGGAGGAAACGAGCACATTGACAATAAAACCTGCCAAAGAAACGTGTTGGGGTTTTTATTGCTGGGATCCACGAGAGCACTGAAAATCCAAGCAGCCTGAGCAGAACGAGCTCCAGCCATAGTCTTTCACATCCTCCTCAGCCTTTTTCCTCCTGCAGGGTCCAGCTCCCTGCAGGAGGCGCAGGGCCTCCAGCCCACAATGCTGACGTTTGAGCAGCGCCCAGTTTTGTTCTAGTACAGCTACGGGGGCCAGCTCTTCTGCACAGCTGTGGGGCTGCTTCCTGTTGCTGGGAGATTCGAAGGGGCCCTTTTTGCTTCCCCAATCCTGGGGCTGCTGGTGGAGAGAGGAGGTGGGCGTAAGCCCGAGCCGGGCCCGCACCCTGGGCAGGATGGTGTCCGTAGCTGGTTCTCAGAGAGCACAGGGCCGTAACTGTGCTTTCTGCAGCACACGTAGGTCACAGCTCCCCGCCGCCTCCTCCACTGGGGAGCAGGGTGTCTTGGCTGTGGGTGGCTAACAGCTCAGCGGTAGGGTGGCCACGATAACCATTCACAGTCATTTCAGACATACGAGACTCCGCTTCGAACGCGCCCCGGTGGGTTTCCCAGGCTGGGGGGGGCGTCTCCTGATCTAGAACGGGCTGGATCCTTTCCTTCTCCTTTCTCCTGCTGAGCCACGTGCCTCGGGGAGGGTGGGGGAACCACCCCTGGGCTTATCGCAGGATGCAGAGATGGCCTGGGATTAGGGATGAGGCCAGAAGTGGATTATTGGGTCAAAACGGTACAGGCTGCCCCTGATACAGTTCGGGCTTCAGGGTCTGTTGCTCACAGCATGGGCATCCTAGCCACACAGGAACTGGGTCAGGCCTGTATCTAGCCCGGTCTCCCACCCCGGCCCAGCACCAGCTAGTTCTGAGGAGGTCTCAGAGGCGCATGTTGGGCTGATGGGGGATAATCTGCCCCTCCTTCCCCCCCCCCACAATGCTTAGGGTGGAGGTAGGTTTTCATGCTACTTATTTTCTTTGCAGGGGGCTGAGGCGTGTGTGTCACAGACTCGGTTGCCCCATGCACCTAGCTATGTCGTGGTCATTGCGCGAGCGTTACTCCTAGCTCCGCAGAGAGTAATGAGCCTTCATCAGTCAAGGGCATCGATTCCCCCATAGATCCGCCGGCTGCTCCCGGCAGAACCCAAGCCCCCAGTGAGAGCAAATCCACCCAGATGCGATCGTCTAGAAGCAACGGGCATGGCTGGGCTGCGATGACTATGCAGTGGATTCTGTATTGATGCTGCTGGACACAGACAGGCCCCAGGGCTCTCTCTGGCTCCCAGCCTGTGCATCATGAGGGATCCTTAAATCCTAGCCTGGGCTAAGCCATTTTAGAAGGCACAGCTGGCTGCAGTGTCAAGGTGCACACAAACTCCCTACGCTGGGGTCCCCTAGGTGGGCAGTGCTGGCCGGGGAAAGCATGTGTCTGTCTCACATTTAACAGATCTGCTGGGGAGCAGAAATCCATGGGGGGAAGGTAGGGGGTTAAACAGGATCCATCCTCCTTCCCCCTTTCCCCCCGGGTGGAATCATTGCTGTAGGGAGTGAATGATACCTCGCCTCTGTGGCACCATGTAGATGGAAAGCAATAGTAGGCTTTAAAAGTGAAAAAGGATCACACAAAATCCCCCAACGCTAACCCACTTTGTTTCAGTTTTGCAAGTGGCTTTTGCTCTTTGCACGTATCTATGTGAGGTTAGCAAAATAAGTGGGAAGTGCTTTGATGAGAAGCCTGTCGCAGGGCAGGTACGGTCTATCACTCTTTGGGGAGGGGGATGGGACGTTATAGCTGGATGGTTGAGTTTGAGCGATGGCCCTTAGCCTCAGGGCCATGTGGCCTAATGGTTGGGGTCAATAAGATGGCCCTCCTTGTCCGAGCTGCATGGCCTAATGGCCAGAGTCAATACGGCTACCCTCTCCAGTAGGGTTGCACGGCCCAATGCTAAATGGGGATCTGTCCGAAACATGCTGCCTTTGTCCTGAACCCACAACTGGATCAATGTCTAGTTCTCCTAGGCTACTCCCTATCCTGCCTTCCAGTGCTGTAATCCACAGGTCCTCAGGGTCTCTGGGGTCATTGGCCAGCGAAGCTCTCGATGGCTCCGTCCCATCTTGGGCAGCCAGGTATCTGCCTGGGTCTCAGCACCTCCGCGCTCTGGAGCGGCAATACTCACCCTCTCTCCTCAGCAGTCCACCCTGACTAAGCCGGGCTGCTCCCTTTTATACCGAGGTTCCCTTTGGCGCGTGCCCAGCACTGGCGAGGAGGCATGGCTTCCTCTGTCCCGAATATGGGGTTAACCCCTTCCTGTCCAGTGCGGGGCGGGTACACCCTGCCACAAGGCCGCATCGTGCTGCTCTTGACACGGGCGTCAGTCGGGAGTGACTCCACGGCAGTCGGTAGAGCTGCCCCAGTTTTACACCAGTGGGTGTGAGAAGGAGAAGGGCAGAGGCGATGGGCCCCGTATACATATCAGGGCAGGCGTGCTAGGTAGATAAATGAATGATGCTGCATAGTGAATGAGGCAGATGAACGTGGCAGGGCAGCTGTCAGATGAAATGCAGTTTGCGAAACTGCTGGCCCATGAAGATGGACATAAACATTGAACCACTGTGGCACCCGGGGTGAAACGCAACCCCATGAACAAAGCCCAGCTACCAGTCATGCCCCCTTCTGCCCCCACGACTTGGCACCGGCTCTCTGCACAGTGGTGAATTTCACCCACCTCCACAAGGCCAGCGGGCAGCTGGCAGACCATTGGGTCCTTGTCTGATGAACACCACTGCTCTTGCACGAAGCATGGTCTTTAAACTGTTATCGCAGAGCCCGGTGAAAACCAGTTCTCACTGGCTCACCAAGAAGGTACCCCCTTGGCTTTGGGGCCCTTTGCCTCTCTGTGCTCCTGTTTGCTTTCTCATCATCTGTCTATTTCCCCACTGCACGGCACTGTCTGGGGGCAGATCCCATGGTTCTTTGTGCAGACAACCTGGAGGATTCGTCCCCTGTCAATGGTGGGAGAACGTGTCTGTTCTTCGGGGGGAATTGTGGGAAGGGTTTGGAGGACTATCCGCTCTGGGGTGTTTTGCCTGTGTCCTCACTGAAAGTGGGTGGGTTCCAGCCACAGCTGGGTCGGCTAGCCTGGATTAAGGCACCGCCAAACCTGGGTCAGGATTTTTCCATGTGGACAATGTAACAATCTGGAGGGATCACTGAAGAATAAACCATCAGAATGAGTAAGGAATAAAGCTTTAATGACACAGACAGGCGCGATTCCCAGGTGTGCAGCTGGGAGCAGCCACGTTCCAGCTGGTGTAGGGCACGTTTCCCAATTCACACAACACTCTCCCAGGCTAGGGAGTGTCTCTAAATCACACTCTTCTCCAGGCCTCTCTCTAGAGCCGGTGGGTGGGGGGTTGGACTAAAATCTGAGTAAGAGCCTGTGTTAACGGTGCAGACTGTGGACAGCATCCTGTACAGCAGCAGCCAGCGATGGAAATGATTAATAACCCAGCCGTGATCTCAGAGTGAGAATTGTGGTTTGTACCTGTCATCTTCAACATTCCAGGGGGAAAAAATTGCCCGACAGACATTTTCCCCACCTCTCGAGCCACTGCAAGGCGTTTTCATGTTGTAGGGAATCCCCTTGTGATCATATTTCACTCTAGGTCCACAGCTGCCCACGTAGCGATCGTTCTTTTACTCTCCTTCCTAGCGCTGACCAGGATGGTTTTGTGGCTAGTGCGTTGGCATTCCATCCCTGCTGTGCCTCCGATTGCCTGGGCCCGTGTTCCTCAATTCTCCTCTGTAAACTGGGTATAACTGTCCTTTATCTCCCCCGGCTGTTGAAGGAGACATTCGTTAATATATTTGATTGGCTTAAATGTCACACCACCCCCCATGGAGAAGACTATAAAAATGTTGAAATTGTTCCTATTTCTGCTTCCTTTCTTGTCAGTTGCTCATTTCTTCATTTTTCTCTAGGTCTTCCTCCTTGTAATTTTTTGTTTGCTAAGAGCCTTGTAATATCTGAACAGCGTTAACCTGCCATACATTTCCCAATGCTTTCCAGTTTTTCCCTAGTGTAGCAAGCTAATGACCACTACCGTGATTACAGGCTCTGTGTGAGCCTTCCTAAGTCACTTGATTAGCTGAGTGAATGGAACCAAAACCTTGTGGCTAAGCAGAAGTGGGAAAATATCATGAATCCAGTAAGCCAGCAGGATTTAATCCACCTCTCCCCTCCCCTAATTCTCTGCCTCACTGGGGAAACCAAGGTTGTGACAGCAGATCAGTCTCCGTGCGGATGTGAAAAGTCAGAACGCAGCATGTTCTGGCTCCTACCACCAACCACATACTCCACCCTGCCCAGGAGGGTTAGGAGGAGGGGGTGTAGAACTGTCTATGGTTGTCGAACGTCTTCTGAGGATTCCCTACTAGGGCAGGAAAATCTCCAGCTGTCCAGAGCAGCGTAAAGGAGATAGAGCCAGGTGCTTGGGTTTGGGAAGGCTAGATCTGATAGTCTTTGTGGAGCAGCTGTAGATTTTGGAGGCTTCCCTATTCAGAGTATAAATCATTGGGGGGTATTTTCCACTATAACTTGTTATTTATGTGACCTTCTGCCAGAGAGAGTCGGCAGCAGCAAGGGCCGGGTTCTATATCTAGGGGTTTTCTGTCAATGACACAACACCAAACTGGCTCGAGCCCCCACCCAGTCAGCTAGGAAATCGCACACTGTCCCCTGGGTGCTGCAAAGGGCAACGCTTCCCCGCTCGCAAACACAGTCTGAGTGTAGAAAGTAAACCTTTTAATAGCAGAAGGGAAGTAACACAGCGCTGGTTTGGGGAACAGTGCAAACAGAATTCATGACCGCAACGAGCCAAACCCACCCCAGAGTACGGGGCCGTGCCCTTCGCCTCTCCCTTCTTGGTGTCCCCTGCACTGACCGTCGTAGTGGCAGTGTCCACCTCTCGGTTGGGGCTCAGCCGGTCCCCTCTGCAAGCTCCTGCTAGACACAAGCTCCTCCCTGCTGCCTCCTGCACCTCACTGACTCCCCATTGCTGGCTCTCACCGTCTGCCGGCGCCAACCGCTCCTGGCTCCCGCCGTCTGCTGGCCCCGCGCTGTCTACTGATGCTAACCGATCCTGGCGTGTGCAGGCACCGATCGCGCCTGGCTCCCGCTGTCGCTGACCGCTCTCACCAGCTGCAGGTGCCGCCCACTGCTGGCACCTCTCTGCCGGGTGTCAGTCAAGGTTTCCCAGGTTCTCTAGTGATTCAGCTCTTAGCGAATTTCAGCTCCTGGGAACGTCCCTGCTTTTAACAAACAAAAGACTACAAAAGGAATAATTAATTCTACCTCTTTAACAGTGGGAAATCATCAATCCGTGCCTGGGGTACCCTTTGCCAAGGCTAGTACCTGCTTCACAGGAGACTTTTCACTTCTCCCCCCTGCAATGCGGAGACATCGTCCACCACCCTTGCGGGCTCTGTTTGGGTGAGAGTGAAGTTTTCACCAGACCAGGCTCATAGACTCATAGACTCATAGACTCATAGGTCAGAAGGGACCAATATGATCATCTAGTCTGACCTCCTGCACAAGGCAGGCCACAAAACCCTACCCATACACATTTATAACAACCCCGAACCCATGACTGAGTTATTGAAATCCTCAAAAGTGAGATTTGAAGACCTCAAGCTGCAGGGAATCCACCAGCAAGCGACTCATGCCCCATGCTGCAGGGGAAGGCGAAAAACCTCCGTGGCCCCTGCCAATCCGCCCCGGAGGAAAATTCCTTCCCGACCCCAAATATGGCGATCAGCTAAACCCTGAGCATGTGGGCAAGACTCACCAGCCAGCACCCAAAAAGGAATTCTCTGCAGTAACTCAGTTCCCATCCCATCCAGCATTCCCACAGACCATTGAGCAGACTTATCTGCCGATAATCCAAAATCAATCGCTCAAATTAAACTATCCCATCATAACATCTAAACACAGGCTAAACACAGATCTGCCGCCATTTGCTCAGACAATCGAGGGACGACATTTCATTCCCCCTGCAGTTAACACAAAGGGACTGGTAACACAATGCCAGACACTGACCATTTCCCGTCATGCCCAGCACCTAGAGAAATGTGCTGAGTACTTAATTGTACTCAGGCAAACACAAAGCCCAGGCACATAGCATGCCCCCCTTTCAGCTGCGGAGCAGGGGAGGGCGGCTCCGACACTCAGACCCTGCTTCCATCTATAGACTACAGGAGTCCTGCTACCTGGCAGAGAGGAGGAATCAGTCTGCCACAACGTCCTTCTGCAGAGCCCAGGCTCCTCTGCCCTGCCCTGGAGGACTTGCCAATGTCTTCCGTGGCCTCTTTTGGCATTTCACAAGAGTAACTGCCACGTTCCCCCCTCCATTTACAGGGCTTTCACCTGGGAAATCCTGGAGGGTCAAAGCTGTTTTGCGAGGACCACATGGCCTCCAAATGTGAGCCTTCCTTTGGCGCAGCAGCTTAGCACAAACAGAGGAACCACAGCTGTTTTGCCCCACACAATCCCCTTAATGACTGTCGGGCTGCAGCGAGAGTTTCATCTTGACTTAGCACCAATTCATAACGTGCCCCGGCAATGCGGTTCTTTGCCAGGTTCATTGCTCCTTTCCTCGGCTCTGAGTGCACCCGAGCAACAAACATTCGATTTTAACGGTGAACATTTTGACGTGCTGAAAGCATTCTTCCAAGAGTTTGACTTTTTATCTCCCCCAAAAACTTTTTTTACAAATGAAAATGTTCCATTCTGAAATCCAGCCAGCCCCACGGCACAGGAGCTGTAGGAGCTGTCACTGAAGGATGAATGCTGGGCAGGAACCAATGCCCACCAGGACCCGACCAAAACGACGCCAGGGCCTCCCCGCTCCCCCCCCGACTAGTCACTGGGGCGCGACAGGCCATAAACATTTACAAACAGGTCCTGAGCCCCAAAAGGTTGAGAAGCACTGGTGTAGAGTATGTATTCAGGTAGCCCTCCTAGCACGGGTGTAAATAGCTATGTAGCCAGCGAGGCACGGCAGAGGGAGAAGAGTAAAGATTGGCCCAAGGGGTGTGGGTATGTACCTGCTACACGGCTCTCTTCTAGACCCAGCGTTCTACACCCCTACTTTTAGTGGTGCTCAGCCTTTCCCACCTGGCCCGCCCCACCCAAGCCCTTCACTTCCAGGTAGCTACACATCGCAGTGTGGATCCAGCCTGCTTTTCTCTGCAGCGTGTGGCTGCACCTCTCCCACACACCATCTTCAGTAGTCTGTAGCATTGTACTAGTATTACTACACTTAGGATATCAGTATTCGAGTACTAATATTGCTAATACTATTACTAAGGGACGTCTTCACTGAGGGCAGCAAAAATCCGATCGATCTAGCCGGGTCAACGGAGCCGTCAGTGAAGACCTGCTCCATCGAGCCGAAGTCGACGCGTTAAAACCACTCCCTCGCATGGCGTAGAACTGCCTGGACGGACCGCATTTTCCATCGGCGCAGCGCAGTGACGTCGCCGTGTAGAAGAAGAGTTACGACGGGAGCTACGGAAACTACACTGAGGTTTCATGTGACTAGAAAGAGGAAGTTGTGCGTGTTCTTGTTCCAGCACCCGGGGAGTGTTCGAGACAGAAAACTGCAGCAGCGCTCGCACAGAAATGGCGATACCTTGGTGTGCGTGTCTCACGCTCCTCCTTTTCTATGAAGCCGGTAAGTGCAAGCTGTGATGGGAATTTGGCCATTGCCTTTGCTGTGTGTTTGAAGGGGAAATACCGGTGTGAATTGATCATCTCTACAGGCTGGAGGCTAAATGCCTCCATTGACATAACAGCTACAATACAAGGCAGCTTTGCCCACCGCGGTGCCGCATCTCCAGGCCTGAAGGGCGCTCCCTCTAGGTGAAAGAGGGCATTTCAGTCTTTGGGGCTTATTCAGTCCTCCCACTTCTCTGCGGAGGCTGCCAGCCACTGAAATGACAGTGGGGTTTGTGCTACAAGCTACAACGCACCGGAGTCATTTCCCATTGGCCCCTGAACAGCTGTCAGGGTCGCCTTCAGTTAGCAGCAGCCTCATGGAGAGTCTCGCTGGTCCTCCAGGCGCTGTGACCTAGCAGATAGGAAAGACTCTCATAAGAGTCAACGTCTAATCCTGGTTATGCCTCTCTGACAGCCAGTGACTTCCCTGCTCTGTGTCTGCGTCTTACCCGTCTGCAAAACGGGGCTGGTGATCTCTGCCCTCTCTGTAACTGTTCAAAGCAGTATTGAGGCCAGGGACTTGCAGAAGTAGGGAGCAAAAGGGGTTTTACAAAACGTCTCATGCCGCATTGCAAAATGTTAGAAGTCTTACAAACTTTCCTAATGACAACAGAAGTCCACACTGTCAGTCACACCAGCTGTGGACTGGGCCCTGGGACTCCAGCAACCATTTCATTGTCTTGGGCACTTCAGAATAACTGTATTTATTTCGCGTGTGGCTCATATATCCTGTGGTGCATTGCTTCCTCCTTCCTGTTGCTTGTGACACTTGATTATGGTAAGCTCTTCTATAAGTGTAAGCAAACCGAAGAGACAAAATAGAACGTTGTCAAGTAAATGTAGGCACCCATTTATCAATTATCCCCCGCTCTTGGGATCCCTGTACCCAGTTGAGTTCAGTGTGTCTGTATGCTTGTACAAGGGTCTACATGGACTTATCCTGACGCAATGTTTCTAATGATTAAATTAGACAATTAAATGATAAACCCTTCAGAGTGGGGGATCATCTTTGTCCAGGGCCTAGTGCATTTTAGGTGCTAGATTAATTATTGATTATTGATCATATTCATTATTGATGGGGTCTATTGTTGGGTGAATGATTTTGTTGTTAATTTTCAAGCCCTCAGTTTAACTACCTGCTTTCTTGCTAAGTGTAGCTAAAGAAAGAGGCACTCATACAGCACGTGCTGTCTAGGAATTTGCCACGTTGCCAACTTATGGATTTATGATATTTATTCATTTATATATCATGATATTTAGTGCTTCTCCTTCAAGTTCCAGCAACTAAAATCAAGAGATTGAGAGGAAATCTCAACTTTCCTTTAATTAAAAAAAAAAAGCCTTTCTAGTTGCAGACAAAACTTGAAAATGTGAAGTGAGGTGAATGCTAAAGCTTCAGCAACCAGATAGAAAATTAAAAGAATCCAGCCTTTTTGATGTTTTATAACTCTCATGCTTGCTAAACCAATCTCTTTATTCTGGGGGGGGGGCTGGATTTTTGAGCACTGGAGGCTGGCTGGTAACTAGCAACGCAGTGCAGTGCTTACGACACGGGCGTGCACGTTACAATCCCACCTTTCTGAGAGGAGGCCGGGTTTAAGACTTCGCTGTTTCTTTCAGCTCACTTTGGGGTGTGCGGCTGTTGTACAAGAGGGTGACTTCGCTGTTATGTGGGCTACAGGTGCTTTTATACCCTGCAACACAAGGGCCTATTGAAAGCTTGTCTTTCATGCTCCACCACATTGGCAGGGAAATCTTTTGCGGCATCAGTCTTGACACGCTGGTATGTGCCCGAGGCAGCTCATCCAGTTACTTCCTGGTAAACAACATGTGCACGAGTTAGGCGCACAGGAGTTTTGTTCTCAGTGCCCAGCAAGGTCAATGGAAAGGCCTCCTGTGACATCAGTGGGAACTGGATCAGGCTTACTGGGTATGTCTACACTGCACCCGAATCCACCTCTGACTCACGTTTGAGCTCAGGTGCCCCCTTCCGACCACACACAAATCAGTCTGTCTCAGGTCAGCTAGCACCCAGATCCTAGCACCCTGCTGCTGGGAGGAGGGGCCAAGCCCTGTCGTTTTGCAGTGTGGACACAGCTTAAGCCACAGACTGGTCTCCGGTGCGAGTGGCTCTCAGCAGCTCAGTAGAAATGGCGGGACCCCAGTGTGTTGCAGCACTGGGTCCCATAGCTGTGTTTGAACAGGGAAGGTTTTGTGCTTAAGGGCCAGGAAATCTGGGCTCAATCCCGCCACTGCCACAAACTTGGCCAAGTTGAGCTGGGCCATTTAGGGCCATTTTCAAAGGCGCTCTGAGACACCAAAGAAGAGGTCCGATTTTCAGAACAGCTCGCATATGGGGAGCTGCAGGGTACACTAGGATATCTGCCCCGTGCTTCACCTCTGTGCTCTGGGGACAACAGCCCTTTCCTTCTCCTGTCCTTTGGTTATTTGTCCTGCCGTTTGTCTATTTGGATTAGAAGGTCTTTGGGGCAGGGACTCTGACGTTCTACAGGTTGACTGTGCGCTGTGTAAAGACTTACATCCTTATGTTTGTTTTAAACCTGCTTCCTATTAATTTCATTGGGTGATCCCTGGCTCTTGTGTTATGTGAAGGAGTAAATAAACACTTCCTTCTTTACTTTTTCCAAACCCATCATGGCTTTATAGACCTCCATCCTATCCCCCTTAGTCATCCCTTTTCCAAATTGTCCCAGTCTTATTAAAAGTCCCAGTCTTATTAATCTCTCCTAATATGGAAGTTGTTCCATACGCCTCATCATTTTTGTTGCCTTTTCTGTACCTTTTCCAATTCCAATATATCTTTTTTGAGATCGGACACTCAGATCTGCACGCAGTATTCAAGACGTGGGCATGCCATGGTTTTATAAAGAGGCAATATGATATTTTCTGTCTTAATATCTGTCCCTTTCCTAATGATTCCCAACATTCTGTTAGCCTTTTTGGCAGCCACTGCACATTGAGTGGATGTTTTCAGAGAATTATCCATAGTGACTCCAAGATCTCTTTTTTGAGTGGTAACAGCTAATTTAGACCTCATCATTTTGTATGTAAAATATGGGATTCTGCTCCATTCTGAAAACTGACTCTTTATTCCTACCCTTTGTTTTCTGTCTTTTAACCAGCTACTGATCCAAGAAAGGACTTTCTCTTTTATCTCATGACTGCTTCCCTTGCTTAAAAGCCTTTGGACAAAGGCTTTCTGAAAGTCCAGGTACAAAATACCCAGTTGCTGACGCTTATCCACATGCTTGTTGACCCCCTCTCACAGAATTCTAATAGAAGCATGATTTCCTTTTACAAAAGCTGTGTGGACTCTTCCCCAAGAAATGGTGTTCATTCACGCGTCTGATAATTCTCTTCTTTACTATAGTTTCAACCACTTTGCCTGGCACTGAAGTTAGGCTCACTGGCCTGTAATTGCCAGGATCACCTTTGGAGCCTTTGAAAAAAAATTGGTATCACATTAGCTCTGCCGCAGTCATCTTGCACAGAAGCTCTTTTCAAACCACGCTAGTTTCCCCACAGCTTCCGTGCTGGAAAGGACACTGTGTCAGTCGCTTGGGTGACAAATCAGCATGAGTTACTCATAGACTCATAGACTCATAGGTCAGAAGGGACCAATATGATCATCTAGTCTGACCTCCTGCACAAGGCAGGCCACAAAACCCTACCCATACACATATATAACAACCCCGAACCCATGACTGAGTTATTGAAATCCTCAAAAGTGAGATTTGAAGACCTCAAGCTGCAGGGAATCCATCAGCAAGCGACCCATGCCCCACGCTGCGGAGGAAGGCGAAAAACCTCCGGGGCCTCTGCCAATCCGCCCCGGAGGAAAATTCCTTCCCGACCCCAAATATGGCGATCAGCTAAACCCCGAGCATGTGGGCAAGACTCACCAGCCAGCACCCAAAAAGGAATTCCCTGCAGTAACTCAGTTCCCATCCCATCAACATTCCCACAGACCATTGAGCAGACTTATCTGCCGATAATCCAAATCAATTGCTCAAATTAAACTATCCCATCATAACATCCCCTCCATATACTTATCAAGCTTAGTCTTAAAGCCAGATAAGTCATTTGCCCCCACTACTTCCCTCGGAAGGCTGTTCCAGAACTTCACTCCCCTAATGGTTAGAAACCTTCGTCTAATTTCAAGTCTAAATTTCCTAATATCCAGTTTGTACCCATTCGTCCTTGTGCCTATATTAGTACTAAACTTAAATAATTCCTCTCCCTCCCTAACGTTAATCCCCCTGATATATTTATATAGAGCAAGCATATCCCCCCGGAGCCTTCTTTTGGCCAGGCTAAACAAGCCAAGTTCTTTGAGTCTCCTTTCATAAGGCAGATTTTCCATTCCTCGAATCATTCCACCCAAGCTACCACCCCGTAGAGCAGCTGAGGATCAGGTTCTGTATTTTGAGGTCCAGTTTGACAGAGTTTCCTCTGACTTATGCTTAGTGTGAATTCTCAGAAACTGTGATGTGATTTTCCTAGCAGTGGACACTCCCTAACCCCTGCAGTGACAAAGATCATGAACGCTGCAGTCAAGAGACATATCATCTATATTCTGTCCACTCTCATTTCTAAGTAAGGCACCTTCTTTTTTAAGCTGCGGTTCTGGAGAAAGGTGTGAACCTGCCTGACCCCAAAACCTACATGGAACCTATTTAACACAGAGAACTTACAGGAAATTTCTGTTCTTTGCACCCTCATTTCCTACCCCTCAGCTTGGTTTTTCCACTGCCCAGTAGGTATTTTGTGCTGCCATTTACACGTGTGTAAAGTAAGTGCAACGTGGGTGTAGCACAGTCAGGGGCCACAATCAGGACTGCTCTGTTGACTTCAGTAAAGCAAGGCCAGTTTACACGGGTTGAGGAACTGTAGAGGTGCAGAAACTACACAAGGTGCAATACGGTGAAGAACCGGGGCTTCCATCTGTACAGACGCTAGCTGGGTAGATGTTCCTTCAGGGAGCTTCCCACTAAGGCTGAACTGCTATTAGCCACCTGCAGGTCTTTAACCGCATGCTGAAACCAGAATCCTGATGCCCTGTGGAAATCATTGTGCCAGGACATCGCATCCATGCACCATGATTGCCACGTAGCAACGCACTGTCATCCGACTGGGATGCTGAGGCATGGTCGAGGCACCGGAAACAAACTCAGGACCCTCTAGCTCTCCTTTGAGCACTGGAACTAGCCTCCTGGGGCACGAAGAGACGGCATTAGCTCCACCAAAGCCATGGTAGCTCTTGACTCCAGTTGCCATCTCCCCACTCAAAGGACGAGGTCCTGTCTCCCATTGAAGTCAGTGGCAAAACTTCGGTTGGCTTCAGCGGGGCCAGGAGTTCACCCAGTGGGGTTCTAAAGCCGATTTGCTTTATTTGTTGTCTTTCACTATTTCTATTCATTCCGGCTGATTTTTCAGTCATTTGCTGTGCCATAGTCCTGAATGAAGTATCGCAGTGCATGAGGAATGGAGATGTAGATCCCAAAATGGACGATTCATATTATTACTCTAGCCCAGCTGAGATCAGGGCCCCATTGGGCTAGGCCTGTACGAGCACAAAGCAAGAGACAGTTCCTGCCTGGTGATCTTACAGTCTAATTAGACTAGACAGGGGAAAGGAAGGTTCATGATTCCCATTTTCCCAGGTGGAGGAACTGAGACAAAGAGGGATGAAATGACTTGCCCAGGGTCGCGCGTGAGTCTGTGGCAGTGCTGGAAACCTGCACACAGATTTCCTGGGTCCCAGGCCACTGTCTGAATGACCAAATCAGCTGACAGGACACTGACTAATCTGGGGAATGTAGCTCTGTGTTTCCAAACCTCAAATTTCAGCCAATCGCCCACTGACGGCACCACGGGGAGTCTGGACAATTGGAGGACTTGAGGGCTGAATCCTTGATGAGTTTCACACTGGTGAAAAGCACCAAACTGACAGCTCTGGGGACAGAAGTCCTCTACCCACCTGCCAAGGTGGTACAAACTTCCCCTCCCCAACCTGCCCATGTGCCTGGACCCAGGGCCTTTGAACACCAGCAATGGACCAGTTAGTTCTAATTGGCCTCGGGGCACTTGGCCGTTAGGCCTCGCATAGATTCCACACAGCAGTCACTAAACAGCCACCACAGGGACTGGTTTGAACAGCTGGACCAGGGATGTGGGGGTGGGAAAGCTGTAGCTCAGCTGGGTTCTCGCGTCATTGTCATGTCACTTCTGCTGTGGCTTCTGAAATGTACCAGAGTCTTGAAAAGGGTAGCTAGAAAGAAGAACTGAAAACTCCTTCCTGATTCTGTTTCCCTATAAAGTAGGGGTTCTCAGCCTTTCTGGACTACTGTGGCCCTCTTCAGGAGTCTGATTTGCCTTGCGTACCCCCAAGGTTCACCCCACTTAAAAATGATTTGCTGACAAAATCAGCCATAAAAATACAAAGTGTCACAGCGCAGCGTTACCGAGCCATTGCTTCCTTTCGCGTTTTACAAAATAAATCAACTGGAATACAAATATTGCACTTGCATTTCAGCGTCTAGTGTATAGAGCCCTACAAACAAATCGTTGTCTGCATTGACGTTTTCATTTGTACGGGCTTTGCTAGTGATTTTTATATAGCCTGTGGCAAGTATCTAGATGAGTTGATGTACCCCCTGGAAGACCTCTCGTACCCTCGGGGTACACGTACCTGGTTGAGAACCACTGCTGTAGACCAGGGGTGGCCAAACTTACCGACCCTCCGAGTCGCATACGACAATCTTCAGTCGTTCGAGAGCCTGGGCGTGTTCAGGGCTCCAGCCCCGTGGTGGGGCTAGGTGCTTCTGCCCCACAAGGAGGGGGGACTAGGGGTCCAGGCTTGCAGCCATAGGCATGGATGGGCCCAGGGAAGGGGGGTGCTCCACGAGCCACACTTCAACTGGAAAGGAGTCGCCTGTGGCTTGCGAGCCGCAGCTCGGCCACCCCTGCTTTACAGAGCAGGCGCCTGGGTCTCTTCTCCCTGATGCTGGTGTGAATCGGGAGTAGCTCCACTGGCGAGGCAGCGTGTAAACCACCCCAGCTGAGCCTGGGCCATCGCTGCGCCCACGTCACCTCCGGCGCGGCGCGCACCAGCGTAGGGCGCCTCACACGCTGATCCCGGCTGGAGTCAATGACGCCTGCGCGGTGACTGGGACCCAGGACGTAAGTAAGTGACAAACCGCCTGGGGCAGCCCCAACCCCTAAACCCAGGTGGCAAAAGGAGAAGGCAGTGGAGGGGATGTAGAAAACGTACATGCCTGGGGCACATCACGAGTGAAATCAACGCTCTGACCTTAAAACAGGGAAACCCGACAGCTGCGTCCACACTGCAGTCGGTAGGTGTGAGTGCAGCACGTGGAGCAGAGCGAGCCATGGAGGTGTGAGTGCAGCACGTGGAGCAGAGCGGGCCATGATCCTGCCAATGCCTTAAAAACCACAGTGCCGCCAGGGCCGTGGAGCGGGCTAACCACCCGAGTACCTACCCAGGGTCCAGGGGGGACTGGACTAGCCCAGCTGGCTCGGTCAGCGCTAGCTCTGTGCTGCATTCAGACCTCCCGGCTGCCCTGTAGACACACCCTCACCGCCAGACCATCCCATTGACTTAAACGGGGGATGGCGTATCCAGACGCTGAGGGTCAGATTTTGATATCTCTTACTCACATGGCATCTTACACCACGAACAGCTGTACAGTTACTACCCAAGAGGAATAAAGGTACCGGAATGTGGCCCAAGGAACTACGCATGGAGTAAGGTCGGAGTTCGGTGGTTCTTCTTGAAGCCCCAGCTCCTGGAGTCAGGTGATTAGGTGAGACTCTCGGCTTTCCTTTAAAAAGAGAAGTTAGTTTCTAGCCCCAGGGGTTGTGGAAAAAAGCTTGAAGCTGTGACCTCCTAAAGGCTGCAACACTGGCGGGCACACAGAAAGAGCCCCATATTTATTATTTTTAAAAAATAAAACCTTACCATTTTTCAGCCAGTCTCATGATTTCTGGGGCTTGGCGCTGGATTTTTAACACATCGGGGGGGCAGCACCATGGGTTGGTAACGCACTGAGTGAGGGACTGGAATCTGGTCCTGAATGGTTTATGCATCGCTCCTGCCACTTGGCCCCTAACTCAGAGCCAGGCTTCCTCCCCGCCACAGCCAGCCTGGGCTAGAGGCAATGCACAGTAAAGCCGACCCTGGGCTCTGGTTTCGCTGCGTCTGTCTGTCCAGTCACTGCAGAGCTGTGACTACTATGTGGTGCTGGAGGAGGGATACGTTTGGCCTCGTGCGTCTCACTGAGCTGTGCTCTCCAACACACCCAGTTAATGCACCCACCGGGGATGAGCCATTTCTTGTCTGGTCCAGCTTTGGTAGGCTCTGTGGGCTTCCATATCTGCCAGGGGGAGCTGCTGCTTCCCATCCAGTCGTAGGACAGCTGAGGACGAGCTAAAAGCTCCACTTGGGCTTCATCTTTTTAGCTTTAGAGTAACAGCGAACAAACGATGCAATCCTAAACTGCTCCTTTACACGTTGACATGGGAGGAGCAGGGTCAGGTGGACCATTATCATTTACTATCCCCCTTGCCTGAATCGCAGACTGGTCTCCTTTCCCATTCCCTTCCCCCTCTGCCAGCAACACCTGTCCCCTACTACCCCCCTTTATTTCCTTCTCTCTGGCCTCTCCATGCTTTCCTCTATGCCCTTCCTACCCTGCCCCCTCACTACACAGCTCGGCTCCCCCTGCACCCCGTCATGGCTCAAAGAGCGGGACTCCCCTGGGATGTGAAAGAACTGGGATCAATCCTTTGTCTCTGCCTGGAAACATTTTAACTTGGGTCACCTCCCGCCATTGCTGGAGAGCTCACTAGCCACCCGGCTATAGGATATTCTAGAAGGGGGAGTGTCTCAGTCTCTCCTCTTGAAGCTGGTCCTCTTTGTATATAGCTAATTAGTCATTGGAGCAGGGAGTTGACCTTGGGTCTCACATCCCAGCTGGGTGCCCTAACCCCTAGGACAAAGCTTATAAGGGAGACACCCGCCTTTCCTTGCTTTTGTCAGAATACCTGAAAGTCAAAACGAAATTTTTCATGATAAAACGTTTCATTTTGACCTAACCAAAACATTTTGACCATTTCAGGTCAGTCAAAACTATTCCATGAACTGGACACCAATCGTTTCCGTCAACCCAAAACTGCATTTTCTGGCAGATAAATTATTCATCCAGAAAGTTTCACCCAGCGCCAGTTACCATGTCACCTATGACCTTTCCTTTTCCCTTCCCCCACTGCACACCTCACTTTCTTTTTGTGTGTTTATGATCCGTAATTGTTGTGCTGTATCGCACTCACAAAATGTGTACTGCATCTGCCTCTCGCGACTGGTCCAGAGAGAGGATAAATGCCTATTGTTGCTAGCAGCTAATGGAGGGACGCCTTCGTCTTGAGTGGTAGAGGCCTGTGCTTTGGTAATGAAAGCCCTGTGTTCAAATCCTGTGGCAGGTCGTTGCATCATGCTGAAGTGAAATGATAAGCTCTTTAGGGCAGCAAGCATGGGCCTGATTTTCCCCTCCCCTGAACCTTGTATAATCATTTACATCAGTAGAAAGTGGATGTAAAATGCTACTGTCTCTGTTTCAGGGTAACTGCACCTCTGTTTTCCCTCAAGGGCACCCACTTAAAGGTTTCTGGCTCACAGCTATTACACCTCTTGGGTGGAGACCTGCCTGTTTCCTCCTTCTGCCTGTGATATCCACACTCAGCCAGTCTGCCTAGCAGCCAACGCCTGTGTGTTGCTTTCTCGTTGAGGGCTATGAACGGAGCAGCTCCTTCCAGTGGGGGTTGGGACGCAGCACAAAGCACAGAGACTGAGCAAGGAGGGTTAGGGTGTTAAGTTGTTACTTCGTGGGTTTTGCTGTGTATTTGGTTGGGGAGGAGGGGTTCTACATCTGTTTTGTTCACATGCCACTAAGGGACGGTGGGGATTAGAAATGAATGAAGATCTGCTACATTTCTGGATGCAAGGTGTCACTTTTGGCTTATGAGGCCCGACATGATTTGGGTGCTGGCTAATGTAGGGACCGGTATGTTGCACATATTCAGACCCAAGCGCTGGAATGTGTTGGGGGCAGGAGGGTGGAAAGAGAATTTTTTGTTCAGCTGGACTGGGATGAGTTTAATATATTATCCTACATCACTTCATGTGTCATTTTGTAAGTAGCTGTATATGTGTTCAAGGATTAGACAGGCACATCTGTCGTCAACTGAAAGAACGACATTTCCTCAAGGTTCTCATAGGGGTTGGGAAGAAGAATTTAATTGGTCCTTAACAGGGGTTTATGCTCAATCTGTTTCTTGAAGCCCCTTTTATTCTTTTTAACATGCAGGAGCCTCCGGAGGAGACGCAGGTGCAATGGAGCTGAGCAAGATTCGGGGAGATTCCGTCACTTTCTGTCTAGGGATCCCAACAGAGCAATTAGAAAGTGTGGCCTGGACTGTAAATCAAACAACCAGTGTAGTAAGTGTAGGAGCAGGAACCTCCCCCAATGTCCTGGTGTTAGACAAATCCTACAAGGGACGCCTGACAGTCTCTGCCGGGAGCTACTCGCTTCAGATCACGGACCTGCGGATGGAGGACACAGGCACCTACAGAGCTCAGATCACCATGGAAAAAGAAAAGATCAACAAAGAATTCGCGCTGCACGTGTACCGTAAGTGCAGGGCCAATTTCTTTTTTTTTTACTTTCCATTAATTGTAACATTCAATATTGTACAAATTCCACATTGAGCATTTCACAAAGACCATTCCACTTTGAGCTAAGGAACTCTGCAAGCAGGGTTCTCATTTACGCTGAGGCCCCTTTGTGCTGCCAGAGCAACATTAAAGGGAGCTTGGTGTAAACAGGCAGATCCCATGGAGATTTGCACACTAGGGTTGTGAATCTTCTACTGACACCAGTGCAAATCACAAGTACCTCCGCCTAAGTCAAGAAAGCTATATTACTGTAAAGCAGCTAAGCCACATGAGAGGAAAACCAGGCCAGAGAGAGAGAGAGAGAGAGATCGATCAGGCCTCTTGATGCTGTCTCAGACCATACTGAAGCACTTAAAGATGAACCAATACATATACGTCAGGTGCAGCGCACACCCCGTTAGCATTGTATTTACACAGCGTATGGGCAGTCATATTAACCAAATTATGTTGTGCCTTTCCCACAATTCTGTTCACTTCTGCTCATGCTAAGACAATACCCATAAGGCTTTGTAAAGCTGAAGTCAGCTTTGGTGCTGGCAGATACAAATGTGTCGAAGGTAAGTTGCATGAATGGTGTGTCCTCATATAGGTTGGGATGTAATTCCAAGGCTTCACTGGTGCTTGGAATGTGGCATCCAAAACAAAAGATGAGGACGCTACAGGGGGACACGAGAAAACGAGACAAAAAGCTGATTGGTGGGTTAAGTCTTGGATAAGGTTCAGAGCGCTCTCTAACTTGGAAACAACCAGATTATAAATCTAGCTAGTTTACACGCATATTTTCGGAGCACGCCTTCAACAGAAGGTTAATGAAAAGCTGTGAGAATTGCGTCCCAGAAGGATTGGTAGAGTATTAACTCTTTCCTTTCTGTATAGTAGTGCTTTGTCTTTCATTAATAAAATTTGGCTAAGCGTGATCTCTTAAATATTCTTAATAACAAACCGCAAGTGTGCTCATGCAACTGGCTATATCTTAGAGAGTAACACAAGGCCGCTTTCCTCTGCTCTGAACATTGTAAATGGGCCTTAAAGTGGATGTCAATTACAGCTGCACTCACTTACAGGTCTTTTTACGCTGCCAGAGCCATGCAAAGGGACCTTAGTGTAAATAAATGTCTGGCCTTCTGTGTAAGATTTATTTAAGCTTAATGAAACTTGCAGTGTTAGTTCCCATGAAAAAATTCAGAATCCTGTTGCAAACTGAGGTTGAATGAGTTTTCTTGCAGCCCCCAAACTTTTCAGCTGCTATAATAATGCCTCGCTTAATAAAATAAGAAGAGCTGGTCCAAATGTTTCAAGTGAAATTTCTTTTGGTAGAAAAATTAGGTTCTTTTCAACAATGAAATGTTTCATGGAAACAGTTTTGCTTTTGACAAAATTTTCAGTTTTACAACCAAAAGAATCAAAATGAAATGAAAATATTTCCCTGTCAAATTAAAATCTCCATTTTGTTTTGGTTTTTGAAAGCCAAACAAACATTACAATTCGAAACCAAACGGCCCAGACCTGCCCTTCAGAGCATAACACGTGGAGACACCAGCGCTTGCCTGCTGAATTCTTCTCTGCTTTCCCCCAGCTTGGGATATACATAGACACCAAGTTTTGTGGACCACCCTGGGTGACATTTCATGCAAATTATTCAATGAGTTAATTTGCATATTTGGAAACAATTTGCATGTACCTTGAAATAATAAATATCAGCTTAAAGGTCTCTGGATGGAGTGCTGGTGAAAGGCATCAGTCTTTAAGTGCCTCATCACATACTACGGTTTCCCTGAATGGATTTTCAGCAGGGTGTGAACCCCGGACCTCTACAGATCCGGAGCCCAGATGACCCCCTTTTGAGTTATAGGAGCAACTGATCGAAGAACTAAGTTGTTTTCTTTTATCTGGAACAGCTCCTGGGGGGTAGGGGAATTTAATCAAACACATTTTGCTAGTGAGTTACAAAATTATTTGTGATTCTGCACTTATGGGACAAGATTCCAAGGTTCTAGTCCCGGCTCTGGGAGAAAAGTACTGTCACGTGGTTACATCAGGATACCATCAGCATAACCAGACACATAATTTGACACGTTCGCTCTGAAAGGCAGTAAGGCAAAATGGATGGTACCTGGCTCCGTTATATTAGAAACTGGATTCTGTTTCCATCTCTGCTGGGAATGACATTGTGCAACTTCTCGATTATATTGTCTGTAAAATGGGCCCCCGGATGCAACGTCTTGGCTAATAATGAAGAATGCGAAGGGCACAGAAATATTAACCCAGAACCTGGATATTTCTGAATAGTGAGGGACTCCTGAATACAGATATATCAGAATGCGAATCTCACATTCTGCATGTGTCTGTACTGCGTGATTGCATCGCTTGATTCGTTTACATCTGGCACAGACGTAGCCCAGCAAAGTGTGAGACAAGGAACAGTCCTGCATTCCCGGCAGGGTGTGACCTATGGGCTTTTGTCCTTTCATTCTATGAAGATGCCAGTGGTTCTGCTGTGCTGCTAGTTTGGGGCAGACGTGTAAGAGTCTGCAGTGATTTTTCTTCACATTAGTGATCTCACACGTGGGTTTCTTCTCTCCATCCCCTGGCTCAGGGCAAGTGCCGGAGCCAACCATCGACTGTGACCCAGTGAGCATGAATGAAAGCTGTAACTACAGCCTGACCTGCGTGGTCCGGGACGGTGGGGAGGATGTGACCTACTGCTGGACTCTGCCAGAGAAAGGCACTTTTCTAAGCAATGAGTCCATTCTGCTCATCTCCCAGAGACCCCAGAACCTCACGTGCACAGCACAGAACCCCGTCAGCAACAGCTCCAGGACAGTCCATACAAAGGATATTTGCTCAGGTAACTCCCTCTGCAGGAAAGACTCCTGTTTAAATAAAAAACAAACAAACCATAAACGTCGCTAGAGGCTAAAGGACCCACTCCCGCCATGTGCTGATCTCCCAAGTCATGGGTAGGATCGGGCTCATTCCAGTGACAGTTTTACAGCACGGCTTGTGTTATAAGAGAGCATGGAGAACATATCAGCAGAACTGAATTGTACCCTAACAGCATAACGGTAGAACAGCTTCTTTACCAGGGAGTAAAGAAGCCAAAAAGCCAGCAGGTTTTTCAGCTAGTGGTGGCTGAACCTTGCAGAAGTGGAAGGCCCAGTATTGGCTAGGCACAGGATTCAGAAGTTCAGGTGCTTTTCAGAGGTTACCCAAATCTCTTTGGTTCAAGACTAGAAATGCCGAGATTCAGCCCATGGCACAACGTTTCTGGCAATGCTAGGTCCTGGCTGGGTTATAAATAGCACCAGCCTGGCTTTTTTTATGATATTTGGTAGAGCCGCTCACGAATTATTTGTCAAAATGTTTCTGACAGAAAATGCGGTTGCAGCAAAATTGAAATTTTGCACAGGAATATTTTGATTTTGCCAAAAAATAATTGATTTTTCAGTTAGGAAAATCTAAATGAAATATTTTGTTTCGGGCCAGCTCAGCCTTAGGTGCTGTGGTCCTTCATAGGAATTTTAGTTTGGGTGCTGCATGGCTCCATTCTCTCCTATGCACCAGGCTCATTGGTTGGACTACATCTCCCATGATGCACCGTGTCTTCTCTGATTGTAATGCATGGCTGTGGTGCATCTTGGAAGATGTAGTCCAAGCAGGGAACCTGACCCATCACGAAAAGCTAAGGACAGGAAGCACCAGAACGACAACTCCCAGGAGCCAACATAGCTAGATGCCGTTTAATGTCAAATGGGCCCATAAGAAAATGTTGTGGTTTGGGAAATGCCTAAATGTCTCATGATGATCAAAACTGTTACAATATTTCCTTTTGACATTTCTAAATTGAAATTCTTTTGTTCAGTGAAAAGCTTCAATATTTGGTCTTGTCGTCATAATTTGGGATGAAAACATTATGGAAAGTCACATGGGATGGAATGTTTTGCTCACTTTTGACATTTAGGCCTTTCTGTTTCTGGATGGAAGGTGGCATTGCAGGGATCTCCGTCCTCCTGCTTCTTCTCTGGGCAGTGGGAGAGGACTCGTCAAGAAGGGGAATCAAGAGTAGGGGCAACAGGAGGAGCTGCTGCCTGGCGGGGAAGTTTTGAGGCTCTAAGCCAGTCCCCTCTCCCCATCAGCTGGAACAGCACCAACAGCTGATGGGAGAAGCAGAAGGGCCCAGGTGGCTTGGAGTTCCCCTACTTGCCTCCTTAAGATGTATCCCTCTTCTACCAGGGCGGGCGGAAAGAGGAAGAATGATAGACTGCAGCTCTCCTTCCTCTCCAGAGCAAAAGATAGAGTCTAATCCTGGCTTCTCCTTCTCTAGCCAAAATTCAGGGGAAAGAGAATTGCCCTATTAGTTCCCTCCCACTTCCTGGTACTCCATAGGGGGATGATGGCAAGGGGATGGGTGGTTGTTCGGAAAACAAGGGGTGTTACTTATTGCATGCACATATGCCTTTGCTTTGCAACATGGAGTCTTTCAGATCCATTTATTTCCTTATTCCCATTCTCTTCCCCATGTTGCATCCCACCACGCATATTGCTATGCCACTTTACCACACAGCATCAGCACCCACCGCAACCACAATCGCTGGTGAGTCTCTCCTACCATCTTATCTGCCTTTCAGGGGGCCAGCCAGTGCTGCCAACGCTAGCGATTTTATTGTGATATTTGGTGTTTGTCTACAAGCCCCAGCTCCAAGAATCATGAGATTAAATGAAAATCAGAGCTTTCATTTGGGGGGGAAAGGGGAGGAGAGGAGAGGGGGGGAACCAAGTTTCTAGACTTGGTGGTTACGGACCCCTAAGGGTTCAATAAACAGAAGAAATATAAAATTTATTATGACTTCAAATCTCATGATTTTTGAACACTTGAGGTTGGCTATATCGCAGATCTTCAGCTGCTGTAAATCAGTGCAGCTACGCCGTTTTTCCACTTCCTGGGAACCCTGGAATAAGTGATAATTTAGGAGAAAACCTAGGTTCAAATGGAAGAAACCTTTCGCTCCATTGGAAAGCATCACTGTGGAAACATACCAGGAGGCCTTGGTATTGATAAAAGGAAATAACTCAAGCTATTGCTGGGGTCCTTTATGGGGCTGAAGTACTGAAAGAATCAGGAGGAATGCACACAAAATAGGACAGATCCTCAGCAAATATAAATCGGCGTAGCTCCATTGACTGCTGGCTTTATGTCTCCACTGTCCAGTGTAAATGTGAATCAGGAGTTTTGTATTTCCTCCTAACAAGTTCTTCCTAGGGCCCCTTTAGATAGCAATGGAAGCATAAAGGGACCTTAAACAGGGGTGAAAATTATATTTACACTCCTTTTAAGGCTCCTTTACAATACCCAGGTGGTGGCGAGGGACCTGGTGTGAATGTGACAGATGCCCAAAATGCTCCGAGTTTGTTTGGTTATATTGGTTGTTTGCCCGCGTGCAACAAATCTGTCATTTCTTCCTCGCTGTAAAACTCTGAAGTGGCCAAATCCTAATATTTTATTATTTGTATTACTGTAGCCCTAGGAGCCCAAGCCATGAACAGGGATCCCATTGTGCTGGGGAAACACTGAACAAAAAAAGAGGGTCCCTGCCCCAAAGAGATAAGACAAGAGACACCAGATGGATACAGACAGATGGGGGAGCACAAGGAAACAATGAGAAAATGTTGGTTAGCAAGGCAGACAGTGGTCTCTGACTGAGGGTAATTTACCAGCACGCAGTGCTGACGCAGAACACGGCCTCCCAACCATCCCCCTACCGCTTGGCTGTCTGCAGCCGCAGGAAAGGTTTCTGCAAACTACTGGTGGCTCTTGGGGGACCTACAGCCCACACAAGCATCCTGTTTTAGGGTTCAGAAATGCACTTTTCTGTTACGTCTCGTGGCTGTTTTCTTCACAGTCACTAAACTATTTGTCTTCTTCTTTCAACAAACTCACCTGAGGCAGACTCTGACAATAGGACTTTGATCTCTGCACTTGTACCTGTACTGGTCCTCGTTGCTGTCGGTATCAGTGTCATTGTTCTCTGGCGGATACTCAGGAGCAGGAAAAGAGGTAAGCTTCTTCACTGGGTTGGAATAACAACAGCTTCTGTAGCACCAAAGGTGTGAATCATAGCAACGTAGGGCTACAAGGGGCCTGGCGAGGTCATCCCGTCCAGCTCCCTGCACCGAGTCAGGACCAGGATGCATTGCAGGTCAAAGGCCCCTGCCCCTAGGAGCTGGCACAGGACAAAGGCAGGATTGTGGCTGCACAGCCCCTGCCCGAGTGGAATGCGCTGCCCTAGGAGCTGTTCTGGTTAAGGCAGTTGCAATGCTGCTAAAAAATCCAGGGCAGGGGGCTGGTACAGATTGCGAAGGGCACTCCTTCCCAAGCCCCCCCCAGTTTAATTCCACTGGCAGCTGCAGAGAAGGGGAGAATAGCTCTCCTGATGGATTTAGGCTGCAGCCGCCTGTAGTGACCTTCGCTGCAGAGAAGAGGCAGGGCTGGGCCCTGGTGAATGTAAAGGGAATTCTTTATCAAGGCTGCTGGACAAACACAGGCTCTGAGGTCCTCCCTGGCCCCCCAGCTCCCATTCCATGCTGCCTAGCGCTGCTACAGCGGGCCCCGATTGTCAGGTGTCGCCCCTTCCTACACTGGAGCAGGGGCAGGGTAGGGATGGACGTAAAGTGCTTTTATGCCACCTTTCTGCTCCCCATGTCCCCTTGGTGTAAGTTAGAGCAGCCTTGGGGCCGCTCTCATTGCCCATTGCTCCCTGTGGCCCTGGGGAGCTGAGACCAGCCAAAGCACAGTGTGCTCCAGCCACGCACCTGATCTGATCAGGTACAGAGCCCTTCCGCCAGCTCCACAACGGCTAGGGAGAGCCTCTGTGCAGGGGGTTCTCAGGAGGCCATTTCCACCCACTTTCGGTCCCCATGTGTAAGGAGCAACCTATGTCCTGGCCTGGACTTTGCAATCGTGGAAGGGTCTGCTGATTACAGCCCAGCAGTGTGGGTCCTGGATTAGCTGGGGGAGGTAGGGTCTGCAGAAAGCAACAAGGCAATCCCTGCCCCCAGGACTGAAGTAGATACCTCTGCAGTGGGGCTTTGCTTGGAAACTTTGCATCATCTAGCATCCTAGCAGCAAGGACGCTTCTCTGCTTCTCTCCCCCAGCCACCTCCGAGCAGCCTGTCCTTCCCCTCGTGCTAAGCAGTGGGCGGAGGAGGTTCCAGGGGTGAAGAAGGTTGAAAACCACTGAGGCAGAAGAGAAGCTTTGCTCTTGGTTCGAGCTGTTCTTCTAACGCACGTCCCCTTTTGTTTCTTTTGGTCTCAGCCACACAGAAGTTTGCTTCGGGAGCTGGTGACAAAGGTAAGAATCTGGGACTCATAGACTTTAAGGTCAGAAGCGACCAATATGATCATCTCATCTGACCTCCCGCACGAGGCAGGCCACAGAGCCTCACCCCCCACTCCTGTAATAGACCCTGACCTGTGACGGAGTTAGTAAAGTCCTGGTGTAAAGACTTCAAGGTACAGAGAATCCACCAGCACATGAGCCGTGCCCCATGCTACAGAGGAAGGTGAAAACCCCCCCCAGAGCCTTTACCAATCTGCCCTGGGGGAAATTCCTTCCCAACCCCAAATATGGCCATCAGCTAAACCCTGAGCATGTGGGCAAGACTCACCAGCCAGACACCCATGAAAGAATTCCCTGTAATAACTCAGAACCCCCCCATCTCATGTCCCATCACAGGCCATCGGCATATCTACCACCAGCAGTCAGAGATCAGTCAATGCCAAACTAGGCTGTCCCATCAGACCATCCCCTTCATAAACTTATCAAGCTCAGTTTTGAAGCCGGCTAGGTTTTTTGCACCCACTGCACCCCTGGGAAGGCTATTTCAGAACTTCACTCCTCCGATGGTTAGACACTTGCGTCTAAACTTCCTGCTGGCCAATTTCTATCCATTAGTTCTTGTATCCTCTCCATCCCTGGTATGTATTTATAGAGAGCAATCCTATCTCCCTTCAGCCTTCCTTGGGTTAGGCTAAACAAGCCAAGCCCTTTGGGTCTCCTCCTTTGTGTCCCATTGCCCCACCTGGCCTGCACCCCTCTGTATCTGCCCACAGTGCATTTCACTTTCCAAGTCTGATTTTCAGCCCTTTTCTCTTTTGGGGCAAGCACATGCGCAGATTTTAAGGCCAGAAGGGACCTTACGATTTTGCACTATTCCAGTCGCCTCCTGGCGCTAGGCTCTGTACAAACTCAGCCCAAGACAGTTGCAAGCGGTAAATAATCTAAGGAGTCTGGTTTCCTGCACAGCACCGAATTTCCCCCCGCTCCTCCCGGTGACTGCTGAGCGGAGCCAGAAGGAGAGCACAGTCCCTGGCCCACTGCCAAACTAATGCCATAAAGAACTCCAGCCGGGGAACACCACCAAACCCCCAGAGGGTTCATTCCTCCAGCTTCTCCCTCACTGCCCGGTGTGGGTCGCGGGGGCTAACACAACGTATGAAGGAGCCACTTCCGGGGCTGACTGGAGAGGGGAAGGGCTGGCTGATGTGAACGCAAGTTGTGGTTTACGCCTTGTCCCGAGCCGTTTGCTGTGTGAATTGTACCATCTTTACACGGCGCAGGGAGTTCCTATAACGTGCATTATTTCCCACCCTGCCTGGTCCCTTTCCCATCCCCCTCAGCCATGCTGCCATCCAGTTCCCCCTAGCCGGGCTATCATCTCCTGCCAGGCTCCCCCAAGACCGTGACCCCACACCTAAGAGGGAGGAGGAGCGTGTAAAGGCTGCACAGTTTGCGTCCGTGGCATTGACCCCCTCACCCTCCCGCCTCTTGCCAGCTGCTCCTCACACTGCCACCCCTCAGCTCCACCCACAGCTCCACCCGGCTCTCTCATCGGCAGAGACGAGAGCAAGGCAGCGAGCTGAGTGGCTGGCAAGGGAAGAGGAGGAGGGACTCTGAGGCAGCTCCGCCTACCTGGAAAATATGGCAGGTGACCAAAAGCCAGCGATCTTAGTGTAGGAGGCAGGAATTAGGCCAGATGCCCTGCAAATTAGGCAGGGCTGCAGAGCACAGCCTCAGGAAGGGTTGCAGCATACACTGCAGCGTAGGTGCCATTTTGTGTCTCAGTTCAGATGCAGAATGTCACAGGGCCAATTACACATACACTGGGCTCTCGCTCCCTCTCCTGGCAACTTTACATTGGTTCTTTCTTTGTCTGTTGTTTTCTTCAATCTGGAATAAAAGGCTCCTGCGCATGAAAATACCTCTTTTACTCTCCACTTCCGGGAAGGACAAAGATGGGGCCGTGAGGATGGGACTGAAAAACGACAAGAAACTCAGCGAAAGCGAAGGAGCATGGGAGACATTTCTTGGTCACGGGATTAAAATAGAAAGGTGGAATGGATACCTATAAGACTATGGAAAGGTTCTGTCTTAATGAAACGAAGGAAGAATTGGAGGCACGGGACTTGTAACTTTGAACTGTATTTTCGTGCAAACGCAGTGGAAGAAGGCAGCGAAAGATCACACAGGAGTTAAGAAAATGGAAGAAATGACACTGGCAAGTTTAAAGACTTGCGTAGAAATACGAGGGGGAATGGAGCTGCTTCATAAGCAGCTGTACCACCCCAGGAACGTATCTGTATTCAGGAGAATAATTAAGCACTTGAGTAAGTCCCAGTGCAGTTTATAAGATTTAAAGCTGGCTTTGTGAGGCAGTGTTACCTAATGGTCAGTGCACTGACTAGGTTTCAGGAGACCACGGTTCTAGTACCAGCTCTGCCATTAGCCTGCTGTGTGACCATGTGGGAGTTAATTTCCCTGCTCTGCACCTCAATTTCCCCTTCTGTAAAGTGACCTTCTCTGTAAAGCGCTTTGAGATCAGCTGATGAAAAGCTCTAGCTAGAAGCTAGGTATTAATTACTATTAAAGCAAACCATGGGTTAAGTGCTTTCCTGAATCAGAGCTATTATGTACCAGAGACAACGCTCTCAAGCTGCAAAGTATAAAGGTCTAGCTAAGAAACCAAATGGAAGAAGGGATTGCTGCCAAGTGACAAATACGTCCCGATCCCTGGTGTTTTGATAACTAGTTTTGGTGCTGTCATCATCAACACAACATGCAAGCCAGCGGAGAATTAGCCCCATGTGTTGTACAGACTGGACATGTTACAAAATGTTCTATTCCTCCCATGGAGATGTCATATTTGTTCTTTCTTTGTTGCTTTTCCTTAATCTGAAATAAAGGCTACATCAGTGGAGAAGTACCTGGTTTACTCTTTGTGGTTGGAAATGGCTTAACGTGGATATTGAAGGCCTCTAAAGGCAGCCGTGGTTGGCATCTGGCAGATCCCTAATCCCTCTGCTAGTTTGGTTTAGCTGTAAGGCTATGTGGCTCTAAGTTTAGTTTAAGTTTAGTTGTTATATCTGAGAGCTGGGAGCAATTTCTCAAATCTTGATTTTAAAAAATTAGCAAAATTTTGAATTTTCACCCTCCCCTTCTATTTCCCCTCTCCCCTCCAAAAAATGTATTTCATTTCATTTTGTTTTGTTACATTTTTCCCTGTTTCAAAGCAAGTGTCGAACTGGTTAAAATTTGTCAAGTTTCTACAAAAGTGTCAAGTTTCTGAAGAATTTTTAACAATCAAAAATAAGTGGAAGAATTGAAGAAATATATGTATTTTTCCCTCTTAAAAAAACCCAAGCCCCATATTGCTTAGGGCTATTAGATTAACAACGTTAAAAGAATTTCTTTTACTAAAAATAAAAGCTCTGCAGTTAACTAGTCACCTGTTATTTATTCTTTGACCAGTTACTTAGTACTTTTCATCCCAAAGGGCCTTACAAAATGACTCGTAACGTTTACAGCAATTTTTGTCAACCATCACGGTAATGCAGCCACCTCTGAGGGGGAATACTGCAGCTGTTTAATATGGCCTAGCAACACTCCACAGGGCTCACTCGCACAGCACTGAAAGGCAGATACCTCGGGAATGGTCGGTTCACATCTTTAGGACCATGCAGCAACTTCACAAAAGCCATTTAGAGCAGGAAGTGAAAGAAAAGAATCCCCCATCCCCTTGAAACTGCAAGGAGCATTGATGGAGGCAGACTACAGTCCCCAGAGTTATAATGTGGCCTAGCTCTGAGGGGACACCCCATTTACAAAGTGTCCAGGGACCTGTAATGACTCCAGTTCAATGAACCCAGTACCACGTGCAGCGCGAATCAGAATTAACACACAAGTGTCTCATGAGCCCAGTGAAAGGTACCCAGGTGAAAGGAGAAGTTACTGTGCAGAACAGATGAGAGCAGAGCAAGAGGGACCACCCAGCCCCATGACATGAAACCAGTGCCTCCCAGTTCCCAATCTGCACTGCCAGCAGGCTCTGCTCCATTCACTTACGTCTCTCGTTCTTCTCATTGCAGGGGCTGATGTAGAAAACAGCACCGTTTATGCCCAAGTTGGTAATATCCCACTGGTGAGTTCATCTCTGTCTCCCTTGTGGTGAAACGTCACCTATTCCAGGGACGGGGCAGGCTTAGCCAGAAGAATAGCCAGCGTTGGTTGATGCCACCGGTGCCTTGGATGTACCACAAGTACGGGACTGTGGGGTCCCAGTTAAGGGATAGATGGGGCTATCAGAAACATTAGGGTCACTTTAGGATGGGGTGCGGAGGAGAAGGGGTTGGAAGCAGCCGGACATTTTTGTAGGGCCCTTTGGAACAAGTAATAACGCTGGGTCGACACTGAAAGCGGCAGCTACTCTTAGAGAGATCGGGCAGCCGTTCTGGTCCTTTGCCCTCTTTGCAGCTGCACAGGGACCCAGCAGAACCGGGTCTCCACACTGCATGGAGTTCCACGCCCAGCGTCTAATCCAGATGCCGTGGTGGGCAGGGAGCCTTTCAGATAAGAAGTAAGACCAAAGCTGAGCAAATAATTGATTTGCCAAACCAAAAAAATTCCCCAAACTTTTCAGTTCAAACTGAACTACATTATTGAAGGGTTTTCTTTCGGTTTTTTTTAAACCAAAGAAAAATGTTTAATTTGACCCAGAATGAAATTTTTTCATTCCTCCCTCAGTTCATTTTGGGTCATTTTCAAGTGTATTTGCCCCCCCCTTTTGTTAACATTTTGAAATGAATTGTAGTTTCAAAACAAACAAAATAATCAAAATGTTTTGTTTCACAACGGAAACAAGGAAATTTTTCAGCATGGAGGAGATGAAGCAAAATATTTTGACTTTGAAATTCTCTCTCTCCTGTCCTTTTTTTAGCCAAAACGAATTGCTGAATTGAACCCCAATTTGCAAGTAACTGCAGTACTCTCCCCCCCCCCAAAAAATGCATTTTGGGCTAATTTGCTGTTTGCCAAAAAATTTTTGCTCCTCTTAATTCTGACCACAGGATTAGCCTTGCTCACCCTGTGCCAATGGCACTCTGAGCTGACTGCAGAGCATTGTTTAGAGCCACCTCGCTCATCCGCTGCAAACCTGCGTCCAGCTCAGTAACGGATGCTCTGGGGGGAATCTGTCTGTTTAGGATGGCAGTAAAAAGGGGACTCAGAAAAGGGCTCCAGAGACCAAGGACGACAAAACGATCTATTCCACGGTCCATCTCCCAAACCAGGTAGGGACACTACACCTTGCTCTCGCGTATATTTAATTGACATAGGTTTCCTTCTCCCGGCCGGCAGAGTTAAACGCTGTAATTGTGGGACGCCAGCATGCTACGGGCCCACTAACAATCACCCTCCCCTAGTCAGGGACAACATGGACAACGAGACCTGGACAGAAGGAGGACAATTGATGCTTACAAATAGTGACCCGTGTTCTGTGCTGAGTCCAGCAGGCGACAGAGCACGGCAGGGGGCGATGCAAACAGAGACGGGGCAAAGGAGAATTGATCTCCCCCTTTATGCTCTGAGATCTGGTCTGGGAAGAGGACTAGCCACACAGCGCAACTTAGAGCAGCCCCAGTGGGCCAGGGCAGCGGGAACGCTCAGTACCCCGGCCCCCCGCTGCATTCTTTCCCAGTCCACCCCCAGGCAGTGCAGGGACAACCTGTACCACCAGGAAAACCCAGCTGCACCTGGGAGGTTTGGCTGGAGGCTGCCCTGCCCCTCTTTAGGCCTCCAGATCACTGCCCAGCCAGGCACAGAAAGGGGCTAGAGAGTTTCCTTTGCACACACAGGTTGCCAGATTCTGTGGGCCCCATTCTCCATTGTCCCACCCCACAGAGCACCTTCCATAACTCCCGTCGACTTCTAACTTCCCTTTAGCGCGCTCTCTCCACTGTGCTGCACCGACGGGAAAGGCGGAGCGGTCGATGCAGCGCTACGCTTTCTGTGGAGGGCCTGGTCTCCCCAGTCCATGGATTCTGGCGGCTTTCGGTGAGAGATACGCAAGCTATGTGCAAGAACTTGCATATCTCCCATCGACTTCCTAATGTCTGCTTACCGCAGTGTCTCTCCGCTGTGCTGCGCAGACGGGAAATGCCCTCCCACTGACACAGCGCTACGCTTCTTGCTGCGGTGGATTCAGAGATTCAACTTCCGGGTTCGATTGAGCGAGTCTTCGCTACCGCTCCATCGAATCCACAGAAGGCAGTGTAGACACACCCGAGGTGGTTTAAGTGAATCGACTTCTGGATCGATTGAGCAGGTCTTCACTTCCGCTCAATCGCTCTGGACAGATCAATCTGACGGCGGTGAATTCGCCGTCGCGTGTACATAGCCAAAGGCAGCTGTGTAGATGTTACAGCTCAGGCTAGAGCTGGGGGAGGGAAGGGGGCCGCAGAGCCCAATCACAACATATTCACAGCAGCTATTTCCAGCGTGGTTGCCTGAGCCCTGCAAGCCTGCGTCTGTCAACCTGGCCTCGGAGATTTGCTGCTGCGAGCGGCTCAGGCGACCCCACAAAGCCGCCTCAGCGGGGTCAGGACTCCGCCCCGGGTCTCCAAGAGCTTGGAGCCCTTGATTCCTGCTAGGCGGGGCGCAAGCATGACTTTTTCGGGCTCAGTACAAACTTGTAACATGGGCCCCTTCCCACATACATACGCATGGGGGTTGCAGCTGCAGCCGGGCCCTCTAGAGCCTCCAGGCCCCGGGAAAGTGTATCCTTCCCCCCCACCCCAATGAGGGGGCTCTGGTGCCAGGAATAGCAACGGTTTTGTCTCTTTCATTGCAGTCGCCTCCGCAAACGGATGATGAGAAGCTGGGCAAGGAAGGCCAGGGGTCCATGGAGATGAACGAGAAAACCATTTATTCCTGTGTCAACCAGCCAATCAACACACAAGGGGTCTGTATCTCACAATCAGCCCCGTGCTCACAGGGTGAAATCAGGGTTTGTAGGGCCAGGCTCCGTATGGCTGCCCAAGGGCCATGTTCGGTATCCGGCTCGGCCCTGATCCTGCTATGACATGCAGGCAGACCTCAGCACCCATGCAGAGCAATGCTGACTCCAAATAGACTCTAGCCATGAGCTGTAGCACACAGAGTCGGGGTCTAAATTGGCCCTAAGGGGGAGAGGGATTGTTTAGTAGTCAGCTGGGGCGTAATAAAATACAGCGCAGGAAAAACATCCCGATTGTCACAGATCTGGGACTGGAGAGTTGGAATTTTCAGGGGAAACTCCTCAGCCATGCTGAGAGCTGGGTGACATTCTTCAATCTGAACTCTCCCTCTGTGACCCCCTCCCCCACAAGAAAAAACGGTTTGCTGCAAATCGAAACGTTGGGGGAAAATAACGTTTTGGTTGAACAGAACGTTTCAGTTCAGGGCGACGCCTTGTCATGCATTTGTGAGTTGAAACAAAAGGAAATAATCCAAGGCAATGTCGCACAGCATTGTGAACCAAAACCCTGATTAAAGCCAACTCCGAGATGAGCCATTCTGCAAACCCAAGACGAATTCATGAAATGGTTTGGAGGTGCCAAATCTGCATTTTTTTGCTGAAGTTTCAGTTGAAAAATTTCACCCAGCTGTAATCTGAACCCGAGCCCAGCACCCCGGACACTCCCGTGAGTCCCTCTCTGTCCCCGCCCCAGGAGAACAGGGCTGCGATGGAACAGCCCGGTAACCTAGGCGTACTTGCGGCGGGGTGTCGAGCGTGAGACGCTGCACTTCAGTTTCTTGGGCTTTCCAATCATTAGCACTGATGCTCTTTGCTGTTTTTGTTCTTGCAGACTGTGGTCTCCAAATCCACAAATGGTGATGAGTCTGTGGACACCCCAATATCAAAAAAGACAGCAGAATATGAACAGATCATCTAATAGCTCTCAGCCACGAGACAACAGGCGGGTACACAGGCCTACAAGGAATACAAGGAAACAAACAGTATTGAGCACCATGATAGACTGGCTTCTCCTGTGCTGCCCCTGCACCAGCCACAGTCTCCCACTTTAAACTCTTACTTCGACTGTAAACTTGTTTGGGCAGGAGCAAGTCTGATTGTTCTGAGTTTGTACAGCTCCTAACACCATGGGATCCTGGGCTATAACTATGCCACAGACATTACCACAGTCCTAATAGTACTTCTTGTTCTCCAAGAGCTCCTTCCCTCACTCCTTCAAACCCACCGTTTCACTCTGTCATGCGGACTGGATTGGGGGGGGGGGATTTGTGTTATTTGACATTAATATGTCAAAAGCATAATGATTCATGTAAGACATGGCATGTTATGATATGCTGAATAAGACGAAAATATTTGTGTTCATGTGTAATATGTGTGAGGAAAGTTATGGAGATCTTTGATATCCTGTATTTCAAGATATGCTGTATGAGACGCACCCCAGACGGAGAGGCCGCAGGACAATAGCCCGCTTAATGGCCCATCAAGACCTTTACAGAAGCCAAAGGCCCAGGAAGAAACTAAAGGCATATCTGAAGAGTTACCAGGATTGGCCCATTTGACTCTGGACTCCATTTGGGTTCCTGTAAAGTTCCACAAGCCACATGGCCAGTGACAGAGGGTATATAAGATCAAACCACAGAAACCATTTTGTCTTTGCTCCTGTCCAGCTGCGGACACACCTCTGGGTCAACACACTTTGCAACTGAACTGAAGGACTCAAACCCATCAGGTTCTGGATGTACACCAGAGGGACTATACAAGCCTGCAACTCCACAATTGCGCTAGAAACTTGATGTATATGGACTTTTAAATCATTTATATGCATCTGATTGCTTTAATCCGCTAACATTTCTCTTATCGTTTGTTTTCCTTTTATAATAAACCTTTAGTTTTAGTTACTAAAGGATTGGCTGGCAGCGTGGTATTTCCGGTAAGATCCAAACTTATAGTGAACTGGTACTGTGGCTGATCCTTTGGGATCAGAGGGAATCTTTTAGTAAAGAGCATAGAGTTTAAATAACTGATCTCTTTACTGGACCTAGTGGCAGTTTGGGAGCCAGAGACTGAAATGCAGTAAAGGGGGCTGTGTGTATTTGCACAGTGGCTTCTTGATAACCAGTGTGGGGGAATCAGAAGCACTGTTTGTGGCTGGTTGGGAAGTCTGACTGCAGTGTCACCCACCAGTGCTGGGAGAATTTGCTCTCCTTTTGCAGCCTGCCCTGACCCTGGCATTATCAGTGGGCTACCCCGGGCACGGACGGGTCACATGCTCATTCTTAACACACTGTGCTCCCCAATAATTCCCAAGCCCTGCCTCACTCAGAGAGGGCCCATGTTTGTTTTCAAGGAACCCTGTCAATATCTATCTGTCTAAAGTATTTTGATGATCAAAGGTTTGTGTTTTGATAAAGAAACAGGGATGAGTGTCCAAGGAATAAATCCAGGGTATTGTGGGGAATAATCCGAGGAGTCTGGCTAGGTGACATTTGAGGACACCATCCAGAGACTATTTATGTGAATGGATTCTCCGCAGTCTAGGGGGTCTAGACCAGGTGGAATTTAGTGAGTTGCTTCTACCTGCAGCTCCTCTGCTCTACAGCCACACTGGCTAAGCATGTGACAGACAGTGGCGATTGTCTGAAAATGATCCGCAAAGGAGTAATTCATTAGTGCTAGTGATGCAAAAAACCCCAGCACTTGGATTGTAAACTCTTTAGGGCAGGCACTCTCTCTTATGTGTATGCGTGTGCGTGCGCACACATGTATGTGTCCCATTGCATAACGGGGTCCTGATCACAGATGGGGGGCAGGTATTTCCATAGTTATGCAAACTGTGCAGCAATTTCAACCAATGAGGGAACCGCCTGCGCAGGAGCTGAGAGATTAAACGTGACGACCCCTGGTGGAAAAGGGAAATGCTTTTTAAAGGGCGAAGGTGGGAGTGGTAAAAGTGAAATGTGTGGCTGGATGGAGAGAGAGCACAAGTTCTTATCAGCAGAAATACGGTCACCCGCTGAGCCAGTGTGCAAACACGTGCTGAGCAGCACGTGGCGTCAGAGCACAAATACTCACCCAGGGCTACAATCTATGGCTGTGATCCTGAGCTGGTACAAATCAGTGCACAGCCGGCACAGCCTAGTGGCCAGGACACTGGAGTGAAACTCAGGAGCCTTTGGATCCAGCCCCAACTCTGGCACTGATCTACCGTGACACACTTTCCTCCAAGCAGCACCCTGTAACCCCATGTTCATCGTTCCCATAGGGTTATGATATATTTCCTACCAAACATCATAGGAAAGGTCACGCTCAGCTGAAACCCACAGTTCTGTCAAAATGTGTGTGTCGTCAATGTGCATCAATGAGATTTTGCTGAGTAGAGAAACATGCGGAGAGCCAGTCTCTTTGCCAAAGATGGCGGTCCCCGCCCAGGAGGGCGTCAAATGACTATTATCCTACAAGGGAGTTGTAATTTTAACCAGATTCAATAACTCTTGCACAAGCAAGGCCCAGTGGGGATTGCTCAACTCAGGTGAGTCAGCAAAGCCCACCGGGACATGTCTGGACTGGTGCATTCCATGCACATGGACTGAGGATATAAAAGAAGGGACAGCGGCATCCTGCCTTGGCCTTTTCTCCTTCTCCACCAATGCCGGAAGCAACAAGAATGCTGGACAAGACAGACTTGAACCGAAAGAGACTGGTTCCAGGTTGGAGGGGGAAACCTGTGTATTAAAGAGCTGGTAATATCCTGGGAGGTGAGAAAACTGCTTGAGGTGAATATTGCCTCATGAGAACATGTTTCAGATTTAGATTGGGCGTTCATCTTTTCTTTTCTTGGGTACCTATCTCTGAGGTTTTATGCCTGCCATCTATACTCACTTGAAATCTCTCTTTCTTCAGTCGGTAAATCTGGTTTGCATTTTACCTGAAACAGTGGGTTTCGGTTGCAGTGTTTGGAAAATCTCAGCTCAGTTAACGAAGGCTTGTGTATAACAAAGGACTAGGTAATAAACTTACACTGGTCCGGCTTCTGACCAGGGCAGGACTGTACAGTTCTGAGGTGCAAGGCTAAGGCACTGGGGGGAATTGACCGATGCCTTTCCCTTGTAATTCATGAGTGGCTCAGGGAGCATTCATGCAATCTGGCTGGGTGCAGGGGCTCCACATGCTCCCGTGCTGAGTGATAACAGTGCCCGGAGCGGGTTGCTAACTGTCACTAGCAAGGCCTTGTGAGAGACTTTAAGTCAGCAGCACAGAACCTCAGCTGCTCCCTGTTCATCACCCCGATTGCTACACGGATTTCTTTCGTATTGTTTAATTCCCTCAGAGGAAACCGGCCACTCAGCAGGAAAGGGGAAGGAAGACTGAATGCAGCTGTACGAGGGTGATTTTCAGAGCCCCACGCTAAAGAGAATGGCCCCACAAGAAAGAAGCGTGTGGTGGGTTTGGATCTCAGTGCTGTGTGCGGGAAATGGTGAGTCCAGAGTCAGGGGCTGGCAGCAATAATCGGTGGCGGGTTTTATTTCTAACGGGCTTTGGTGGCCACAGCTGCAGCTGCGAGAGGATAGATCTGTGTTTACGGATGTAGCTGGCGTGCGGGTGCACAGCCTCTAAAAGGCTGGGGGGCTTTTATAACAGAGCATCAAATGAAAGCAAAATCGTCTGAGGCTAGGACAGAGAACTGGGAAGCAGGACTCCTGGCTTCTGGACCCTGCTCTGGGAAGATCTAATCATTGGGAAGAAAAGAGTGGGAATCTGGCCTGCTGAGCTCCACTGGAAGGCGTGGAGCAGGCGTGGGGTCTGGAAGTCACAGCAGGGAGCTGAGCAATGGTCCCAGCTTGGTCATTGACTATGTGACACCTTGAATAAGTTCCAGAAACAGGGTACAAGTTGTGCCCCACCACTGGTCCCCAAAGCCTGCGCCCCTTCCTCTGCACAACGCTGTAGAAGAGATTGAAAGCTCCCCCGAGGATGCCTTAGCAAAGCTGCAGGTGTTTCTTCTCTGACCCTTGAGCGCCATAGGCTGATGCCCTGAAACATTAGACTGATCGGTCTTTTAGCCTGGAAAGCAATAAATGTCACTGCTGGTTAGCACGGCCCTTCGGAAACTCCGAAGTATTTGATTCTCCTGCCACAGGGAGATCACAGAGTCAGCCCCCCCGGGGAACGCCTCCGCTACACAAAGCAGGGTGTGTTTAACTCAGGTTAGCCAACCCAGGTCACGTAGCAATGGAGATAAGGCAACCTGGCTCCTAACGTAGGTAACCAACACAAGTTCAAGCCTAAAAGAACAGCCTGGATTTGAAGTGTTATGGCTAACTCAGTAACTCTGCTTCCAGCCTATGTTTTATCCTGTGTTAGCTAATCAGAGTTAAGAACTCCTGGGCGGGGAGGAGGGGAAGGTGTTGCGTAGACACACCTGGGTGTGAAGCAGCGTTTCCGTCCACTTATCTTAAACTCTCCTTTGCCGTGATGCCTCTAAAAAGAGCTTGACAAGGGTAGGTTGCTGGTGAGCCGAGATCCCCGCCTATCACGCTGATGGCTATTGTCTCATTGCTTCCTTGTGCTCCCCTTGCGGTTGCCTCTTGGCTATACTTAGATTAAGTAGCCCTTGGGGAAAGGGGCTTGTGTTTTTTTGTTGTGTGTTTGTACAGCCTCTGGCACCAGGGAGTGCTGGTCCGTGATGGGGTTCCTAAGTTCAATGGTTATTCAAAGAAACAACAGCTTGCTTTAAGTTTCCCTGCCCCTGATTTCCATCAGCAGACCATGGGCCGGTTCTCACCAACGCTGAGCCATCCTTGACGATGCTCAGTTGTTACTGGCTATTGGTGCACACTCCACAGAGCGGAGTTTGGTGCAGCTGGGAGAGTTTCCCAACTGCCTGGTAGGGTCAGTTTGAAGCTGTCCAGGGCCCTGCTGTTTCTATCAGTCACCATGAGGCAGCAAAGTAACAGCTTGATGCTCCCCGTGTCTTTTGCAACTTTGACAAACTGTGTGAGACACGGGGGAAGCGCTGCCGGATGGTGCTTCAGCTCCTTGCTTCTAGGAGGCTTGCATTAGCGCATGTGGGGCAACAGCGGATACACCCGCCCGCTGTTTCCTGCTGTCGGTCACTTCTAGGGGGTCACTGCGTTTCGCTAAGCTGCAGAGAGAGCCAGTCGATCCTGCTGTTTAACAGTTTACAGGCCCTGATTTTCCTCCACGCCAGGAGCTCTGGTGCCCCTTCGGTGATCAAAAGGGAAGTTGAGGACCCGGCCGAAAGGTGGCATTTGGAGGATAAATTGTGAACAAACAGATTGGGGCCAGGATTTCATCAGCCCTGTTTGCCTCAAACAGCTTCGAGAGCAAGCAGCACGCAGGCTGGGGCACGAGCCTCTCCAGTCCTGTGCCCTAGAAGCAGCCCTCTCTCTGCTGCCCTACAGAGTCTCCTTGCAATTGCTTCCGCTCACTGGCAGAGCACGGGAGAAGCCCCATGGGCCTGGAATCTCCAGGGACACGCCGTGGCCCCATGGGCTTTGCCTTCGCTGCATGCACTTTTCACATGGCGACCGCTCTCCTGGCGAAGGCAAGGCACGAGCGGCTGTCACCTCGCTGCAGGGTCAGCCCTATACATCCTCTGCTCCCTTTATTATTGGCCGCACGTTGGGTGAGGTTCAAGCCGGGTCATTAGCATCACCACGCTCCTTTACGGACTCCAGGCTGCTGCCCACTGTGTCTGTCTTATCAGTGAGGAGCTCTCCTCTTAATGCCCTCTACCACGGGCTCATTGCGGGACCCGTGAAGTGCTCCCCTCCCAAATGACGCCCACTGGCTGCTGCCCACTGGCTGCTGCCCAGGCGGTGCCCCGGGGACGTCGTGTCCCCAAGACAGCCCTGCTGATCAAGTTGCCTGTGCACCCAAGATCGTAAGAACACACCCAGCAGAGACACATTTTGCTCTAGGCCTTTCCAATGATGAAGTAGCAAAATCCATCACCAGCAGAAGTGTTGAAGAAGCCCAAGACTTGCACTGTACTCCAGAGGAAATGGACACAAGGATTCTTCTGCACCCTGTATGTGCTACTATGACTGTTGGGTCTTCTGGTGTCAAAGCAACCGTAGTTATTAGGTCACCTGACACAGATGTTTTGGTCCTTGCCATTCACTACTTCCCCACACATGGGACACACACAACACGTGGATTGACCCAGGCACCACCACCCGCCAGCGCAGCTGACAAGCATCCATCTGTATCCATGCAAGCAATTTGTGACGCACTCACTCCTGACTTCTCCACCACACTTCCTGTGGTGCACACAATAGTAGGGTGTGACCCTGCGTCATCCCTATTGGGTACTGGGGAGAAAAAAACATCAGTGTTTCACAGTGTCAGAACAAAGGGAGTGTACCGCTTCCGGGACCTTGGGAGAGAGCGATGGACAAGCTGTAATTTCTGCAGGAAGGAAGTTGGTAGCAGTGTTGTGTGACCAGAGCAAGAAGGAAAAGGTGACCCGCCGAGACCTAAATTCCTTGTGCCTCAATCTAGCCATCACAAGTCTCTGGGCAACCTCCCACCATGTGCTGAGAGTTTTGAAGAGCATGTCATAACAGCATCTTGGCAAACAAAGATTCGGCTATCTTTGCACATTGGGAAACGAGATGTTGTATCACCATTGCAA
Source organism: Mesoclemmys tuberculata (assembly GCA_007922155.1). NCBI lineage: Eukaryota > Metazoa > Chordata > Testudines > Chelidae > Mesoclemmys > Mesoclemmys tuberculata. The sequence continues at coordinate 6,873,123 of ML675647.1, forward strand.
CACGGATGGGAAAATGTGGGTGATGAAAGACTTCCTGTATTCTTCAAGGGCCCAATGGGACCTGAGCTTCTACAAGAGCTTATCTGTCAGAAGGGCACAAACAAGTGTGTCTGTTGTGAGAACAATCGGTGGATACATGTACAGGCCGAGGCAGTGAAGACTGCGGTAACCCAAACACTCGCAACAGAGATCATTAGTGGTGAACAAGATGCTAGAGCTGTTGAGTAGAAGAGCCACCAGAGCTATTGCGTTTCAAGGACACCTGCATCCATTTAACATTAGATTTTGTTTTACCTTTTAGTTTATTGTTCTGATGCTTTGAGATCACCAAGAAAGCCAGTCGCATGTCTTGAAATTATCCATAGATCCATTAAACTAAAACAAATACAAATGTTTCAAATTGGTCACTTTAGCATGTTGATGGTGTTACATTTGTCCCTGTGTCTATGGTAATGTCACCACTGGACAGCTTCACCTTATACATCACTGGAAAGCTTATTAGATCTACTTTAAGATGAGGTACAACGTGAGTGTATTTAGACAAGGCACATTAAGTTGACCCAATAAGAGTTACCTGCCACTCACCTATTTGTCCTGCCTGAATGGAGCAGAGGGGTACAATGAGATTAAAGAATCTGGCCAGCTGTATGACAAAGCTTGTTTTGTGCAGAAGAGAGAGGGAGAAAGACAGAGCTGGTGTTAATCGCTACAACTTCATTGGACACAATGAAATGACATACAAAATGTCAAAATGGTTTGATCTGACATCTCCCCCCCAAACCACCACCAAAAAAGAAATTAATATTTTTCCTGTAGAAACTATTTGCTGATTTCAACCCAATTATTTCAGGGTGGGGCAAATTTACCATTCACTGACATATTTTTGCCCAGCTCTATTTGCATTTGCTGTTTTTCAGAGCCTTTGCTCTTGGAATCCTGTGATCAGGAAATAATTTTAACTTCCTTTATCTGTTTTTTAAAAAAACAAACAACCCCCTCCTCGCCCCAAACACACACTTCTAGTCACAGGATTAGAAAATGAAAATCCTGAAAACATGAAGCAATTATACCGTAGAGGTCTAGAAATCAGGAGGCCAACAGAGAGAATCAAGTTAATTACTCACTGAAAATCATGAGATTTAAATAAGTTTTGGGATTTTGAGGGACTCTACCACCTCATTTTTGAATGCTCGGGTTGGAAATTATTAATAACATGAATTATGTGTATTGTTATAGTATCTATGAGCCATCATGTTCACGTACCCTACTGAACTAGACACTGTACAAGCAACACAAAAACGCTGTGCCTGTGACGTTCTAATGTGCAATTTTTCATTCAAGAAAACCTGTTTTTGCAGTTGCAAGAGCAGCAGAACAAAGACAACCGTCCAAAGACACGGGACAAAGCGAACACCCCGAAATAACAGTCAGCTATTTCACCCAGACATCAGAGAGAACAGACAGAAATGCATCCTGGGTTGCTACAAACACAGCCACCTCCGCAGGAGAAGGATTCACAACAGCCAACACATCGGTTCTCATCATGGTCAAGGACATCGCCAGGAACAAAACCAGTAAGTCTTGGGCAGAGAACTCTGCCAACCCCTCAGTGAGCTGTTATACTCATTGCTACAAATAACCAAACAGGTTGTCCCGGGGGCGGGTTGTGGAGCCGGAACCCTTTATTGCCTGTTCGTTCCACCTCGCCGCCGCCAGTGAGCAATGAGGGGGTTACTTTACAATCCTTTTATCCATAACGGTCTGTAAATGTATCCCTTTCCAGCAACTCCTCATAGACCCTTCTTTGGTTACACTGACACCTATAAAATGAATATTAACAACTACATAATTAATCCAATTATACCCGCCCGTTTGTTATTTACAGGATGACCATACAGCGGTCAGGCACATCACCTTAAAACGTATACATTTTACACTAACATTCTTTGAAGCAAAGATATGCCAGGGGAGAAGGAAGGTAATATTTCTTCCCACCAAAGGCCTTGTGCAGGAGTGGTGACAGTTAGCCTCAGTCTTATGCCCTGCGCAGATGGCGAGGAAGGGAGGAAAAGAAGAAAGAGAAGAGACTCTAACTAGAATTCACACCAATTAGCAGAAACAAGGTTTGCCTCTGCCATGACCCCGTTCCCTGTAATTTAGGCCTGACCATTTGTCCAGCTTTTAACTCTTTACTCTCCTACACTCATGAGTGAATCCACCGGGATTATCCTAATGGGATTTCTTGCACGAGGGGACATGGCAGGCTAGAACACAGGGGGAAATGGTTTGGTCATCTTGCAAAAATGTTCACGATTTCAAAAACATTTCTGTTCTGCATTGGGATGAAACCAAGCCTTTCCAACTGTGAAAAAGCGAGAGAGAGAAAAAGAGAGAGGCCTGCTCTAGAACGGACAGACTGGAATCGAGTCACGGCCAGCTCTTTTCGAATGACTCAGAAATTTAAACTGGGCGTAACTTCAGCCACACAAGCATCAGAGGGGAAACTGAGGCCCTGCCACAAAGCTGCTCAAGGGAAACCTCTGCTTGGGGCACAGTGGGGGTCAAAAGCAAAGTAAGCAAGAAATGAAGCTGTATTAAGAAAGGGAAAGAATAGCAGCAACCCCCACGTTCCAGCATTGGGTCCATCCACTCAGTGCACCCGCTAGCCTATCAAAGCACCACTTTGATATTAACCCTTCCCTCCCCAGGGCTGCTTTATTAGCCTAGATTTCCTGGAAAGCCAACGAGGCATCAGCACCACAGTCCCCCAAAAGCTGCCGAAGTGCCTGAGGCCATGGCACTGTAAAGCACAGGGCAAAGGGACAAGTGGGTTTACGGCCATGAGCTGACCTGGAGCTGCATGGATTTACAGCACCTGAAGCGTTGGCCCTCACCGTGACTCAGTTCCTTCTCTTCCCTTTGCAGGAGGCTCCACTCCCAGTTCTGTCAAGTACTGGGTCCCTCCGGCGTTCATGGCTGTCGCTTTGATCACCCTGTACTTCACATACAGGAGGAACACGGAGACAGGTGCGGGGTGCGGCCTGGTCTGGGGCTGTGGAGGTTATTTTTACCATTTTTACCAGGAAAGGGTGGGGCGTTCCTTGGAGCCAGCGCTCGAGGGATTCACGTGATCCCCCCCCCCCACCGAGGGCTTTGTGCCCTGCAAATTCCAGGCCAGATTCTGATCCCAGCTGCCCTGGTGCAAATTCAGGTTAGCGTCAGTGAAGGCAGTGGGTTAAGGAGGCCAGCTGCCCAGTTTTAAACCACTGTCCTCCTTTTGGGGGGATTTGTCCCCCGGCTGATATTGAAACAAACCCGGAACATGTGTGTGAGATCAGGCGGGCCAGGGTGGCATAACGCCCTCTTGAAAGTGGCATCCTCTGTGGGGCATGTCCTCGTACTGCACGCATCCACAGCCCTTCGGGACTTACGCTGCGTGCTGGGACCCCAGCAGGGTCAGATTTTAGATCCTGCTGCTCCCAAACCTCAGCTGCCACCCGAGCTGCAGGAGAATCCCAATCAGATGCTAGCAGTGGAGGGTCTATGACACAGCGGGATAGTTTTGATTTCGTCCAGTAGAGGACAGCGATGCACTCACACCCTAGCCAGTTCATGAGCTAACCACCTTGTGAAGCGAGTCAGGATTGAAGCTTCACTTTAGAGTCTCCTGCCATGGCCCTTCGCTCCCTTTGTCCTTCCATCAGCCTCCCCACCAGGCTTTCTTTGGCCCGTTCAGAAGAAGGTTAAAACCATTTATCGTCCTGGCGCCTTCACGTAATGCCGCCCTTTGGTTTTGTTCCGCAGAAAGCCGCAGCAGAGCCGGGTCTATCAATTCATCCTCGGGTAAGATTCACTCCATCTTCAATTCGCGCTGTGCTGTGCCCATCATTGTGGTATCTGAGCAGTGAGGATTAGGGGATGCCCAAGGGACAGAACCTCAACATTATTTAAGGGCCTAACTCCTACGGATGGCTTGATTTCAGTGGGAGTTAGGCACTTATATAGCTTTAACGATCTGGACCCAAGTGATCTGGAGCACAAAGTTCATGGACTCTCAGTGGATGTTTGAGGAGCAGACGCTTTGGAAAAATCCTAGCTTTAATTCCCAAGGCCAATAGCATTAAAGTTTGAGGTTATGTCCAAGGACCAACCAAAAGTAAGGTCCCCACAGTGCCAGCCATTCCACAAGCATGGAACTAGGTGGTCCCTGGACAGATTTGCTGCCCCTCTCCTGTATTTACAAGTCACGAGTGGGAGAAGGCCTATCACGCCTGCACCGAGTCAGACAGTCAGGGATTTTGAACGAGCACCTGCTGAAATTTTTCAAATGGAAAAAATGTTTGTCAAAACCAGGCTTTTAAAAAAGAAAAGCAGAATTTTTCCACAAATGCATTTAAATGGCTGCAGTTTTTGAAAAGTGTCAGTGGAACTTTAAGAAAAGGGCTCAGCAGTTTGTCTTCTTTTTAAGAAGAGACACAAGGCGGGTGAGGTAATCGCTGTTATTAAACCAACTTCCCATGATGAAAGAAACGCTTTCGAGCTACACACAGCTCTTCTTCAGGGCTGGAAAGAGCTCATGGTAAACTCCAAGCTGGGCCAAGATATTACTTCAACCACCTTGTCTCTCTCGTATTCTGAGACCATCATGGCTACTACAACCCTGCAAACAAGGATTTTTGCCCCCCTCCTTCCCTTCTTCCCCCAACTGCAGTCCAGTTTCCTTTCCCTTATTTTGCATTTTCCGTTCATTGTGCACTGCCAGTTTCAATTGCTCAACACACTTTGGCCTAGATCCTACAAACATGTATTAGTTATTTGTAGTGCAGCAGAACCTGGGAGCCCCGGTCGTGGACCAGAACCCCATGGTGCTAGGAGCTAGACAAACAGGACAAAAAGTCCGTTCCTGCCCCATAGATATTTAAGGGCCTAACTCCCACTGATGGCGTGTTTTCAATGGGAGTTAGGTGACTAACACCGTTGACAATCTGGGGCTGTGTCCCCATTGTGGCTTTGAGCAGGAACAGGTGTGGAACAACAGAGGCAGCAGATTTTTAAATAACCTGCTTTTCGTTTGGTTTTCTGCATCCTTTTTTTGCTTTGTACTGCAGACTCCGACTCACAAGTCAATCAGGCCATTCACGGTGCAGCCCACGTGCTCCCCCATCCGGAGGTAGGTCCATAAGACGTATTCCCCCCCCCCCAGTGAAATTGTTAGAAAAATCCTAAATAATCCCACGAGCCCCTGGTGCCCCAGCAAATGAGCACCCGTGCCAGGACGAGAACTGGGCTCATTGTTTGAGGTAGCCCAGCCTAACGGAAAGAACATGAGGTGAAGAGTCGGGAATCCTGCATTCTGTCCCTCTGCCAGGCTCCCCATTGGACCTTGGGCAAGTCACCTCGCTAGGCCTCAGTTTCCTCATCTGTAAAATGGAGGGAAAGAAATCCAGACCCTGCTTTGTAAAGCAGCTCACGTCCATAGATCTCAAAGCGTTCACCCCACAGCAGCACTTATAGGTCTAATGCAATGACCTCCACACTGCTTAGAAAGCCTTGGTGTGAGCAGGTGTGCCTGAGTGGGTCTTTAGTCCTAAATTGCATTAAACCCATTATTCAAATTTAGTGACTGATTCAGCCCCATGTCAATCCAGTTTCATGCCAACATAACTTCATTGATTCCAGCAGACCTGCACCAACACAAAAGTGGACTGAAACTATGGTCTTTTGTTCTCATGGCAGCATTGCCCAGTGACAGAATATCTGGGCTCTGTGCCTGGGGTCTACCCCCAGGCAAGTCACTGCACCTCTGTGCCTCAGTTTCCCCACATGGGAATAACGATACTTAGCAAGAGTGCAACAAGGCTCCACCCAGTCACGTTTGGAAACGCCCCCAAGGCAGGAGGCAGCGGATCAACCTCTTAGAACAGGCAGGCGCAAGTCAACCTATCGTGACTGTGTGTTTTATTGCAGGCATGGAATCAGACTGACGAGGGGACGCCACACACAGAGGAGTCTCTAGCCACAGAGGAAAACACACAAGCTCTCTCTGACCCAGATCCTTTCTCTGGCCAGGCAAGAAGTCACTGATCCTTGGTTTTACTTTAAAAAAAATAAATAAATGCAAGAGCACGGAATGAATTACTCATGGTAATCAGCTGCTACAAGAACTAGGGTGAAATCCTGGACCCCCGGACGTCAGTGGCAAACCTATCGATTTAATCCGACCAGGATTTCACGCTTAGTTCTGACCCAGTGCTGTACCATGACAGTTGCTCTTTCTAGGGACTTCTCTTGTACACCCGGCTCCCAGCTTCCAGGCTGCGTCTGTGTGGCTTTTTGTCCTGCTCAGTCTCTCTCTCCCCATCTGTCTCTCTCCTCGTGGCGTGCTGTCTTACCCAACCACATAACCATTTCCTCAAAAGCAATGCTCGGCCAAATCCCTGCTCTGGAAGAGCTAGGTTTATTAATACACAAGTCGCCTTCCGCATTTGCAAGGGGCAACCCAGCAAAGAAAAGGAGCCCAGCTTCTTTTGCACCAGGCTGGCCCCACTGTGAAGCCATTCCTCAGGAACAGCTGATTGTGACCACAGGCGGTCAGGGGGAATGCCGTGGAGGTCAGCGGCGGGAAGATGCCAGCCCAAGTGAGAGGAGAATGAGGCCTTCTTGGTCCTGTTGGATTTGGGCTCACAGCACGGCGGAGTTTGGAGATCACCAAGGGGGCTCCGAGCGGTGCCCAGAGACAAGTCGTCCTTCTGCAAACTCCACAGCTGGCACGGGGCCCGTTGGGCGTTAGGAGCGTCTGATGCATGATTATTCCAGAATCAACCCTTTAGGGCCTTGGTGAGAGGGCAGTTTTCTGCTTCGCTTTATGGCTTCCGTCCTGCAGAGCCCGATGCCCAGCACCCACTGGTGAGGGGCTGCCATGGGCTGAAAAGGAAGCGCACGTGGAAGCTTTTGAAGAATTGTGGGCTGATTTGCCATTCGGTTTCCTTCCAGCCTGGTCTTATACGGCTTTTGCTTCTCTTTCATTTAACAGAGTGCTGCAGCGCCCACAGCAGACACCACCGAAGCCCCTCCCAGTGATCCTGGGCCGTCAGACTCTGGCAGAGCCTCCTAGCCCCTCAGCACGAAATCCACGGAGAAACCCACAGAGGCTTTGCTCACGTTTGAACAAAGTTCTGTAAGCCAGTCCTCCACCCTCCCATCATCCCCACTGCTGAAGAAGGGATGTGATATTCAAACTAGCCACTTATACGGTGCTTTTCTCTGATAGATCTCACAGTGCTTTGCAAAGAGGGGTACGTATCAACAGCCCCATTTTAGAAGGGAAAACTGAGAGCAGGAAGGCGAAGTGACATGCCTGTCAAGCCAGTAACAAAGCGAGGAAACAGGAACCCAGAAATCCTAATACCCCACCTAGCACCGGACTGCATTGCCTAGCTGTGGCTTGTGCACGGCTCCCCTTTGGATTGAAAATTTTGGCCGTGATTCTCCACGTGCCTAAATCCTGGCGAGATGGGGGCCTTTTTTCAGTTACAGTAGTGCCAAAACTGTAGCGCAGCCTAATGGGGGTGGGGTTGTTTGCGTGCACGTGGGGAAGGTCTAGGTTGGATATTAGGAAAAAGTTTTTCCCTAGGAGGGAGGGGAAGCACTGGAATGGGTTACCTAGGGAGGTGGAGGAATCTCCATCCTTAAAGTTTTTAAGCTGCGGCTTGACAAAGCCCTGGCTGGGAGGATTTAGCTGAGGTTAGTCCTGGTTTAAGCAGGGGGTTGGACTAGATACCTCCTGAGGTCCCTCCCAACTCTAATCTTCTACGATTCTATGTAATACACATGATTTGAGCCAATAAAGTAATATTTAATGTTTGAAACACTGCTGGCCCCTGGACCTGGACCGAGTGGGAGTTTGGGGTGGGCCAAGCCAGCAGGATTCGGCCATCTCACAGCTCCGGTTGAGCACCGCCCACCATCAGTCACTCACTAGGCTGAGGGAGCCTCGTCTCTGGCTGATTTCTGGCTCAGTGCTGCCCCTTCGGATCCCCACCCCCCCACGCACACATTACTTAAAACTAAAACCAAAGGGGTTGCTGTTGAACTCCCCCAGAGGTGGCTGGGAAGCATAAGACACATGCCGTGTCCTGGCCTGGAGTCTAACCCCGTTGCTGTTAGTGAGCAGAGACAGCACAGAGTTACAGCGCCCACAGCCAGCTCACCTCCAGAGCACAGTGCCCCGAGCTATCTGCCTCTCCCCTGCAGAGTGCCGGGGTGGGGAGCGGCTCTGGCCAGGCAGGGAGGCAGGTCCCTGGCTCATCAAAGCTCCTCCAACCTGGCTTCATTCTCACTCCTCTGGAGCTGAAGAAGAATGGCCCCTGAGCAAGGCAGCCCTTTTATAACTTTTAGCCCCCTTAATGGGCGAACACTCCCATTTTAACGACCCGCTGGTTTCCAGCCCTAAACCATTCCAACCTTGTTGGAATTTTGCTCCGAGGCGGAGGTGAACAGCCCCCAGAGGAAAGGCCGCACCTTCAAAACACAGTTTGCAGCTTGGCACAGATACACCCCGAGTGCTCATTGGCTCCCACCGCATCCGTATGTTGTACGGAGAGCTTCCCCGCATCGTCCAGGCCCGCAGCGACGGAGGCCAGACTCGGGTGGGGATGCTGAAGTTTGGAGATGCATGTCTAAACAAGCCACAATAGGCTGGGTGTGACTTCAGTTACAACAGTGAAAATGCAGGGGTGGGGTGTCCCATCACCTTGTCCCCCGTGCTGTCACACTGGGAAGAGGTGTAAAAGCCTAGCACGCCACGGCAATAACATTTTGCCTGTCTATCTTAGGCACTTCCATGGCTCCCGTTTTGGGGATATCTGATTTCTGCACAGTCTTTAATGCACCCCGTGAGGCAGGGCAGTGTTGTTCTCAGGTGAATTAGTCGCTGCATTGACTTCAGGATTTACTCCACATCTACACGAGAAAGTGAGCTGAGAACCCAGCCCTCAACACGCAAACTGAGTAAGGAGGAAATTATTTTTAAATAAAGGCCCTGGTCAGAGGCAGATAGCGCAGCAGCTTCCTCTTTCAGGGGTTTTGCACTCATTCACGGAAAGGCAGTTATCTGGAACTCAAACGTCTTTCCGGGCCCGATATTCTCATCTGAGTGGGCCACAAAATTCCACCCACCCAATGAGAAGTGGGGGGTAGTCACCACCCAGGGTCAGGAGGGGTGGGTGGAATTTCTAGCTGGGTTTTTTTTTGGCCTGAACTATGGGGGATTCTGACCCTCTGGGGGCAACGTGGCTGGGTCTGACTGGAGATCCTGTGACTGGGTCTGGGAAAAAGTCCCACTGGCAAACCACAGCTTTGACGTGACAAGCTCACCGGGGGGTCCAGGAATTCATGCAGCCGCCAGGCCGATGCAGTTCCCCGCTGCCAGCACCCCACTCCCCAGTGGAATGCAGACCAGGCAACACCTGTTGTTGCCCCGAGACCCTTTGCACCTGCCCCCAAGTGCAGAACCTCTGCCAGGGCCATGCTGGGGGAGGAACAGGCACAGGGCGGGGGAGGGCCAAAGGAGAAAGGGTGTGGTCAAGTTGGAAGGGGGCATGGTCAGTGCCAAACTGTTCCTCGGGCGATTGTGCCCTCCAGTGATGCCCCATAGCAGGGATGTACATTAGGGCAAAGACCCCCCGAAATGCAAACTCCTCTTCCCTGTCCCTGGAGGGTGCTGGCACAAGGAGACTGGCCAGTTCGGCTCCTATCTCAGCTCTAGCCTGAAGCTAGAGTTTGGTCTCCTGTCAGTGCCACTGCGCAGAACCCCAGCAGTCTGGAAAGGGGCTGAACCATGGAACAGGGGGTGGAGGGGAGGGTTCCCTGCTACTTGATTTGCAAATGATGTGTCAATGGGGACAACTCTTGGCCTCCACTGAATGACTGTCCTAGGGGGCTGGGAGAGCGGGTCAGGTCAGGGGGCTCCTGGTGACTCCCGTTTCATAGCACACACGCAGAGAAGGTAGATGACAACAGAAATACTCTGGCTCAACAGTTGCTACCCGACACGACCTTAGTTCTTAAAATTCAGAACGATAACACGCAAGGGCTCAGACCAGAAAGAGACGAAGCAGGCTGCTCACTAAAGCAGAGAGGCACAACTCACCCCACTTTACTTGAGGATGTCGGCCGACTGATTGCTGCTGGACCCCACTTCCACGTTTCCCTACAAAGCCCCTCGCCTGCATGGAGGCCTGGGGAAAAGAGCCTGAAATGGAAAGTGAGAGTTTACGGTTTTAACACAGTTTGCAATACACCACACACGTGAGTGCCCTGTAGAGCACAGGAGTGGGGGATTCCTAGACCCAGGAATAAAATCATTCTGCGTGGGCCAAAATGTGGGTGAAAGGAGTCCACCTGGTCAGCTGGAGGTGATGGAGAGAGACAAGCGAGGGCTGGATTACATTTAGCATCTTTCCCCTGGGAGCTGCCATCCCAATTATTAAGGGACAACTGGGGAGCCCTTACTCAGAGAATTAGGTGCCGAAATACCTTCAATCTGGGCCTTAACTGCCATTGAAATCACTGGAAGTTAGGCAGTTAAATACCTGGGAGGATCTGGCCCTTGCTGTGTGCGCTCAATTCTGCACAGTCCATGGTGCCGGACAAGGGCCCAGTTTGCAGTTACACTAACCCTCCTGCAGCTGGCCAGGGCTGTGAAACAGGTAGAAACGACCCTGCCATTGTGGGGCAAAGGGGCATCAAATGAAAACCAGACCTCGCGCTCTGCCTCCTCTTTACCAGTGTCCTTAACTCATAGGCACCAGCACGTGGTAAGTAACCCGGGGTGAAAGCCTGCCGAGGTCAGGCGGTGCATGGTGTGAACCAGAGTTAGTGGGTCACAGTGAGACCCTGGCTCCCCCCTGGTCTTTACCTCAACCTGCTGCCGCCTGCGAAAACTACAAAGGGCCTCGGGCGCTGCGACGGGGCGTGGGGTTGATTGCATCAGCCCTGCGTCCTGTTGCAGCTCAGGAAAATTCCACCAGCTGCGTATCGACCACATCTTCAGCCTCTGAGCCCCCCACACTGCCTGGCCTGTGACCCCAGTTCCTCAGCGCCCTGTACCTTACGCAACCCGGCACAAACTGAACAGGAGAAGCTGTCAGCTCCACATTTCACGCACCACCCGGGGGAATGGCCGTTCAAGGAACGCTGGAGAATTACATCCAGGGACAGGAGGCTACCCCAACTGTAAATGAGGTTGCAGCCGCCACCAACCCTCTCTGATGAAGAGCCGGGGCTGGGTCTTCCATGGACGCGGCAGAAGAGCAAAATAAGACAAGGCGTAAGTGCAAAAACCAAAGGAAATGACACGGCCAAGAAACCAGAACACCTGTGTGAGGGGCGCATTCAGCGTACGAGGAGACACATGCAGATTGCTGGGTGCAAAGGGCCTGGGCTCTGGTTTCAGAGAAAACAGGATGATGTCGAGGGACAAGGAGAGAACCTCCCCTAGCCTGTTCTGTGCGCTGAGCAAATTCACCCTAGCAATCCTCTCTCCCCGGGGCGCTTCTGCCATGAAATAAGAAGTGCTGATCACCAGATCATTCTGTAGCACATGGGCATGCACGGGCACACCTGCTCGTGTGTGTGTGTGTGTCCCGTGGGCATGCACATACACCGATCTATGATGCTGTGGCTTCAGGTGGCGGCCGGATAGCTCAAACTTTTGTGGCTGACGTTTCCACTTCCCATGCAGCTTGCGGGCAGGCCGGTTTATGGCAGTTGCCTACAGATAAACAAGGTGAGAGTTACACACTCACACATCGCCCCCCTAGGAAGGCGGGGGATGCTGGGCCGGGGTTGGGGGTGCAGAACGGAATATCCTGTCGCCCCCACAGCTGATGAGCAGGCTGCGGGCCATTCCCACAGCCCCCCTCAGACTGTGATTCAAGCCCCTACTCGGGGACAGGGTCTGGGACCTTGGACTTGGTAAATTACACTGGGGGTTTGCCCAGATTTCCGCCGTCAGTGGTTATTCATCAAGGTAGCTTCCCTGGTTCAAACCTGGCATTTAGGGCCCCTGGCATAACTCAGAGCTGCCCTTGAATGCTCTGGTTTCCTGCGGCCTCTGTCTGCACCCTGCACTCTGGCCCGGGAGATGGAATTAGGCTAGAACTCTCTAACCCAGTTGTAAGCTCCCCATACCCTGGGCTCAAATAATTCCCCCAGAAATTGTAACTTGGGGCTGCTGTGTGAGTGGAGGACGACCCCTAGCGGCCATCTCCGGAACGGGGCGCAGGGAGCACAGAGACTTTTTTTCCTGGTGGAGCCCCCCATTTTGGGGCAGATTCCTGTCATTACACATCCACTGCCAGCTCTCTCTCCTTTTCTGTAGTCTCCTGGGCATTTTTTCTTGCCTCCCCCTTCATTTTATTTTAATTTTGGTTGTCGCTCTTTTCCGTGAATCATGCTGACTCTCCTGGCCTCTAGTCTTCCTCTTGGCTCCAGTCTCCTTCAGTCCTAGGACCACATCCTCAACTGGTGCACATCTCCATCACACCACTGGAGATCCCCCAAGCTGCTGTGAACTGGAGTGGCTCCACTGGAATCCATGGGGCAGATCCCTAGCCCCGGACGAATCGGTTTCATGCCACCAAGGTCAATCCATCAGCTGATGCAAACGGGTGTCACCCCGCTGAAAATCACAGTTCCACCCACATTGCTACAGCCGCGACTCTTTACGTCCGCTGTCACTCTGGGATCTGATGCGGAAGAAAGGCGTTGCATGGGCCAGCGAGATGGTATTTACTCATAGTCACACCTACCTCTTAGACCGCACTTGTCACTGTTACAGCTCACAGCGCTACACCACAGAGGGCTGTGTCATGGCAGATGGGGAAACTGAGGCACAGGGCAGGGAAATGACTTGCCTACGGTCATACAGGGTGTCTGGGGCAGAGCTAGGAACAGAGCTGAGGTCTGCTAAGGCCCACTCGAGTGCTCTGTCCACTAGACTATACGGCATAGGGAACTTCACGGTAAGAACTAACCTTGAAGAACGAGGGCATGGTTGAGATTACGTGGTCAAGTTCGCAGGGACTGAAGAATAAAGGCGCATTGGAACAAATGATGCAGAGCAGCAGGGGAGACTCCACCACAGAGGGGGAAAACATGCTCGGTGATGCAGTCTCTCCATTGATCATATTTCTGCACCACTGTCTCATTTCAGATATGACCCCTCCCTTGGTGGAGTTTAATGAGTGAATTGACTGGCTTCACTCATAATAGCCACATGGGAGTGGAGCAACCAGGGACAAGGGCTTCAGCCGTACAGCTAGAGGCTAACATTGCTCAGAATTATTCCCTGGGGGGACCAGCCATCAGCACCGGGCAGACCGTGCAGGGTAAGCGGCTGCTGTAGATTGGGTTGGAAGGGCTTCTGAGACACAGGGCAGAAGCCTCCTTGAATGAGCCAACGAAGGGAGAGATGGAGAAAATACAGGATGTTTCCTGTGCCATGCAGATCCTTCCTCGCCATCTTTTCACTTCACCCTGGCCCTCCCTCCCCATTCTTTCCTCCCTCACCCACCTTCCTGGTTTGGTTTTCCCTTTTAGCTAAATATCTTCCTGTCTGTCCTTATCATGGCAACATTCCCAGCGAAACAGGGGCTGGGCAGCCAGGAGAACGCACTTGCCTTTACTGCGGTAAAGCTTCCTGTTCAGTGTTTGAAGAAACGCTCTGCTGTTGTTCCCTGATCCATCTCGTCAGCCTGTTCTGAAAGTCTTTGTACTCGCCGGAAAAAAAGCGTCTATAGCCCCTGATCAAAGCGTGAGCTTATAGGAAAAAACCATTTTCCTCTGTTACCCACCTCCCCCCCTACACACTCCCAAACCCACTGCTGGTAGTTTCATAAACAAACAGAACGTACAGGAAACAAGATACGGGGGAAAACACCGTCACCTTCGCCTCTGCCTGTGTCCAGACCGTTGGCCACAGATGAAGTGGAAACTGGTTTTCACCACCTTTGAATTTGGGGACCAATGTAGAGGGAAAACAGCAGCCTGGAACCCGGTTCAGGTAAAAATAAAAAAAATAAAATAAAATAAAATAAAAAGGTTAAAAATTGTTTGAGCTACCTACACACCCCACCCTGGCCAACTGGTGTGTTTGTTACAATCACATTTTCCTATTTTTCAAGCAGTTCTTTTCCTCTGTCTGGGTAGGTTAGTTCACACACCGAGGGAAAAGGATTAGGGGATCTGCTCGGTGTAGGTGGGCAGCTATGGGCCCAGAGACTGATTGAAGTCAATGAGGCGCACAGTTCATGCTGACAATGAGATCTTTAACTGGGACATGGTCTCCCACAGGAAGTGAGGGCAGCTCCCTTGCTTAGATCACTTAAAAGGACCTAGGAACTGCCAGATGAGATCAGACCATGGTCTGTCTACTCCCAGATCTTGTCTCAGAGTAATCCAGCACCAGCTGCTTCCGAGGAAGGTGGAAGAAACATCGCACTAGGTAGAGGTGGGATACTCTGCCCTGCAGGAGAGGTTCCTCCTGACTGCACATAGTTAGAAACTGGCATGAGGTTCAATAAAACCTGAAGCATGAAGTTTAATAGCCCTGCCAGAATTTCCTTCTGTTATAACAAGCCTGGATGTTCCAGTTAGCCACAGAAAATGCCCATCTCCTTTGGACTCTGTAAAGCCATGGCCAACGGGCCAGGGAATGGTTCTCGCTTGTGCCATTCTGACAGTGCAAAGTGGATGTGAGAGGAATTCTCACTGTGGGAAGAGACTGGGAACCAGGGTTGCAGCAGCGAACGATCCATCCCTGTACAGTGAGAAGGGGCGATAACATGCAGTGCAATGTTTGCATTCACAGAGCTCTTTTCAGCCAGAGATTTCAAAGTGCTTTACAAAAGGCATTATCAGCCCTCTCTTACAGATGGGGAAACAGAGGCACAGAGCAGGGCACTGACTTGCCCAAGGCCACAGTGTCAAAGGTGGGAACCGAGTTCCACTCCAAGGCTCTAACCAATAGGTCTCACTGCCTGTCAAGACCACACCACCCTTCCCATCTTGGCAGATGGGTGGCAGTCCCGAGTAGATAAATCATGGCACTGGTATGATACAGGGTAAAAAAATCTGTCTATTTCTTAACTTCTCCAATTTAGTAACAAAATAACAGGCAAAAGAAGGAAAAAAGGAAAATGTCAAATGTGTTTATTTTGTATAAAAAAAATTTGTACAATTTTAGTCCCTATTTTTATGAAAAAAACCAAAGTTCCTAAAATTGTCATAATGCTCAGAGTCACTGCAAACTGTAAAAACAAGCTTTTTATATATTAAAAAACAATTTTACATTTTACAATTTTCTACACGCATGCACAAGATATCAGCTCTGTAAAAAAACAAACAAACCCAAACCATATTTAAAAAACCCCACAACTTCCCCCCCAACTCAAAGTGGAAAAACAATCCCCTCCCCAAACCTCTACATTTACAATCTCACTCCATCGAAGGGTCTTTATTTATTTCTTTTTATTTATTTACTTTATTTGGACCTAAAAAACCAAAAATGCTATCCCCGTAAACGTGCACACGGAAACATGACGAGAGGATCAAAGAGATGGCGACTGATCCATAAAACGGTGTCAGCGAAAGATCCCCCTGGAGGATCAGGAAAGGAGACACACAGACGGACAGATTAACATATCATCTGGAGGGGAAGAAATGGTGCAGGTAACAGAGGGCAATGGCGGAAGGCGGCACTAATGGAGGCAGATGTTTGAATGAAATGCCTTCAATGATCCAGATGTTTTAGCTGGAACATCTTGGCCTTGGAATATTGAATCTTGGGGTTTACAGGTAAGGGATCTGTTTTCTAAGGGAAGATGGAGGTTGTGAAGGGATCTCAGAGACTGGCGGCTGTGATTCTTGGTTGTTCTCCACTTTGTCTCGTTGCTTATGCCTGCGGTGCACTGGTGTAAAGCCAGGCGCAGGGCAACGGGGAATCAGGCCCTAGATTCCAATCTCGGTTAAGCAAGTGTCAATCCAGAGTCACTCCACTGACCTCTGTGCCATGACACTGATATAATGGACGTCGGAATCTGGATGTGACGTTGGAGGCCGGTTTCTGATCTCAGGGAAATGGGTGTCAATCGAGAGTCTCTCCAGTGACCGTCCTCATGCGACTCCACATGAGCGTTACTGGGATGGGAATCCAGCCCGAAGGATGGAAGGAAAATAAGCTGAGAGGACATGAGGCAAGACGCTCACTGAGCCCCACAGAGGGAGTGGGATCTCACGGTGGGAGATGATCCACCAGGGATGGATGGAGAAGTCAGCAGCATGGGGAGGTAACGGAAAGGCCAAGGTGCAGAGTTCCAAAGCAGGGTGGAACGAAGACGGAAGCAAAGGTTAAAAACCCTGGAAAACAGAGTCGGCTCAGTTTCAGCTGCACCCGTGCAAACCCAGAGCGAGTCCACCGATGTGGCTCCAGATTTACACCAGTGTAACAGATCAAAATGGGCCACGGGCTATGAGCAAATGTAAGGATGCTGGGCAAGGGGAAGAAAAGAGGGGGAGGGGGAAATTCCCCTGCCCCAGGGATGTCCCACTAAAGCGTTTTAAAGGGTTTAGTAGTGCATGGGCCTGGGCACAGGGCGGACTTCAATCGCATGGAGAATTCGGTGCTAAATAAGTCAAAGAGCAGAGCAGAGCATCTTTGTACAGACCTGGAGACTCAGATCCTCAGTTGGGGTCAATTGGCTACCAAACACCAAGCTGAATTTTGACTCTGAAATGGGCCATGAAATCCACTAGGGACTTTGCTATTGATCTGACGTGGAAGGCACCCAGATACTACGGTGATGCGGGGAAGATAACAGCCTACGATTGATAGGGGGACAGATGGATAGATGTTATGGCAATTGACAACAGCTGGGGGACTTCAGCTCAGAAAGAAATGCAGTTGCCATCCCCACAGGTTGTTACAGAGTGAGAGTGTTACCACGATTGTAAATTTCTGAGCAACAGCATGAAGGGTGAGGAGGGGGGACAAACCCCTAATTTTAAAAACAAAAGGACAAAAGATTAACCACAGTTCTGACTTCAAGGACAAAATAGTGTCAAATCCCCCCTAGCCCCCCAGTAAGTCACAGACTTTTAATAATTTTAGTGCTTTAAAAAAAAAATTTGAAATTACAGTGCCGAAACCTGGCAAGACCCCCAAATCCCTACAGCGACACGACGTTTGACTACCCTCACTCAGTACCAGTGTTCACATCGCACCAAGAACACACACAACCCGTTTGCACACCACAGCGGCACAGACGGTAGAAAGGACCCAGTAGAAAACCCATGAGGTATTTGTAACCAAAAAGATTCCACGTCGGTTTGACTTAAACAAAAAAAAACCACACACACACACCAAAAAAAGGCAGCTGGAAACGCACCAAGCGAGGGGCCCATCATAATGTTACCCACTTGCAGTTGGGGATGGCAGCGGGTCTAACCCGGGCCTCTCCCCCAGCACTGAAGTTGGCAAAGGCAGAATTCATACAGGCCCACGGGAAGGAGGGTCCGACTAGAAAGACGGGTGGACGCTGGGGGTGGGGAGAGGAATTCTAGACACACGCACAGGCGGCACGGGAGAGCTTGTTACAAAAGAGGCCGAGGCACGGTAGCGAATTGCAGGTTTCTGATTCCAGGCTCCAGAGGAGACAGGAGGGAAGGAGGAATGAATCTTTGGGACTGAGAGAGAGACGCCCGCATGCCCCTCGGACCCTACACCCTGCCTTGCTCCGACCCTGACGACACTCATGCAAGTCCCACTGTGCCCGCCTCTCCCTGCGCCTGGTGCATTTCAGGCCTGTTCCTGCTCCATTTAAGTCATTGGGAGCATTGCCATGGACATCGACAGGCACAATGTCAGACCCTCGCTGCACCAGTGCAAGGCGGGTGTGAACACACGAACATTGCGGTTTGCATTGGCTTTGCACGGGCAACCCGCGTTTACGACTGCAGCAAGTGTGGCAGAGGATCAGGCCCAACGGGACATAAAGTTTGGCAGGAGCCCGATCAGGCCACTGATGGCCAGCTATTGCTCCTCCCAGCGACACTGCTCTGGAAACAAAATTAAAGGGGCAGACCAGGACAAAGTTTGCCGAGAGGAAGCAAAAATTATTTTTTAAGTCAAGTCACTTGAATTTAGCCCTGTCTTCGGTGGACAGCCCTTTAAGAGCAAGGGGCCAGCTGGAGTGTTTCAACTAATTCAGTCTACAAAGGGGGAATAAGAGAAATGGACCTTGAGGGCTTCTATGTCTATTCTGTCTCTAGATCAAACCAGCTCAGTTTGTAACAAAGCCAAGAGCTGGATTTCATTAGCTGCCGCCAGCCCCAGGAACCAGCTGCGATCTCTGCATTTTTGTCTCCTCCTCGCACCATCTCTGGAGACAAAAGAATGCGATTCTCCGTCACTCTGGGTCAGCCGTACAAAGGGAGTGCAAACCAGTGCCAGAGCAGGAGGGGGAAGTCTTTTACAACCGGCTTTGCACTGATGGGAGGGACTGTGCAAGGCGCAGGGCCCTGGGAATCAAGCCCAAAGATTCAGTCAGGCTCCGTGGGCAGCGCAGGAGAACAGACTCCAGCTCCAGCCCCAGTAGCTGCACTGCCTGCTGCAGGGTTAATGGGAGCAATTACTTATTTGCAGCCATAAAGGCAACAGAGAGGGGAGCACACAAGGAACAAGGCAGGTAAAGCATGTGCCTGATTTCCAGCACAAGACCAGTTCCATTTAAATCAATGGCCAAGAATCTGAGCGGGTGTAAGGCAGCTGAGCTCCATTCCAGTTAATGCCTTATGTTAGTTCACACCAGCTGGAGATCAGAGGAAGGATGGCCCAGTGGTTAGGGCACTGGCTTGTGAGATCTGAGTTCGAGTCCCTTCTCCGCCACAGACTCCCTTGGGCTTAGCTTAGCTGGTCCGTGCCACAGGCCCCCATCTGTAGAATGGGGACAATAGGGCGCACAGGGGAGCTGAGAGGATAAATACAGCAAAGACTGGGAGCTGCCCAGATGCCATGGTGATGGGGGTCACATAAGTACCTTAGACAACTAAAGTTAGGCACGTATCTTGCTGAGTCATGACCTCCAACTGTGCTTTAAAAAAAAAAGAAAACCCCCAAGAGTAATCGCTTTTCCCCCCTGAGGTTAGGGATGATTCCTAGGCCCTGGGAGGTATTTGGTGCGGTTCTACCTGTGAATGCCAACTGCTAAACAAAGCTCAGCCTCCAGAGACAGAAAAGCCAGAAGACTCGACACGAGGAGGCTGACTCGTTCTGCTCAAACCCTGCAATTCAGCCCTTTCACCAGCGTTATCGTCGGAGAAGCAGATTCTCACGGACGCAAAGGCCCTTTTACGCCACTCGGGCAGCGTAAGCCTACTTGACATCCATTTTAAGGCCTCCTTCTGCTGCCGGAGCAGTGTAAAAATGCCCTTGTTTTGAAGGAGAAATTGGACCCAGTTAGGCAAGGAGGTGGAACTGGGCGTATTTGGGTCACTATTTACAAACAATGCCGAACTCCATTACAGAGCACAGAGATCGGCACCAAATTAAAAAAACAATTGCTATTTTTTTTTTTTTTTAAACTAGTCTTGTTCTTAAAAGTTTGATCTGGAAAACCCCGGAGAAGATCCAAAAGGAGGTGAGGTTCCTATACCAGAGTGGGTATTGTTGCTTTGTCTTTTCCTGCCTACAGGTCAAGCGGGGAGGTTTTCATAGCAGCCACAATACTGGAGACGCGCTCGCCAACGCTCCGAAAGCCTCGCACGAGTGGATTTAAAAAACAAATTCCAAACGTTGGGTGATGCTTTAAAGGCCGGGATCGGGACAGTCATTAAAAAAAAAAAGGGGGGGGGGACGGAGAAGGTTCGTGGGACCCAGCTGCATTTGGAGACGCTGGTGAAGGAGTGAAGAAAAGTAGCCCTTGAGTTTTGGCACCAAATGTGGGATCTTCTTCCTGCTGACACACCGTCCTTTGCGCTATGCGCCTTCCGACCTCCTCAGAGATTGCTACAAAAATCTGGGTTTTGGAGACAGCAGGAACAGGAAGGGAAAAGGGCTCTGCCCCCACCTCCCCACAGACGGAGGGCACGCAGAGCTGGAGGAAGCTGGAGAAAGAGGAGATGGGAGCCCTAAGACTTGCACGCTGGTTCTGGGAGGTTCCCATGCGGCTCTCCCTGCATGGTGGTCTCTCTGAGCTCCGGTGGAAAAAGGGAGAGTCCTGGATGCAGCTTACTCCTCCTCAGGCGTGGGAGCCCGTCACCTAACCCGCCCCCTTCGCAGTTCACACCGAGGTCTCCGACTGCAGCCTCATGACGAATTTATGTGACTTGGGGTCCACAAACTCCTCGGAGAGCTTGAAGAAGGGGATCTTCTTCGTGCTCACCACCAGGCTGAAGTCTTGGCGTTTGAGGACGAAGACCACCCCATCCTTCAGGCCGTTGGTCACCGGCTCCTCACTGACCAGCGTCCATTGCTTGGCCAGCCAGCGGTCCTTGTGGTACTGGATGGTAGGCCCAGCGCTTAGATACCTCTCGAGGAACGCCTGGGGGAAAGGGAAGGAAACCGGAGGGGCGTACTCAACGGACGGCAGTCTTTGGTTAGGCACCGCCAGCTGCCTGGTGGGTCGGGCTGGGAGGCCTTGCAACCTTGCCACAGAAACCCGCCAGACCCAGCACAACATCTACTCTAACCCTGGCCTCTGGCTGTCCGCAGGTTCTGACTGTACGTGGGGCCCTTCCACCCGAATTATCCAGCTCTCCTGCCTCCGTGGGGGAGGCTATCGCAAGGTGTTCTGCCCCCTGCTAAAAGACACCCACCATCCTCTCTGCCCCCAGGGGCCAGAGGCTGAGGTAGCATGGGAAAGCTGCCAAGATCTTCCCGGCAAGCACTGGTACAAACCCAGCCCACATGGCCAGCGCATGGGCATGCTGGGAATGAAGCTGTTGCGTGGCTGTGCTGAACCACAATAGATGCATCCACAGCCTGGGGATCTCGTATGGCTCTAGCACCGCTTAAGACAGCGGAGTGACGGGTGTGATGGGAAACTGAAGTACAGCCCTACGGGGTAGGCCAGACCAGGGCTTCCGGGTACGGGACACTTGACCCGAAAGCTCAACTACCACCTGGATCCTCAACCCCCGAGCCAGCCACGCTGGCGGGGAGGAAGACAGGAACATTGGCTCCGAATCCACGTCAGGCCACGAGTCGTCCTCCAGAGCCTCTCCTCATGTTGCCAACGCCCTGTGGTCTAGACGAGCCAGACCACGGAGCAGAAGGCGGGGACCCTGGGGTTTGAGTGGCCAGAGGGGCACAAGGCGCACAGAGCCCCAAGGGGCTGGGGAAAGGGCCCCTCCCGGAGGACCTGTGAGATACCGTGTCACCTTAGCAGGAAGCCTGGCACTAGGCCCCCGGCTGCCCCGAGTCCCTGCTCGCAGAGCCTGCGACACGCCACAGAGCTGGTGGCCACCTCTGCCCAAAGCCAGAAGTGATTCTCAGGGGAGAAGAGTCTCCAGGCATGGCCTGAAGGATTAGGGAACATGGAGGGAGCAGGAGCAAGTCCCGGCTGGTCCAGGGGAGGTGGGGCTTCCCCCGTCAACCCCGAGCTCCCCAGCTGCCCCCCTGGCCCTACCTTGGGAGTCATGTCATGCGTGATGCAGAACTCCAAGTGCCGCAGGATGCTCTCCATGGTGTGGTAGGGCTGCTGTTTGGTGGTGCGTAGGTACTTCTGCATGGCCCGGGCCATGGAGGCAAAGATGGCCTGGGCGGCTTCCCGCGGGTCCATGATCTCCCGCGGGTTCTTCTGGTCCTCCTCCTGCAGCCGCTTGATGTGAGTGAAGGCCTCCTCCACGGCCACCACCAGCCTGGCAGGAGAAAGGCAGCGAGGCTGAGCCAGGCAGCGGTGGCGACACAGCACGGCCACGCCGGTAACCCCAGTCAGGCTGGGAGGCGCCGGCACCTGCCCCAAGTGAGCCCACCCCGTCCTGTGGCTCCGAGAGCAGCGTCCTGGGTTCAATCCCCAGTCATGGCCCAAGCTGTGGGGCCTGCAGGGGGGTTGGACCTGCTGTGGGGCCAACGAACTCAGGGTGAGCTTGTCCTGTCGGGCAGAGCGTGCAGCCCACGTTAACGCCGTGGGTCTCAGTCTCCCGTTCGCGGCTGGCCCACGCCAGAGGCCATAGACCCCCCCCACTGAGTTAATGTGGGTTACAGAGTCTGCCGCCTGCAGCACCTGCTTTGAATCAGCGTCTGCCGGCTCCCCAGGAACTGCCCCGTGGGCTGGATGTGCTCCCAGGAGCTCTCGGCTCAGACGCATACACCAGTGGAGCAGAGCCCTCCATTCCCGCTGTGGAGTCCAGCTCAGGGCTTAATGGCCAGCGACACCAGGCAGCCCAGGCCAAGAGCCGCATGGCCAGGGGGAACCGCCGGGTTTGTCTGGGTCCAGCAGCCCCTTTATAGTCATTGGGGCCCAACCCGGCTGCTTCCCCACCAGTGGGGTACTGCGCCCCCTTCCACTCCCGTACCTGGCCCGGCGCTTCCGCACCCTCCGCTCGTGCTCGGCTTCCTCGTAGTAGTACTCGTTGTGGCTGTTGTCGCGCCTCCGGGCAGCGGCCGCGATGACGGCCCGGGACTGGCCCGTCGAGTTGTTGGTTGTGTTTTCTGGAGGGGGAGGCGCGGGGAGGGGAGGAGGTTAGACACAGCGGGGAGAGGTCACAGGAGCAATCGCGCCTGGTGCCTGCACGTCTCTCCGCTTAGTGGTGCCTGCCCCAGGCACCTGTGCAAGTAGCAGCTGGATCTGTCCACCAAAGCAAGCAGGGGGGGCGTGCATATGACAGCATCACACTGAGATTCCTCGACCCGCAGGCAAGCAGTACCTGCTCACGCCCATCGCCTGTGCTCTCCCTGAAAGCCGGAGGAAGGGCAGACAACCAGCTTTATAGCAACTTGTGCTCAGCCCCTCCTGGCTTGCACATGTGGCACGAGGAGTTCCCCAGCTACAGCGAGCCTCCGTGGAATCACGCTGCAGCCGGAGGAAGGGCAGACAACCAGCTGGGTTTTAGGTGTCTGCAGCCTGCAGCTTTGTTCCTTGATGCTGCTGCCTGGTCTGGCGCTAGAACACTGGATCCAAACTCCTGGTCTGGAGTCAGATCTGAATGGCGTGGGGGGCACACAGGCCCCCTGCCCAGGACGCTAAGTGAAGTCTGCCTTAAAACACAGCCAATTTTAACAGGTGACCAAAAACTTCTGTCTCATGCCACCTGCACCAAAGCCTTGTCTACAGTCAGAAAGCTGTACCGGTGTAATGGCACGGCTCTAGTTAATCTGGTGTGAGCCTCCTAACGCAGGAGAACTTAAGCCGGTTCAGGTGGCGCCGGTAACTTACCGATAACCTCTGCCTGGGAGGGCCAAAAGATTGGGTATAAAATGTTTTGTGCTACTGTGAATAAACGCATACAAATACAAAGCAATTCCCAGAGAGACAGCGAGAATAATTCCGTGCTAAGGCACAGGAGAAAGGAGGAGAAGAAAGCTTGTAATAAAAAGGGAAAATTTATCAAATAAAATCAGCTCCTGTTACCCAGAGCTGAGGCTGGGAACGAGGGAAGAAATAAGCCAATCGATTTTGCTCTCTCTTATAACATCACTGAGGTCAAGGGAACTATAGCAGGGCTTGGCTCTGGGGCTGGACAGACGGGGTGAAGAAACAGAGAGTCAACAGAGAAACAAGAGACAGCGAAGTGGGTGGACAGGAGAGAAACACAAGCTCACCCTCGCCGAGGGAATACACCTTGAACCCAGACATTTTCTTGGACAAGACGGATTTTGGCAGGTTGAGGAGGGCGGGGTTGTAGACGGGGAAATCATGGTAATAGTTCTCCAGAATCCACACTGCCACACGCTGGATACTGTGGGGAAACACAGCCAGGGCATGGGGAAGGACACAAAATAAGAGGTTAGAATCGTGCTGCTGGAGGCAGGGGAGGACACAGGTACACAGAAGGGGGAGGACAAAAGGGGAGACCACGTTGTGTTGGATCTGTGAGCTGCACAGCACAGGCAGAGGATGCAGCATTGACAGTCCACACCACCACATTCCAGCCACCACAGCGCAGATGGGCTCTGGCCGGACCCCAAACAATGACTATGACTAGTCTTGGTGGGTCTCAGCTTTTATGGGTTTATAATTTTGAGGGATAACATCAATGTTGGGCATGAAGCGTTTTAAAAGATTTTTTTATCAAATTTAAATATGCACAATTGCAGGAGATGACGGAGGGAGCCGGGGGGAGGGCAGGGGAGTTCAGAAAATAATTATCTGACAGATGTTGAAATTCAAAGAGTCAAAGCTTTGTAACCGCTAACGCACGGCGTCAACTTCCCACGTCAAAACTGACAAAGTAAATCTCCTTAGATCAACCTCTGCTAAATTCTCAAGAGGCATTTTTCTTAGTTTGCCTCACTGTCAATTCAAGGATCATGGAGGGAAATGTTTTTAGGTGGGTTTGTAGGTGGACAGTGAAATTGACACTTACTGATATTTACCGATAAAAATCTAATGCTTACAACGCAAACTACGACCTACTGGCAGGAGATTCTGCACAGGGACCCACCACGATCCCTGCCGCTGGAGCTAAAGTGAGACATGCCCGGGATGAGGCTGTTACCGTACAGACGAGGCTGGTGAGGGAATATCTTTTACTGGACCAAATTCTGGTTCTCTTACTGAAGGGCTCTTACCTTGCTTGGAGATGCAGATCCATGCAGCAGGGGACAGCGGCGCACGCATATTCACATGTGCACACACACGTCCCCCAAGCAGGTGTGAATACAGTCAGACAGACGCACAGCCCCCCCGCCCCAAGATTGCACCCAGCAGCAAGTTGCAGTGTGTGCAAACACACACATGGTTCCAATTCCCTCTAGCACAGAGCAACATTTACACACACACGCACACACACAATCCCACCCAGCTGAGGTTGGTGGCACACACAAACACACTCCCCCCCCTTGCACCCCACTCGCACGGCCGATGCACCCCCCTCCAGCCCGCCCACCCCTCACCTGAGGTGGCCGATGTTGTAGAAGCGGCTGGCCCCGTCGGTGGAGCGCACCACCTTGAGCGTGAACTGCGGCTGCAGCTGGCGCAGCTCCAGCAGCACCACGGCCAGGTAGTGGACGAAGAGCAGCGCGTCCACCAGGGAGACGGCGTACTGCACCACGCCCTGGTAGTTGCGGTCGCGCGAGTCCAGGATGCGCACGCCGTAGAAGAGCCAGTAGGAGACGACGAGGAGGAAGACGAGCACCATGAGCAGGGCCCGGAAGACGAAGACGCGGGGGAAGAAGGCCTTGGGGCGGCGGAAGAAGAGGGCCCAGCTGCCCAGGAGGAGGATGAGGAGTTTGAAGGCCACGGAGATGAAGAGCCCCTCACAGGGCGTGCCGCAAGGCTCCAGCTCCTCCCGCCACAGCAGCTGGGGCAGCAGCAAGAAGGCCAGCGGGGTGAGGAAGGAGAGCAGCGCCAGGGCCCCGCCCAGCGAGATGCCCACGTGGCGGGAGCAGTCCAGGCGGGCGCTGTCCTCCATGTCCTTGGTGATGCGCGTGATGTCATCATGGGAGATGCTGTGCTCGGAGGTGCCCGTCACAACCGTGGTGGTCTCGCCCCAGTTGTCGTCCTAGGGAGGCAGGGAGGAAAGGGGTATGCACGGAGGCTGGAGTATGGGAACAGACCGTCTCCCTGCCCCACAAGACCAGACCTTTCCCTGGCCCCGCAGGATCAGAACTGCTCCCAGCCCTACAACCTTCTACCCCACAGGATTAGACCATCTTTTTTGGGTGCTGGCTGGTGAGTCTTGCCCACATGCTCAGGGTTTAGCTGATCGCCATATTTGGGGTCGGGAAGGAATTTTCCTCCGGGGCGGATTGGTAGGGGCCACGGAGGTTTTTCGCCTTCCTCTGCAGCATGGGGCATGAGTCGCTTGCTGGTGGATTCCCTGCAGCTTGAGGTCTTCAAATCTCACTTTTGAGGATTTCAATAACTCAGTCATGGGTTCGGGGTTGTTATAAATGTGTATGGGTAGGGTTTTGTGGCCTGCCTTGTGCGGGAGGTCAGACTAGATGATCATATTGGTCCCTTCTGACCTATGAGTCTATGAGTCTATGAGTCATCTCAGCCCCGTGGGATCAGATCCCAAGAGCCTGCCGGGCCAGATCTCTCCTCCCAGCCAGGCCAGATCAACGTAACTAGGAATCAATTCGGCTCCTCAGTTTTCCTCCACAGATCTCAAAGCCCTTTGCCAAGGAAGGCGGGGTCTTTGCTCCCATTTTAAAGAGGGGGACACCGAGGCACAGAGTGGGGCAGTGACTTGCCCCAGGTCACACAGTAAGTCATCGCCAGAGCTGGGCCTAGAACCAGGCTTCCTGCCTCCTCGTGCCGTTCCCAGTCTAGCGGACGTGTTGCTGCCCTCCACATGAGTGACGCCTGCCCAGCAGCAGCAGATACGCTTTTAAACTGGAGCCATGTCAAAAGATCGCCAGGCAATTCCCCTTCGTAACAAGGAGAAAAGCAGCTACGTCCACGTGCTATTCCGCCACGCCCCCCTCCTCCGCCGTGCAAGGCCGCCGCGCCTCTTCATGCACAGGCAGAGGGGATCTGGAATTCAGCGCCCCGATTCTGATGGCTTAATGCCCAAATGCCATCTGAAAATGCCCTCGCTGGCAACCAGTGACCTCCCATCCCCCCAACACCATAGGCTCCTGATACCCATTGCACTCCGTGGTTCATTTTGCCCTTTGCTGGCTCCGTACGTGTATTTTGGGTGTAGGTGCCTGTTAGTACAATGGGCGCCGCCTGGCTTGGAAACCTCAGATTCACAAGCCGAGCCTTCCTCCTCAGGGTGCAGCTCCGTTTGCTAGTTAATTACATCCCTGAGCAAAGTCATCACCCCCTCGGGCAGGCGTTACTTTACAGGGACGGCAAAGCAGCTGGCAGGCAACAGCACCCCGCTTGCCTCCGGTTCCCCATCACAAAACAAGGCCTCCGTCAGCTGATTGTCCCCGAGCCCACGCACCCCACTGAGTGTGCCGGGAACCCCCAGGGCATTAGCCAATGCAAATTCTTCCCTGACACACTAAACCACGGGGATGATGTCTTCATATAGTAACCCTGGCACCGTGCCTCCCTCCCTTGATACCTTAAACACCCCCCTTTCCAACTCCTCCCCGCCCCCCAGCTCCATGCCCGTGCCATGCCCTCCGCTTGGCATTCCCCCTCACCCTCTCATCTCCTCTGGTCGACTCGCTATCCAGCAGGGGCTCCCCCGGGGCCTGGATGGTCACGGACTTGTCTCCCCGGCTCCCATCCCGGCTTTTAGAGCGGTGCCGATCCCTCCGGTCTCTGGAAGGGGAGGAGAGAGAGAGAGACACCTTGAAGATAGAAGCAGGGGGGATCTCCCCACTAGGACAGACCTAGCAGGAGATATGTGGCTGCACAAGGCCTTTCTGACCCCCCAGTACAGATCCGGCTCAGGGTCTCAGCCCCTACCCCACTCCACAGACCCAGGTTTGGGGCGCTCCGCCCCCCTGCACCCTCCTCACCTGCGCTTGTGGGAGCTGCGCGAGTGCCCCGACTTGTAGGAGTACCCCGAGTACTGCGACTCGTTGTCCATGTTGTCGGAGCGTCGGCCCTTGTAGCGCTCCACGTTGGCGGACTTGGGTCTCCCGGGGACGGCGGCCAAGGCGGCCGCTGCCTCCTTCAGCGCAGGCGTCTTCAGGCCAAGGGGCACCTTCAGGAAGTCGACTTTCACCTTGAGGGACTCTATTTTGATCAGCTGGCTGGGCTCGTCTCAGAAGAAAATGACGCCCTCCTGCAGGGGGGGGGAGGAGAAGAGAATTCGACTCATGGAGCGGACCCCCACTGGGTCCCAGACTAACTCCACCCTCCCTAAAACCTGCACCGAGCCAGAGGGAACCACAGGGTCTGTCCGAGTTCAGCCGCCTCGACAGAGAACCCCCTGATCCATCCATTGCCCATGAGAGAGACCAGCAAGGGGAAGAAATAACGGGCAGCGGGGCATGACAAACAGTAGGAGCTACAGAACAGGCTGCGCGTGCATGCGCTGAGAGATTGCAGCGAGGGGAGGAGATGCCGCTAGACACCTACAAGGTCTTCCAACACAGCTGCGCCATCAACGGACTCTGTAGAACGAGGCTTGGCAGAAGTCGACCTCTTTTCTTTTATAGATCTCACTCTGCCAGATCGGTATTTGTAAGCGTTTTTTCTGAGTTTTATCCATTTCAGTGTCCACCGTTGCGGGAAATTGTTGGCGGAGGGGTACGGGTTGACACCACACATCAAAAGATGCAAAGTAAATAGCCTCCACTCACACTCGAAGACATTCTCAAGCAGCACGTGCCTGACTCTGCCACTCGGCAAACTCCGTTGATTCTCAGCGGAAATACCTTTTTGTCCGTTTGTGCACGTATGGCCAAATTGAAATTTACCGATAAATAGCGAATCCTTCCAAGCGGATGTAAAATGTTTCCGGCAACAAACTGAGCGACTCTTGGCCGTTTGTTTTCATCCTACCCCTTTTCTTAGTGAGAAGAAAGCTGTTTTTTGTTTAGAGATGGGAAATGAAATGGCTCCTTCCCACTGATCCTTAGCCCAGCCCCAGCGCACAAAGCGAGAGGCCCTTGTTAAAACCTCTCCCCCTCGCAACACCGCAGCCACTTCTGCCCATCTGCCCCCCGATATTAACGTTATTAGAAAAGCACTCCCTTTTTAAGGACACTAAGTACTATTCCAGCTCTCCCAGGGGCTCCCAGTGTGACCCTGGTCAAATCACTCCCTCTCTCTGTGCCCATCTGTCTTCTCCATTTCAATTAAGCCCTTCGGGGGCAGGATCGGTCTCTCACCATGTGTCCAGGCACTGCTTGGCACAATAAAGGCTCTGGGTGTTACCGTAAAACATGGAATAATTTTTAAGACACTCTTAGTCGCTAAACTAATCTGTAATCCTAAAGAGAAATGTGGAAGGGGCTAAATCTCTCTTTCACTAAGGCCCCTTTACACCACTTTGGCAGGGTAAAGACGGGGCCTTAACGGGAGTGAAAATGAGAACCAAGCTGTGATCATACCAAGGCCTAGCAATAACTAACATCGAAGTATTACACTTGACTGGCTGTTTCTTTCGGGGTGTTTTCTATTACAGCATCACGTAGACCTCTGAGCTCCCCACCGTTTTCTGAAGGATGCTGAAAGACGAGCTTTTTCAGGCATTGTTTCATGCAATTTCTGTTTTAATTAATAGCAGGATTGCTATTGTAATTGCTGGGAGAGCACCCAGGGCGGGGACCGATTTACAAATAAATTATTCAATACGGGCAATGCTTCAGACCCATTTCAAAGCAGCAAGGCGCTGTTAGAACAAGTTTCCCGGCACAGACGTGGAATCTCAGATCCAGGAGATCAATGCAGGAGTTTTGGCTTCTGCAAAGAACCAGGATAAAAATTCATGGGCCTGATCCTGCCAAGGTCCCGAGCATGGAATTCGCATTTACGCTCCCAGGAGCTGCGCAGAGGGAATGCAGATTTGAGCCCTTACTTGTAGGCTGTTCGATCCAAGTACCATTATTATTTGTTACTGGTGTTGTGACAGTACCCAGCAGCTGCAATCATGGACTGAGACCTCATGGTGAGAGGTGCTGCACAGAAATGGAACAGAAAGATGGTCCCTCCCCCCAAAAGCTTACCGACGGGGAACTGCTGCACGGAAAGGCCAAGTGAGTGGCTCCAAGCTGCACAAGGGGTCTCTGGCAGGATAGGGAATTAAATCCCAATTCCCACACTAGGACCCTAGCCCCTGGCCCATCCTTGCAGTGGAAAGAAGCCTCATAGGGGGCAGAAATTAGTTCAACTCACCTTCGAGCCCCTGTGAGAACCACACGCTGAGAATCAGGACTTCTGGGTTCTGCTCCTGCCTCGGGAAGGGGAGTGTGGTCTAGTGGTCAAGGCACAGAGGCGTGGGACTCAGGTCCTGCCACTGGCTGTGTGTGAAGCTGGACAGGCCACAACACCTCCACGGCCTTAGTTTCCCCATGTGTAAAATGGGGTGGTGGGGAGGATTAACACAGATCAGCTTCCCAGGGCTGAGATGTCAGAGTCTGAAAAATGCCTGGAACTTCTGAGCTGGACCAGGGATAGAGAGAGCCGTGATGGAATGAGTTAAGCATCAAGTTCAGATTCAGCATGGGGGAAAGAAGGCGCGGAAGGGAGAGCAACAAAACCACATGAACAGAAAATAAACTCTAATAAAGTCTCTCTGCGCTACCTGGCCTGGCAGAGCCGTGACAGGTGACTCCTCTCCAAGGGGGAAAGGCCTGGAGTTCAAATCCAGAGGTGCAAGTTAAAACTGATGAAAAGCACGTCCGCCAATGATATCCGTTCCTGTCGGATCTAGCCTCTGACTGTTTTCTGCTACCCTCTTGGTGCTGCGTTCAGCTTGGAAGGGTGGCATGCCTGCCCACTCGGAACAGCTTGTCTGCTGGGTTCATTCGTGCAAGATCAGTAAACGAGCAAGCCGCTAGATCATTTGCTGGTCTCACTCCAGTGAAATCCATTCGTATCAGCCGGGAATCTGACCTCAGATTTAAAAAGAATTCTTTCTGAACTAACAATCTGAGGGTTTAACGGTAACTAAACAAAGGAATTTAAGCACAATTTTTAGTTGCAAGTTGGACCATTCCGTGGCTAATATAAAGAAGAGGTAATGATAAATGATATCAGGGGAGGCTGGAACCAGTTGTAGGTTGCCAGTTGAAATCAAGCAGGGCTCAGCCCCTCTGGAAAAATCACCCCTCAGCTGCTTCAAAAACAGAGGCACCCCAAATCAGCCGCCACTTTTGAAACCTTTGCCCACGGCTGACACACGTGGGTAGAGCAGGAGAAGCCACCAGAACAAACCAGTGACTGGCAGGCTGGGAAATGACCCACCTGCTGCAAGAAAGGAAAACTGGCTGAAATCACCCTCTGTTTGTTAGCACACACAATACAGCCCCACTGCACTTATAACTACCATTGCCAGATCATCTGCAATATTAGTAACCCAGTTAAAGTTATTTATATACACACAGGGGCCAATTATTATTACACCCCTCCCCCGCACGTAGCTTGCAAATTGTTTTTTTGGGGTAAAAGTTCGTTCTATAGCACCCAAATTGTGCTAGGCACGGAGAACACAGAGTCCGGTTTCTCTCTTCTTCAGTGCAGAGACCACACAGAGCCAAAAGGGAATGTAACTCGTTCTGTCTCCTCTTTCAGTTCTTGTTTTCAACGTTTCTCCCCATTCCTAGCCCATTTGCTGCTCCTCTTGGCTGTTTAATTCCTGCTTTTTGATGCAGTCTGTAGCCCTCAAGAGCAAGAGTGGTTCAAGGAGCAGAGCAACTGGGAGATCTGCCCCACATTACAGGCCCTGACAGAACATCCCAGCACAGGGAGATGTTCCATACCCATGTTTGCAAAGCCCTGTGCAAGCTTCAGCTGGAAGCTGCTAGAGAAGCAACAGGATTCTAGGACGGTGTACAAAGATTTATTTGTGTTACAGAAGCACCTAAAGGCACCAAGTGAGATGGAGGCTGATCACAAGGCGGCTGGCCCATTAAATGAATCTGGGCTCTGCTTTTCTGTTCCAGTCCAGGCCAATTAAGAGGGTGGGGATCTGCGCCTGTCTCTTTTCAAGTTACAAATAGCTGGGAGACCGTCTTGTGCTAAGACAGACACTCCTTACTCCTGTGGCCAAGCAGTGGGGAGAGGGAAGGTATCTTCCTGCTGAAAACGTCCCTCTCTTTCTCACTCCTTTGCACTTCCTTCTTGGGTCTTTTCTACCTTCTGCCTCAAGGGTTAATTAGTCTTTTTGCTTTCCCCTGACCAGCACATCAGTTAGGCCCCAGGACTACTCTAGAACAACTCATTAGAGTTGCAGCGACCAGAGCGTTGGACCCATGCTGTTGCTCAGCTCTCTGGCATGAGGCACCATTGAGCCAGGCACTGCAGACACGTATGAGAAAAAACAGTCCTTGCCCTCAAGATCTCATCCTCTGAACAGACAAGACAAAGGGCATGTGAGAGGGAAACAGAGGCAGTGATCGCTGCAGAGTCCGGAACAGAACACCCAGACTCCTGTTATGAGGCCAGCGCCCTAACCAGCGAACTGCACTGCCGCCACACGTATGAGAAAAGAAAACAGCCTTTGATTTGCTAAGTGATCTTCTCAGGTCTGGAACCCTTACTCTACATCCCCCGGGTCAATTTCACACTCCTTCCCAGCTTCAATTTCACACTCATTTCTCCTCCTACAACCCCTCTTTGGAGAAAAGGGTCTTGCGACGTTCCCAGGAAAAGACTAGCCCCGTGGGAATGGCATGTGTATCGAGGACCCCCTCCCGGGAATAACAGGGAACACTGCAAAGGAGAATGGAGGCCTTAAGGGTGGGAAATTGCTTGGGACTCGCGGTTGCTACCCCCTGCCTAGGGAATAGGCCAAAGACGTACCTTCAGAGAGAAGCTGTTGCAACCTTCAAGCGGCAGCCTGGCCCAATGGCTAGAACACTGAACTAAGACTACAGAGACCTTGGCTCTATTCCTGACTCAACGACTGTGGGCCCATCATTTCCCCACCTCGTACCTCAGTTTCCCTAGCTGTAAAAACAGAGCTAATGGCATTGTCTTCCTTTGTAGGAGCGCTTCAAGAGCGACGGAGGAAGAGTGCTATATAAAAGCTAGGGATTATCATTAAAGAAACAACCTCCATCCCTTGTTGCTAGGTCTAGCACCTGACACCGGGGCGGCTCGTCACAACTCTTCCATCCACAGTGGGTGCCACATTAGTCAGCTAAAAGGGTGCCACGGGCAAAGCCGGGGGGAGGGAGGGAGTCAGTCATGCAATCCCGGTGAAGGGGGCAAAGAAATCCTCCTGGCCAGGACCCATAGGGAAGTGGGAAGCTGTTGGGACTCCACCGCAAAACTGTGCAGTGCAGTGAATGTGCTTTGATGACTCTCAGCTGAGTGAGCGTTGCTGGATTGAGACCCCATGCCAAGGGCAGCCACTTGATTCAAGCAGGGAGAGGGGGGCACCCGATTCCAAAAGACGGCAGATTTCAGACCCTAAATCCAACCCCAGACGCCTCCCCCGCCCATTCAGGGCATGCAGGGGTCAGAACCCCCCCTACATCCTCCTCTCAGGGAAATAGAAAGACCCCAATTCGCCAGCCCCCCAAACCTCCTTCAATTCTGGAGCAGGCCCCGTTTTCCTTGTAGGGCCTGGCGTGGGTAGGAGAGAAACCGGGCTCAGGGCTGGGGCCAGCTGAGCTCAGAGGAACAAGTTACCAAGGAAATGCCATTTCAGTCAGATCAAACCCAAATGCCTTTTCGGCCTCTCCCGAGGCCCCTCTGCTTTGGGGAGGGGAGATGATGGGGGGGTGGGGGGAGGGGAGGTGTGTGGGGGAATCCTTTTGTCCCAGATGCTGGATTCTCTCACATTTATCACTATGGAAACAAAAGCCACCCCCCCTCCGGTTGTCTAGGAGATGGCATCGAGGCCAGGGAACTTGCATCCCAGCATCCCCAGCGGGGGAAGCAACACACGCAGAAATAGAGAGGGCCTGACACCCCCCCACCCCCTTTTTGGGGCTTTGTTTGAAAGGAGGAATCAGATTTCTGCCGGGAACAATAGGGGCGCAGGGCCGAGGCCGGCGGAGAAGCCTGCGTCACCAGCCTATTGATAGCGCCAGCAGATCTACGCCAGGGCCGTGCTCCCGACTGTCCGTTCCCAACGCCTGGCTGGGGGCAGCAGCAAGACAGCTGCCCTCAGCCTCTCCCAACAGCCACAGGCCAGTGCACGTCCCCTTGCACACACCCCATCCTCACCCCCCCAAGCCACACACATGTGCCACGGCACACGTGCCTTCTCCTACACATGTACCCCCGGGTCTACACCCAGACCCACCCATGCATCCCCTCCCACATCCCGCAGGCATCCCCCCACTTGCACGAGCCCTCTCACAGCTCTCCCTGCACACCCCTCCCTTAGATGCACACGGATTCACGTGCTTGAACGCCGCCCCATTCGCACGTCCACTCTCGCCCCGACCTTTGCACACTTCCCCGTGCACGTCAGCCCCTCCGACGTGCACGCATACATCTCACGTACCCCATGTCCTAGAGTTTCACCCACACACACGCCAGTGCAAACCGACCCCGGTCTCCCTCACCACGGCTTGGCCCCCAACTGAGAGGTCACCACGGAAATCTGTGCCATGTGCCCAGCTGGGAATTAGAGACAAACACCGGATAGTGACCTACTGCAGCTCCCTTTAAAGAAGGAGCCAGGGGAGACGCTACTGAGCTGTGGGAGGGGAATGCCTTCCGGCCACCCGCTTCCTGAACCCAGGCGTCCTGCCCCGCATGCGTGAAGGGAACTCACCGATTCAGTGGCGCAGCGGAAGGGGGTTAGAGGGAGGGTCCTGTCCCCCCGTCTGATCAGTTGCCGAGACGTCTGTGCATCCTGAGCCCACGAAAGAAACCGGTGGCCAGATCCCGGCTGGCTGCGGGACTCCACATCTGGAGCAGCTCAGGTGCTGGGCTTCTGCTCCAAGGTCCCTCTGGGAAGCTACAGGAAACCAGATACAAAGGGAATCAGCAAATGAAGGCCCCCATACGACACTGGGGTACTCAGGCTGTCCCAGGAACCCTGGAGAACTGAACCGCAGAGCGGGGAACCCAGGCCAGCTTCCCCCATCATACACACACTGCCCTAGCCCTGCCCAGTTCCAACATCCACTAGGGGCTGGGCTGAGACCCAGCAAATTCATCACACGTGAGCCACCAAACCACCAGCTGATGGACAGATCTCTGGGGAACAGGCAGTCAGGTGTAAAGGCAAAAGGCTCCACCAATGCCCTGAGACCCCCAGCTCCTTCTGTCCTAATGAGCCTGTCAGGCTGGTTAAGCCAAGAGTCTTCAACTGCCCCCAACCTGTTTAAGAAATGCCAGCTTCCTTCCAAGATCGAAGCCAAGATTTTGCAGAACCAACGGCTAATTCTGTTTGTCCAACCCCACATCTGGGCAACGAACTCCCCTGGGACAGGAGTGGCCACCATAAAAGTAAATAAATGGAGCACTGGGGGGCAGGTTGGGTGCCCAAAATGACTGGCCACTTCTGAAAATATGGGCCTTGATTCCTCATCTCCCGCCTGCTCGATGAGCAGTGCCCAAGCCAGCCATCATTGGAGCTGGTCAAAACGTGTCCCTCAAAACATTTTCTGAGGAACACCAGCTTTTTCCACCCACCTGAACGAGATTGTGGTTTCCAAAATTGACCCCCAAAATGAAACATGTCGGCTAGATCTGAAGCGAAACAAAAATGTTTCATTTCTCCTCTTTTAGGGGGAAAGCTTGCCTTGGGAGGCGGAAGGGGGGAATTAAAGAGGAGGGCAGAAAAACAAAAACGGGCATCTTCTTTCCTGTTATTTATTTTGCAGAAAATAGTCACCATTTTCCAGCCAGCCCAAATCATAATCAAAGGCCTTTTCTACACACAGAAGCTGTCCAGCTCTTAACTGCACCAGTATCTTTAGAGCCGTACAAGCCCTTTACGGCTAGACAGGTAGCAGCTGAAACCCGTCATCCGGGTGCAATTCGCAAAGTGTAAAAAAGCCAAAATATGGCTGAAAACTTCAAAACTGGGCAGTAACGGACAACGAATCTGAGTGAGGATTCAACCAGGGGAGACTCTGAACTGAAAGCTTGTAGATGCTCCCATCACTTCACACAGCTCAGCAGGCACTCTGGGCGTCGGAGTGACAACCCTGGAACGCTCCTACAGCGGGATGCTTACCCTGGCACTGCTACTCCCATACAGCCAGGGGAATGAGACCATACGGGTACCGTTAAACTGGCGGCCTCTATCAGGAAAGTGCTCCTATTGCAAACCACACAATTTTGTCAGTAGTTATTCTGACCAAAAGAAGCTGGACACCTGGTAAAGTTTCCCACCCAGCTCTAACCCCATCCCTGGAAGATATGGGGAAGTGGAAGGCAGTATAAAATCACAGCAATGTAGGGCTGAAAGGGACCTTGAGTCCATCCCCTGGCACTGAGGCAGGGCTAAGTAAACCTACCATCCCTGACAGATGTTTGCCCAACTGGGGCTTAAAAATCTCCAGCGATAGAGATGCCACAAATCTCCCTTGGAAGCCTGTTGCAGAGCAAAACGACCCTTCGAGTTAGGCCGTTTTCCCGAATATCTAACCTAAACCTCCCTTGCAGCAGATTAAGCCTATTACGTCTTGTCCTACCTCCAGCGGACATGGAGAACAACTGATCCCCGCCCCTTTGTAACAGCCCTTCACACATTTGAAGACTTTTAGCAGGTTCCTCCCCCACCAGTCTTTTCTCAAGACTAAACAGGTCCAGTTTTTTAACCTTTCCTCCTAAGTCAGGGTTTACTAAAACCTTTGACCATTTTTGTTGGTGTCCTCTGGACTCCCTCCAGTTTGTCCCCCTCTTTCCTAAAGTGTGGCCCTCAGAACTGGCGTGAGCTTGTTAGTTCTCAGGACAGTTCTGCAAACCTCTTCAGCTACAAGAGGCTGAATCCAGAACCTGCAGTTGCACAAACTCCACGTCTGGTTTAAATACTTGAAAAGCAGCCCACGTTTGCCAGAGCCTCCAAGCAGGTTTGCAGACCTGGGCCCACATCTAGTCTTGGGGAGATGGCAGGGCCTAATGCTAGTGCACTGAGCCAGGACTCCTGGGTACTATTCCTGGCTCTGCCACTGGCCTTCTGGGTGACCTTGGGCAAGTCACTTTACCTCCCAGTGCCTCCGTTTCCCCACCTGAAAAATGTGGCTAATGATGGCAACAGCCTTTGTAACGTGTGGAGATTTAGGGATGAAAAAGCATGAGGGAAGAGCTACGGATGGGCCAAAGTTTTGCTTTGAATTTCAGGTTCATTTGAACCGAGAAACTCAAAGGGCAGAGAACGACCAAAGCAAACCCACCAACTTCCCCATTACGCTGCTAGGGTTTAAAAAACAAACAAACAAACAAAAAACACACACATCCATCTGGAAAGAGGGACTCAAGCGACACCACGATCAAAGAAGTTGTTATTTCTGTTCTGCTGGGCGCCCAGACACCCTCACTGAGATCGGGCCCCCGGGTGCTGGGCGCTCCACGTACACTTGCTGAGACAGCGTGCACCCCAGAGAGCTTACCATTGAACTGGCAAGGCAGAATCCTTATCCCGCATGCACTGATGAGGAAACGAAGAACAGAGGTATTGCGGAGAAGTGGCAGCACAGATGGGAATCGAATGCAGATTTTCCACGTCCCAGGCCAGTGTCTTAACCACAAAGCCACTTAACTCCTCCCTCCCTGCAGTTTGTGGATGATGCACGTCTGATCTGCATTCTGCAGGAACAGGCAGCAAGATAAACACCCTGCCAGGTGCCAGACGAGAGGTGAACGTCGGTCTGCAGCAAGTGCGCCGCAGGCCTCATTCACGGCACAGAATTCAACGGCTCTGGTTCACAGCCAGGCGGTTCCAGTCCAGCCATGTGAACACATCAGCAGATTAGCACCAGAGTTAAGGGTCAAGATTGTCTGCTAGGAGTTTGCAGCCGCTCTCCCGCCACGACACCCCACGTGCTGGCTCACCCACGTGCAATGCCTCCCCCGAATTCTTTGGGCCAGGCCCAGCAATTGCCAGAAACTCGGCCAGTGGTTTGGGGCATAGCACAAGGGAAGCAAGGGAGCAGATCTGCTCAGGTGAAAGATGGGAGAACCCCTCCACCCCTCTCCAGTCATGATCCCCACCCCCACCAAGGTCACAATCAGAAGGCTGACACCTGCCAGTTTAGAGGTTAGCCACTAACGGGTATGTATGTGAGAACAAGTGGAGTGCGCAAGGATCCCCACGGCTTTGCGGTCATCCATTGCATTCGGGGGAAGGTTGCTATGAAGGGCTCGGAATCTCATTTACACTGAGTCCCTTCATGCTGTCCAGGGGCCTAAAGGTGAGTGCATCTGTAACTGAGGCCCACTTTAGGGCCCTAGACATGGAACGCCGCGGCAGACATGCAGAGCTGCTACAGCCCATGCCGGGGAGGAGGGGGGGGATAATATTTCGCTTTGCAAACTGATCCTGTAACATGAGCACGTGCACATGCTCCACCGAACAAAACATACGCCCGTGTGCACCAAGAGCCCAGGAAAAACGCATGGTCTAGTAGTGAGCAAGTGGGACCGAAGTCAGGACACCTGGGTCCCATTCCTGCAACTGAAATGTGCCCTTAAACCCGGTGGGCATCTGTGGGCCTCACCACCTTCAGCTACAAATTGAGAATAATATTAACCCAGAGCTTGAAAAAAAACCCACTCCTCAGTGGCAAACAAATTGCTTCTCCCCTGACCAGCAGGGAGCCCTACGCCATTGATGTCTACAGAATTTACACTTCAACAGCTGCCACAAAAAGTGTCCAGCCCCAACAGCCCCAAGGATTGTAACCTTCCAACGCGGCCCATCGCAGCCCGGAGTCTCGAAAGAAAAGTTGAACTGGCTCAGACAAAAACGACTGCAAAACCCCAAGGACCAAGACTTCCAAAAGTCACAGGTGTCAGGCGCCCAACGTAAGATGCTTTAAAGGAGCCTGCTTTTCAAAGCACCGGTGCTCAGCGCTTTCTCAGCTTTTAAGGCGTCTCAAATTGGGCACCCCTCAAAAAACGTTAGGTATCCCAAAATCACTACTCACTTTGGAAAAGCTCAGCTAAGGTTTTCAGCCAGGAGCCCAAAATTAGGAGGGGAAATTTGACCAGCATCATTAGTCCAGTATAATTTTATCTATTCTGGAGTAACTCCCCTGTGTGGACACACAATTCTGGATTAAAATCACTTTCATTGCAGAATAGTGTCCAGACAGGGACGGGTATTGCAAAATACCTTATTCTGTAATAGTAATGCTGGTCATTTTCTCCACACAGACAATCTTTGACTCCTAAGTCATTCTCTTGCGCGCTGGACACGTGGCCATCAAAAAGAGCTTTGGGTGCTCACCACATTTGAAAGCCAGGAGACTTACTTAGAAGCCTACGTACAGAGTCGGAGGTGGAATTTTTCCAGAGTAACACAATGACTTGGGAGCATAAGGCGCAATGAAAGTCAGCGGGACTCGTGCTTCTAAATCCCTGCGGTGCCCTTGCAAATTGCACTGGTGGGAGCCTCACTTTAGGTTCCTCTTTTTGAAAATCTTTGCCCGGGTGCATTAGGCTAGGTCTCATCGCGAACAAAACCTGTGGCAGCAACTCTCAGAGCTAGGCCAGTTGACTCGGGCTCAGCACAGTAGATATTCCCACTCAGGATGGAGTCCTCCCACTTCACGGGGTTTCCATTCCAAGCCTGGGATCCAGCCCACGTCTGAACATATATTCTTATTTTTAGCCCCTCAGCCTGAACCCCACGTGTCCGCAACAATTCATCCAGGCTCAGAGACTCCGCACCACAGGTTTCTGTTCACAGTGTAGATGAACTCTTAGTTATAATGGGTCTAACTCAACTCAAGAAGCAAGGAGCTTTCCCAGGAGATGGCAGCAGTGAAGTAACCAGACGCTCAGAACTGGAGCAGGTGATGGTCTGGGTCCATGAATACCAACACACCGGGACAAGCCAGCAGACAAGAGCAGAAATGAGATCCAACCCAAGGGCTGGAAGCTTTACCTGGAACAATTCAAACGGGAATCAAGGCACAAACATTCGACAGGGAAGGAATTACCCATGGGAACAGCTTCCATGGGAATTGTGTGTCTTTAAATCCAGATGGGACATCTTTCTGACAGGCCTGGCAGTTCCCGGCAAATCCCTAGACGAAGCTTACTGAATTAAGTTGAAACGTCTTATGAGTTTGTTGTACTCCGTATTATTGGGGGATTGCACCGAATCTCTCGGGAGGGGGGGCGGGGGGGGGCGGAGAGACAGCCTGACTTGCTGGGAAACTCTCAGTGGCCCGCACAGAGCTGTGCAGCCTGGAAAAACCCCAGTCAGGGGGGAACCGCGCATCTCTGCCCCAGAGAGGTGACGGCCGAGGAGTCAGGAGCACAGAGCAGACATCCCTGATGGACGATGGATACGGGTGCTGTTGCCCTGGACTGTGACATGCGCACTGGTCCAACCCACGGTTATCGGCTTGATGCACAAAGGACTGGGTGAGTTCCCTGGCCTCTGCTATACAGGCAGATGATCTAGCAGCCCTGGACCTTGGGACCAGTGAGCGCAGACCTGGCTGTGTCTGAATATCCACGGAAAGGGGAGGCTGTAGAGACCCAGCATCGCCACTGAGCCCCGAGACAGAAAGCTCACTACAAAGAGCAGGAGCAAAGCCAGATGGGGTGGCGGGAAGCAGAGGGAGAGAACTCAATCCATCAGTTTTGCAAGGTCTGTTTGTAAATAAAGCCGCCAGCTGGCCTTTCCCTGCTATGGTCTCCCATCCCCGCTCCTGGCGGCTTTCCACCCACACCCCCCCCAGACATACACACTGAACAGAATAGCGTGTGTCATGGGGTAACAACACAGAACCACCAAGGAGGCTCGCAGGAGGGCAGCGCCTGCCACTTGGCCCAGCACACGGACCTCACAGGCGCTTGGGCTGCAAGATGGGACCAGATCGGCTCCATCTCTGCAGCATCTCCGCAGCGATGGGTCAGTTGGGATGGGGGAAAAAAAGACACCCAGAGGTTTCACATATTGGATCTGATTTTGTGTGCGTGTGTGTCCATCCCCAAGCTGTATTTATAAAAGTTAAAAACCTTTCCCAACGGCACCCAGAACCCTAGTCCAGCAGCACAAGGCTCCCGTGGAAGAGCTAGGCATGGCTGCATCATTTACAGCTGATACGTTCAGCACGTAGGATTTTCTTCCTGTGTGGAAAGGGCTCTATATGGTAGTGGACCAAGGCAGAACAAGACCCAGGGGCTGCAATTTAAAGCTAGACAAATTCCAATTCCAAAGAAGGCCCCGATTTTTAACAGCCAGGGGGATTAACCGCTGGAACCGACTACTTAGGGAAGCGGTGGGGTCTTCATCTCTTGCTGGCTTCAGCTCTAGACCCGAGGCCTGTCTGGAAGAGATGTTTATTCAGACACAAGTGTCTGGGCTCAGGATGGGGCAAGAGGGTGAAATTCTCTGGCCTGCCACATACTGGAGGTCAGATTAGATGCTATGATGGTCCCGTCTAAGGCCCCAGTTTGCAAAGGTATTTAGGCCCTGCTGTGCTCAGAGTTGCAATGCTGAACGGATTTAGGAGCTGAAGTCTCATTTCCCATTGACTCCTCGGTATTTAAATCCCTTCTGAACGTGATATTTAGTTGCAAACACTGAGCCCTGCAACGCTGAAATACCTTTACACCCCTGGGGCAAAGAGTCTAAGAAGGGAAAGTTCAATATTTACCAAAAAGCGACACCCCCACAAAAAAAACACACAGTCCCAGCTCTAGGGAGAGCCCAGAAAAGGAATCTGCCCGATGCCCAGCAGGAAAGGAAGGCAGTGCAGCCTAATGGACAGGGCCCCAGACTAGGAATGACAAAAGCTGAGTTCCATTCCCAGCTCTGCCACGGACGTGTATGACCTTTGGCAAGTTACTGCCTTACTGTGTGTCTCAGTTTCCCCCTGGCCTTTTGTCTATCCAAAGTGAAAGCTCTTTGAGGCAGGGATTGTCTCTCACCACGTCTCTGTGCAGCACCCAGCACAATGGGGCTGTGCTCTAGCCTGGAGCCCTTTAGATGCTACCGT
Source organism: Mesoclemmys tuberculata (assembly GCA_007922155.1). NCBI lineage: Eukaryota > Metazoa > Chordata > Testudines > Chelidae > Mesoclemmys > Mesoclemmys tuberculata. The sequence continues at coordinate 6,915,007 of ML675647.1, forward strand.
AACATAAATAATAATGGCCCGTAAGAGAAAGGTCATGTCTGCCCCAGGCACCACCCACTGGACCCCTCCATCCTCAAACTTGTATCAAAATTAGCTAAGGGCTTGCAACTAGCAAGACATGACATCAGCGTTTCAGGATTCATCGATGTTAAGACACAAGGTATCACTGGATTATCTAGTCTGATCTGCTCAGCACAGGCCAGACAATTCCACCCACCTCATGTGCTGCGCCTGGTAAGCCAGCCTGCCTCTGCAGACACCAAGAGATGGAAAAGACACCTCCCTTGGTAAATTCTTCCCTCTCCCCAGAAAGAGCACTTGAGGGGTGACTTTGTGGCTGAATCATGGTTTATTCCTGCTTTTAACAGGGGCAAGACGCGTTCACACCCTAATTCTCCGGGATCCACATTTTAGCCAAGGTACTTATCATGCAGACATTTGAAAACTGGGAAGGGAATTTCAGGAGGGAAAGCGAATTTTAAACTGCCTTGCTTACTGGGGGTGGGTGATGTTATCTTGTGCTGCTGCACTTAGGAGGTATTCATGAGTTCTGCCTCTGGTTCCCCTTTTGCGGGTCTCTAAATCTAAATTGATGAAATACACATCACAGTTAAATCAGGCTGGTTTTAAAAAGGGGGAGACCACACCACGCCTAACACCCAGCAACTGCCTCTAGTCCTATCTCTCCGCTGGAGGAGCTGAACCAGGGACAACCGCTGTAGGAAATGTCAGCGCAGACACATCCATACGGGGCTGTTCACCTAAGGCACTGCAGCGATGGAAAGACTGAGGCATGGCGATTGGAAGGTCACACAAGAATTTGAGCTGGGAAAAGAACCCAGGGGTCCTGGACCCCAGGTCCAGGTCCTTCTCCACTGGACCACCCTGTCACCCTATCGCTTCGCCACACCCTGTAAAGCAAGGCCTTCGATTAAAGATCTGTCACGTTTCATTTTCATTTGGAGAATGCCTTAAAACCAGAGTCTGCGCAGACGTTAAGGATTGCACTGCACTTTTCATAAGGGAGGGGAAGAGAATGCCTGTGGCTCAGATTCCTTCTCCCACACCCTTTGTGCCGTACACACAGTGCAAGCGGCCTACCTATCCCCCCCAGAGGTGGCAGCATTACAGTGATGGGTGAAGGGATTACCACGAGAGTGCAACCTGCAAAGCCCTTCGGGACCTGAAGGCACCGTCCGGGAGAATCCTACTTCAGGAGCCAATCAACCTGCAGGCCGCTCAGTGCATCGGCATCAACACCACACAAACCTTGGGGAGGAAAGGCCGGGAGGCGTCAGCTACTGGAAGGCCCCTGCCCACACTGAGGGCGTGTCTACGCTGCAAATGAAGGCGTGACTGCAGCAGGCGGAGGCAGACCCGTGCTAGCTCTCGTCTAGCTCTGAGCTTCCCTCCCCCTGCTGCAGTCACACCTTGCACTCGCCACGCAGCCAGACAGCAGCCCTGGCAGGGCACAGCTTTGCGAAAGAAACGTCCAATCTCCATTTCAAGACGGCGAATGATGGAGAATAAAGAAAGAAGTAAACGCTCCAGCGCCGTAGCCGAACGATTCCCCCCTCCACTCCCAAAGCCGGGGGATCGCAGACTGCGCCTAGAGCTGACCAGCCGATTTGCAAACCGCGTTCCAAGCACCGTTTTTTTGGTTCCTTATGGCTGGTCGGCTTTGTACAATAGGACGGTTTTCCCCAGCTGTCCACACATCACCGTCACCTCCGCCCAGCCCTGCCAGGCCACCCCTCGGCTGGGCAGCTGACTAATTGAGGGGGCAAACCTGGGTGGCACAAGCAGGCTGTCCCATGTGCACTCGATGCGGCAGTCACGTCCCAATCAGACACCCACAGATGGCAAGCCACGGCACGGCTCTGTTGCAAACCCCAGAGAGGGCCCCCATTAAAACCCACCCACGTGCCCACCATGCTGAGACACTCGGGGTGACACAGCTGTTGGGTCAGGGAAGGGCAGGTGGCTTCCCCTTTATAACCACCCCAGCTGCAGCAGCCCTGGGAGGGAGGGAGGAAGGGCAGGGGGATGGTAGACCAGGAGGCTGTTCCATTGGGCAGATAAACTCCAGCCCTTCCCAGGTAAAAGCAGGGAGAAGTAGGTCACCAAGAAGCTTTTCTCCTGACTGTGGAAAGCTGAATCTATTCATAGCCCTGGACGCCAGCTACACGGCCTCACTTCTCCTCAGCTGAGGAGCTGGAAAGGGGCCACCAACAGAATTTACTTAACTCGCCACTGTTTGCTCGCTCCCTCCGAGAAGCTCAAACAAAAACAATAAAAACTTTCTTTCCCACCCCTTGGTTCTTCTCCAGCCCGCACCCCTCCCAAGACAAGGAGCTCAGGCATTTCACCTCCCCGTTCAGATCCGCCAGGCAGACGCTCACACCGTCAGAAAACCAGGCAGCCCCCACTTGGTTTTATGGTGAAATCCAGTGTTTCGACTTCCACCCCGCTTGGACGTCGCATACACACGTGGAATCAGAGACCTGGTGAGCCAGGAACCTCCCCACTGCTGCCAGCTCTCACGATTTTAGTGCAAGCCTTGCAATTTTTGGTGGAACAGAAGAACGGCCAGACTGAATCAGATCCCAGTCCATCTAGCCCCGAATCCTGTCTCTGACCATGGCCAGTACCAGTTGCTTCTGAATATAAGAAATCCCCCACTAGAGAGATATGGGATAATCTGCTTCTCCCCCCCAATGATCTCATCATGATCTCCAATAATTAGAGATTGGCTTAAACCCTGACGCATGAGGATTAATGTGTCCTTGCCTAAATTTGTCGTCATTAATCATAACTCAGGATAGTCATGTTATCCATATAAAGGTCCAATCCTGTTTTGCATCTTGCTAAATTCATGGCCTCCTGTGGCAGCGAGTTCCACAGGCTAATCATACATGGGGTGATAAATTATTTTTATTAGCATTTATTTCCCCCTCGTTCCTGTGTTCTGAGATGGGAAGAACAGACATTCCCGACCAGCCTTCTCTAGGCTTTGTTTTCATTAGCTTATACGTTCCATGTTTTCTTCTGAAAGCCCCAGCTCCCAGAGGCAGGTGATTACAAGATTCAGTATTGTCAGCGTCAAGTCTTCAAAAAAACTTGAGCTGGGCCCGAAAACATGAGATCTGTGCTATTTTGAAGCCAGATTTTTTTTTTAAGTGCCACACAGGGAGGGGGGGGGGGGGGGAGTTATTTGCCATCTAGATTTTGACCCTTTATGGAGCATTCTGGACATATTTTCAAGCTTTTCTCTGCAACCACAAAGGCGAAACACTTCCTTTAAAAAAATGAAAGCTGGGATTCTCAGGCTGTCACTTGATTCCAAGCACAGGGGCTTTAAGAAAAAACATCAAACACTGTGACACATGGGATAAAATTGTGAGAGTTCACTTGCGTCTCTTAATATGTTTCTAGCCTTCCCGATTAAAGGCTCAAAAACCAGAAGGCAAATAAAAAGCACCCCAAATTCATTATCCCCCCCCCAAATCATGATTTTAAGTCAGTTAGTAAATTAAAGGTGCAACCTGATTCAAGGATGGGTTTGCACCAATTATTTAAAACTCACTGAATTACACTGGTGCAACTTTTCTCATAGAGACAAGGCCTCTGGCTAGAAAACTGTCTTCTATTCCCTGGTCCAGCGAGCAGGAACAAACCCCCGGGAACAATTCGCCGGCCCCTTGCACGTAGCGTATGCAATTTGTGCTGGCGTAAATTCCTGTAAAATGCGACCGGGGCCTTGTCTGCACTAGCACTTACGCGGCACAACTTTTGTTGCTCAGAGGTGTAAAAAACACCCCTGAGCGACATGCGCTTATGCAGGCAAAGCCTGCGTGTGGACAGCGCTGTGCTGGCGGGAGACGCTCTCCTGCCAGCATAGCTGGCCCTGCTCATTTAGGTGGTGTTATGACGTCGGTGGGAGAGCTCCCTCCTGTCGCCACGACGCAGCGACACGAGCACGAGATTTAAGTGTCAACCCCCCCACACCAGAACGTTTTCACAGCCGCTCTGCCCTCCCTGTGCACGGGTGTGCCGCCAGCAGGGCATGACTTTGCACGAGCGCAGCGCGCTCCTGGGTGAAAGCCAATCGCGCTGTAAACCGGGCCTGGTTTGTTCCCACGCCGGGGGGCTGAGACAGGCAGCTTTGGTTAAGGAGATCCAAAGCTGCCGGGGACTGGGTTCTTTGCTCCTCACTTCCCTATCTCAGCCCTCTTATTAAACAACCCCCAGCTTCTTCCGGCAGCAAGAATCCCGCCCAGGCCCTGTCCGATTTGTAGTGGGAGCTACACAGGGAGACCTGCCCCGGCACGCCCGCCCGGCCCAGATCCCCAAGCTGAAGTCTCCACTCCCCGCCCCCATCACTTCAGCACCCAAACTCCCCCCAGTTTGCAATGGAGTGCTCCCCCCTTCCACCCCTCTGCTTACTCCCAGTACATCACCAACCGCCTCCAGCTGCAGCTTTTTCTCTCCTCCTTCCACCCTGTGGCCCCTTCCCCGCCACCCCAGAGCCCTCCTCCGAGCAGCCCTCCCCAGTGCAAAACCATTGACTGAGGGACAGTCAGAGCCCCCTCATTCGCCCCAGACAAGTCGAGCGGGGAAGCGAGCAGCACCGGGGCACAGCCCCATCTTCACCCCACGGCACAGGCTTGGAATGGCGAGGCCGGCTGCTCCCGGCACAGTCGCTTTAACTTCAGCATCCACTCGACTCCTGACCCGGGCACTAGCCAGCCTCGAAATTCTGCTAACTTACATGAACGTGGAACTGCCAAGCGAGACTCCAGAGAAGGCGCACACAGCTAGGCAGCCAGAGATCTACTCCCAGCTGAGTCGCTGTGCGTCCTTGGACCAGTCGCTTTGCCTTCATTTCCCCCATCCAAACACGTCCCCATCCCCGCTCCATCCTTAGGTACCTACCTTGCCTCCTTACTCTAGCATCCGAGCACCTCACAGCCTCCCTGTGCAGCAGGACAAGGCTACTGTGCCCATTGTACAGATGGGAAACTGAGGCAGAGAGAGGCTAAGCCCAAGGTCACACAGGAAGTCGGTGGCAAGGGAGGGATTTGAACCCAGACCTTCCAAGCACTAGGCAAACACCTGCTGGTGTTAGCGAAGCTAAGCCATTAATGTTTGAGACGTGCTCCTGGATTCCTGGGGGGAAGGTCTCATGCTGTTCATAGGCTCATATTTTGAAGCAATTGTGGGTAGTGGAAATGCGAGACCTGGGGGAGTATTTTGGTTTCTTTACAAACTCCTATTATTAAATATTTATATCTCAGTAGCACTTAGTGGTCCCAGCCGAGATTGGGCCCCACTGTGCCAGGTGCTGTACAAACCTAGCCAATGACAGTCCCGGCCCCAAATTCACATCACCCAGAAACCCCACCTTTGGTCAAGCCACCGGACGGACCTCTAATCCCAGAATCTCCAGATGTCTGAATAACTCTTGCCACGCTCCTGTAGTCAGGTCAGAATTCCTCAGCCCCCCAGACCAGGAGGCAGAATCACAGAGAGGGGCAGGACTTGCTCAATTCATCCAGCAGCTGAGCTGGGGAACGGAGTTCAGATGAGTCCTGCTCCCCCAGAGATGGGAAGAGAGCCAGAGCCTGCGCCTTCCTCTAACCAGTAGACCACACTGCCTCCTTCCCACCCACTGAGACACAGTCACATCTGGAGGAGACGGTGGCAGCTGTTCAGCTGCTTGCAGAAAGGCTGTGCACGGTTTTAGGGCTGGAATGTCATCCCAGCCCCAGGACTCAGCCGCCAGCACGCTGGGGAGGGAGGGAGAGCGGAGGGTTAGACTGCACCTACGTTCCTTTAGTTATCGCTGTGGGGCAACCCCGAAAATCCCTTCTAAGGAACCGCGAGCGCCAGAGGCCAGACCCTGTTTGCAGTTTAGGCTGGTGCAACTCCAGAGCCACCGCGATGGGCTTGCTCGGGGTTTACACCTTGTGCGACTGCCAACAGAATCGGGCCAAGCATCGCGGCGAGACAGCGGCTGATTCTCCCCCACGCCGCACGCTGGTCTGTCATCTGCAGCAGTGCAAAGGGGGCACAGAAGGCTACCAGACCCCCAGAGTGACACACCCCCTTTGCACTGCTGCAGATGCCCACACAAGGGGCAGGAAAATGGGGCGTCAAGCCCTGTACCGCCCCAGTCCTGCAAAGACCCCTGCATGGGCCCTGTCGCTGGGGTGCCACGTAGAGACACGGCTCCACTTCCCAGGGAGCCCTTCGCAGGGTCAGGCCCCCCAGTAAGCAACACAGCGGCTGGCAGGATCCCCCCACGAGACACACAGGGTGCTTTTTTGTCCTCCTCCCTCTCCGGCTAGCAGCCCACGGGCCTTTGGCAAAGGATTCGCTTTCGTAAAGCCCTCGCCGCTGTCCTGTCGGCTTTGACTTCACTTCTCCACCCACTCCACAGGATGAGCCTCTCAGCAGAGCTCAAGACCCCACGTGAGATCGGAGTCCCACGGCGCTGCACGTACGCACACGGTAGGAGACACCGCCGGCTCCCCAAGAGCCTACAGTCAAAACAGACAAGCCTGGCAAAGGAAACTGAGGCACAGAGAGAGGCAATGGCAAAGCTCAGAACAGAAACCCAGTCTCCAGACGCCCCCCCCCGTGCCCTACCCACTAGATCACACAGCCACTCATAGAAGGTCCTCTAACGCTCCACACATCCCCTCCCTGCCCCAGAAGATGCCCTTTGGTGTAGCGCACTTGGTGAGACCCTCATTGAGCCAGGCCCATCCCAAGTGAAGGTTTCACCATTGGCTTTGAGACGCCAGGGCTCTCTGCCTTTACAGGCTCCTCACCTTCCCAAGGCAGGTAACCCAAGCCTTGCGTTTGTACGGGAAACGTTTCGATCTGACAAGCGTTGGTCACCTCTCCTCGCACAAGCGTGCGCCAAAGCGAGGGGCTACCCCGGCACCTTTGGACATGGACAAGCGTGCATTACGCATCACCTCCAGCTCCTTCGCCCTGAAAGGGACTACACGCATGAAGCTCTTCCAGGGCACAGAGTGTCACTGGTCCGCAGCTAGATCTCCCCCCAAAAAGCAAATTCAGCCCCATGCTAGTGTGTTTAATGTACCAATCCCTGCACGCTGCTCGCTGGCCTGTTATGTGGGAGGTCGGAGGCATCCCATCCAGCCCTTGATTACTATCCTCCATGGAGGGGCGAGAGGCACAAACTGAACCCCCCAGGCAATCGGGCTCCCCTGGGCCTCCCAGCCAGGAAAGAAGCCATCTCCTCGTCGGAATGAAGTCATCGCTTAATTAAATGAGGGGCATCCTGAGCTCATTCATCCCCGCCCAGAGCAGCCAGCGGTAACTCCACAGGAGCCACGCTGGTATTCAGTGAGATCAGGATCGGACTCTGTCTGCCTCCGAGCCCAGATCCCTCCCCGCATAACCCAGAACTGCTGTGATTAAGCAACAGCCAACCCCAGGGGCTCGGTGAAGCTTTTTTTTTTTTTAAAACCTCCTTTTCAGTTATTACACCAAGGCCTGAAGGGGAAATCGACTCACACCCCCTCCCTGACGAGAAAAAGCTTCCCAACTCAGACAGAGAATGCATTCTGGTCTTACACCTGGAGTAAATCTGGAGTCACTCCTTAGTAATTCACTTCGGTGCATCAGAGTAAGTTGGGTGTAACTGAGATCAGAATCGAGCCCCTCCCTCTCACAGACTCAGGCGAGCAAGGTTGGCAAAGGGAATTATGACAGGCAGACCCCGGTGAATCTCACGCTCACACAATCAAAACTTATTCTTGCTACTGCCTCAGAAAAGGGATATCCTCCCTGGGTGAAAAAGCTAAAAAAGTGGGTGTTCCCCAGCCTGCCCCAAATCAAGGTGATGTTAGCCCAGTCGCCAGCCAGGCTGCCATCTTTTGCTTGCACGAATTGTGCAATGATACGAGAGGCCAGTGGGTCCCCCCCCACATACATTTGCACCAGTCCTGAGAAATTCCCCCTCCACACCACAGGGGCAGTCAGCTCTTGTCTACATTGGGGTGTTTTTGCACCGATGTAGTTATGCCAGTGCAAATAGGGCCCCCACATGGGGGGGAAAGGGTACACTTTACCAGGACCTGGGGGGCCCCGGCCCAGGCTGCAACCCTCAAGGGTGGGTGTGTGTGGGAGGAAGCCTATGTTACAAGTTTGTACTGGGCCCGAAAAAATCATGCCTGGGCCCTGTGTGCAAATTCCTAGTGTAGGCACACTAGCGTTGGTGTAAAAAAAAAGTGGTTTGCACCAGTGATGGCTTACCCTGGTTTCAGCTGAACGGGGCACGCCACTGTTCACACCACCGCACGCCACTTTTGGCACTGGGATTTGCACCAGTGCAAGCTGTGGCACACTCGTGCGAAGGGGAGCCCTCACAGCATGGCTAACACCTATGGTAAAAGGCTCTCCGCGGGGAGGGGTCTCCCACACCTCCCGGCTCTTCCACCTGGCGGGCACTTCGGGGCCCCCCATGAATCTCACGCGGCAATTCGGTTTTCCCACGGCACATTCATCTTAACCCAAAGGGAACAAAGATGGGTTGGACTATAAACCACCTCCCTGCCCCCAGACCTGCTGCTCTGTGTCCCCACTCTGATCCCCGGCCCTCCCGCCTCCCCTACCGCGCACTGGGGGTCTCGTCCACCCTCCAGACCCCACACAAGTGGGCGGGCTGGCCCTGAGCGCTCCCAAGGACCATTTGCCACCCGCAGGGCACACGCAGGGGTGGGAACCCAGCAGCGCCGCTCTCCCGCGGAGCCGGATCGCTTCTTTCGCCTTGCACCGAGCCCTCCCCCGGCAGGCATCGCCCGCTGGCCGCGCTCCCAGGCCAGCCCCCGGCTTCGCAGGCCTTTCTGGGCTCGGGGACCCGCGCTCAGCCCGGCCCACAATGCGGAGCAGCCCCGGGTGCTGGCGAGGAATGTGCCCTGGGGACCCCCGCCCCGCAATGCCGAGCCCCCCCCGTGGGACTCACCCCAACAGCGGGAGAGCCAAGGAGCCGCGGGTGCAAACTTTGCGGGCGGCGGCGGCAGGTTTCCAGCGTCCTCGTCCGCCGCGGGGCGACCCCGCCGCGCCCCGTGGGAGCCGCCCGCCGCTGCGCCGGGACCGTCCCGCTCGTGTATCCTCCGGTGCCCTTTGTTAGCGTCCTCCCCGCCACGCAACCGCATGAAACTGCAGCTTGATGGCGGGGGTTCCTTCCTCCCCGCACCGCGTCCTCCCCGCAGCAGCAGCGATTTTAAAAAAGCACCCACCACACACACAGAAAAGCGGCGCTTCCCAAAGCTGCCCCTTCCCAGCCCCCTCCCTGGACCAGGCAGCTGCTTCCCTCCCTTTGAGCCGGCTGCAAAAGGTAAAAAAAAAAAATCCGGGTGGAAAGAAAGCGCCTGGAAATCGCAGCTTCCTCCTGCCAGGCTGGGCGAGAACCCGAGTCCTCCTCGAGCCGCTGCACCGAGCCCTCCTCGGCTGTTCTAGGCAGCGGCTCCCTCGCCCTCCAGCTCGCCCATTGTCTCGCGGATGAAGTTCCCACAGCCCCCCCCAGCTGCATTTTGGTTGAGCGTGTTTGTGTTCAAGGCAAAGCGAGCAGGCGACAGGGGGAGGACAGCGCTTTGTCTGGTGGGCTCCTGGCTCTTTCTCAAGAGTCCTGCCAAAGGGAGGCGGCCGCCCCACCCTGCCAGATTTTGGCTGGGGTGGGGGGTTGCAATTCTTGCACGTCGTGTGATTTTCTCACCAGGGAGAGGGGGGGGGAACATTAGCTCGGTTCCTTCCCAGCCTAATGCAATCACTGGGCATTTGTCTGACCGGCCTCTGAGGGGCCTTCTGTGAAGTCCCTTAAGGGCTGGAGGAGAAGGGAGGAGATGAGGCTAACCCCACTCCACAGGCTGAAAATAATGACTGGTTGCAGAAAACAAAGGTCCCGATCCCGCAATTATTAACTACTACAGGGTGACTTCGGTGGTGCTGCTCGTGGGCTCTGTCCTGCAAACGGAGCCACGGAGACTGACCCATGGCGAGCTGAGCCAGCCAGTGTGTAGCTTCTGGGCCCACTGGCATCAAGCAGAGACTTCAGCTAGGCCACTCCTGTCTGTTTTCAAGGTCCGGCCCAAGCCCTTCCTCCGGGGAGCAGTCCGCGCACAAGCCCCTAGTTCCATTAATCTGGGGGTTTGATGCACGGGTCCCTTGCCCTGAACGTCATGTCGTCCTTTGCAGCAGGGAGCAAGGACCCCAGTGGGTGTAAAACACCCCCAGATCAGAGGGGTCACGTCCCACAGCCGCTGTGCGCTGGTGTAAATAACTGGGTAAAAAGGCAGGGCAGCTCTGGGTCCCATGGTGACCTAAGGGCCAGGTTTACACATGGCGCTTTGTACCCAGCAGCTCCCATAGCTCTCAATGAGAGGATTCGCCATTGTTCTCAATGGGGGGGCAATGGCTATTGTTCTCAGTGGGGATTCGCCATTGTTCTCAATGGGGGGGCAATGGCTATTGTTCTCAATTGGGATTCTCCATTGTTCTCAATGGGGGAATTTTTAGGGATTTTTCCATTTTCATTGAAGTTGCCCACAGCAAGGCCTGCCTGGTTGGTGGGTTTGTTTTGAACGAAAACCTGAAAGCTGAAACATTTGACGGTTCTCGAAAACAAACTCATTTTTTTAAACTGAAAACCCGAATTTTTCACCGACAGTGCCCGGCACAACAGGCCCCTGATCTGGGGGCGGGTCACATGGCACCACTGTAACACTTACCGCGATAACCGAATGCTTCATTAATAACCAGTTGTGTTGCACCCGCTCGCCCCCAACATCTGTTCATTGGATAATTCTGCCTAGGAAACCCGGAGGCATCACGCTTGCTCTCTTTATCACCCCTTCCTCATGGCTGCTATCGCACGGATGCTTAGGGAGGCTGTACTGGCCCAAGGGGTGCAAAGTGGCCATAAAATACCCGCACATCATCAGTGGAGAAGCCTTCCCCAGCCACTTCGCACTGGTGTTGACTGTGCAAAAACCTCAAGCAGCGGAGGCTGACTGCCTCTAGCTCTTCTCATTGGTAGATCTCACAGGAGCTCAGCGGCGTTGTCTCCATTTTACCAGGTGGGGAAACTGAGGCACCAAAGGAGGCGACGTGACTTGCCCAAGGTCCCCAGTCACCCAATGGTAGTGCCGGGAATAGAACCCAGGTCTCCTAAGCTCAGTGCTGTGCTCCACCCACTAGGCATCCCCACCTCTTTATATACATACAGTTGCTGAAGGTCCTGTGTTCTAACCCTGCTCCCCAGTCACGTGGAGATGCTCTGGGGTTGTTGCATTCAGATTATTTCGCCCTTCACATGTGTTCTGTTATTTTTATAAAGCCAGAAGTTATGCTTGGTCTGAGACCCCACGCACTCAGGCCACAGGCTGTCGGATGAGAACCAATTGTGATCTGTACTAGGCTGGACGTAAAGCAGTAGCCAGATGCTCCACATCCCCGTGACGTTTCCCCTGCACCACACAGACACTCTCCTCCTCACCACTCCCCCAGGGCACCCGAACTGACAAAGCACAGCGAGTC